>OZ014509.1:71495568-72018068 GCA_963966075.1 Aphodius sticticus
CTAGCTATCTCTGAAGATGTTAACAACACGGTTGGAGAAACTGCGCGCTTATCAAGTATGCATAAGAGGTTATAAAAGGCACCCACCGTAAATTAATGAATGTTGATCGAATGGAGGGCAATAAAGTTTGTTCTGTCGGGCGATATGCAAATATTTGCACAAGTTGAGAGGTTGTTTTTATTAGGAACAAATTCCGATAAAAATATCGTCCCTCGGGATCCAAACCCGTGACCTTCGGGCCAAGAGCCTATCGATCGCTCATACCGACAGAGGTACCAGGAGGCAACCGGTTTAAATTCCTGAAATTTCGCACACAAATTGACGTTTGTGTGTCGTCCTATCTTTCCACGCGCGACAGACATTTGTTCCCACCAATTGAATAATGTAAAAGGCTGCCTTCATTCATTCCACCCTAACAACGCGGAGATCGGATGTGCGCAGAGCATTTTCAAATTTTGCAAAATGTTTCTGAAGTTATTTTGTGGTAGAGAGCATAACAAACAGGTGTTACCGAAGTTTAGATGGACTTTAATCCAAACTATTAATTGCACTTGATCCGGATTTTCGAAATATTCGGATTATCTAAAAAAAAGGCAGAAAATATCCATTTTGTGAATTATCCACGAATTTAAACATTTTCCCGTACTTTGGGGAACACTTACGCCATATGCAGCAGGCACCACATGGTTCTCCAAGATGTTTTCGATGTAATTCATGGCATTTAGTCTACCAGGAACCACAACAAAATCAGTTCTGTTGTCTATACTGATTCCAGCCCAAACCATCACAGATCCACGACCAAATCTATCCACTTCCTGTATAGTAGCGGCTGCGTAGCGTTTACTAATTAAGCTAAGAGTTTGACATTTTGCAAGCTTACCCTGTGCTTCAAGGTACATTTCAAGAAATTATTTTGATTATACAGGGTGTCCCAAAAATGTGCAATGCCAACGTGATATATTTTTTTAAATTGCATGCTATATATTTTTTTACACATTTGGAAACCTGTTATGGTTGTCTACATACTACCAAAATTTTATTGAAATCGGTTGAGTGACTGCAGCGCAAAAAAATAAAAACAATAAAAAATTGATTTTGCATCGTTGGCTTTAAAAATCAATAAAAACCACAAATTGCACCTCGTTAATAAAATTTTGCGACGTCCTTATTAAGTTAGATCTAGTAGTCTCGTTAACCAAGTGTCATTGATCCAAATTATACAGGATGACCAAAATCTAGTGTCAAACTTGTCAAACTTCAAAGCGTGTTATTATTCTTATTTTAAATTGGAACCCATACATTTTTTTAGGTGAAACGATGCAGAATTAAAAAATAAACATTGCTTCTAAATACAACACCATCACAATTCCCAATATTTTAAAAGTTATTCGCCAAAAACTAATTTTTCAACGTTTCCAACGGCAATTGTAGGTAATAAATATCGTACGTGGCGTTGAAAAATAATTTATTTCATAAGATATAACACAGAGAAGTATTTTAGATTTGAGTGTACTTAATTAAGTAGTTGTTCGAAATGTCTTCCGTGCTCTTCGAGGCACAAATGAAGACGAGTATCAAATGACCTCGCCACTGCTCTTAATAGGTCGGGCGTAATAGTTAGAAATGCATCTTTCTTGCATGTTTTCTGGTGTTGTTGGAGGTTCAGCATAAACGATGTCCTTAACGTAGCCCCACAGGAAGAAATCCAGTTTCGTTAAGTCCGGTGATCGAGGAGGCCACGCAACTGGTCCTCCTCTTCCAATCCATCGATTTGGGAAGATTTCGTTGAGCTGGTGCCTGACATGTAACGAGTAATGTGCTGGTGCTCCATCATGTTGCAGCCACATTTCCACCCTTACCGCTATAGGTAAATTTTTAAGTAAATTTGGCAATTGAACAACTACTTAATTAAGTGCACTCAAATCTAAAATATTTCTCTGCGTTATATTTTATGAAATAAATTGTTTTTCAACGCCACGTACGATATTTATTACTTACAATTGCCGTTGGAAACGTTGAAAAATGAGTTTTTGGCGAATAACTTTTAAAATATTGGGAACTGTGATGGGGCTGTATTTAGAAACAATGTTTATTTTTTAGTTCTGCATCGTTTCACCTAAAAAAATGTATGGGTTCAAATTAAAATAAGAACAATAACACGCTTTGAAGTTTGACAAGTTTGACACTAGATTTTGGTCATCCTGTATAATTTGGATCAATGACACTTGGTTAACGAGACTACTAGATCTAACTTAATAAGGACGTCGCAAAATTTTATTAACGAGGTGCAATTTGTGGTTTTTATTGATTTTTAAAGCCAACGATGCAAAATCAATTTTTTTTTGTTTTTATTTTTTTGCGCTGCAGTCACTCAACCGATTTCAATAAAATTCTGGTGGTATGTAGGCAATCATAACAGGCTTCCAAATGTGTAAAAAAATATATAGCATGCAATTTAAAAAAGTATATCACGTTGGCGTTGCACATTTTTGGGACATCCTGTATAATCAAAAATAATTTCTTGAAATGGACCTTGAAGTACAGGGTAAGCTTGCAAAATGTCAAACTCTTAGCTTAATTAGTAACTGAGCTACAGAAGACGGGAGCTGAGCTGCAGGACCCTGTATACACGTACTCGACCGTCGCAATGAGTTAAACGAAATCTGGACTCGTCTGTAAACACTACAGGCGTCCAGTGTCGAAGTTGCCAATCTCTGTGATACAGAGCAAACCTCATTCTTCTAATCTGTGTCTAGCAGTTTGATCAGAAATTTCTATTCCATGTGCTCGTCTTAGGTCGTTTAGGAGGTCTCGTACTGTGGCAGTACGCTTACGTAGAGCGGGAAGGACAAGAAATCGGTCTTGATTTTGAGTAGTTTTTCGATTTCGACCTTGTCCAGCTCTTCTAACAGATTGGCCAGTCCCCCGAAACCGATTTCATAAACGCTGAATAACAAATGGGGTAACTCGAAGGTCCCTGCTAACATGTCTAATAGAGTGGCCATGCTGAATAAGGGCAACAGCACGAGCAACTTGCACTTCCCTAAGATGACGTTTCTAATCAACGAAAATTGAATTTTAATTGAAAACATATGTTGTTTGACACAAATAAACGTTCTTTCCACCAAATTAATATGTCAGATTTGTTTGAGTTGAAATATTTGTTTGAGTCAATGTACACTGCTGCCCATGGAAGTTCGGACACATAGTTAACATATTCGAAATGATAGCGAACCAAATAGCGAACACATTCGTAACGATGATTTCCAGTAATATACGAAATCATTAAACGTGCTAATTTAAAATAATTTTTATATTTAATTATTATGCAACATTTATGCTGTTTTGTAACTGGTTGTTGGGAATTTTCTAGTTTCCATTAAAAAGGATTAAATACGAAATAACAAATAGAGTCATAAATACTGCATCTCAGACACATGTTGCGACCCCATTTTTCTCGGATTTTTGCATCAAATGCTCGAATTCGTATTCAAACGAGTCTGTGCCTGCAATCTGTAGTTTGCACAAGATATGTTCAAACAGTTAACAGTCAACTTACTGGAAAATTTAGCCAAATTGCATAAACAAGTTTCTGTACGGCCAATTTCCACTTAAGCAGCGGCGTTATTACAAGTCTTCAACTGACAGCAGCAGTCCGCCCACATTCTTCGTAAATGAGCATCATGTCTACTCACTACTTGTGAAATTATCTATTGTGCTCACACGAAATAACAAAATCCAACGCGGACAACCAGGAACGACGCAAACACTGGACTTCACACTGCTCGCGGAGTAAGTAGGTCAACTTACTACTAGTCTTCAGATAACCTAAATATACAAAAAGCAGTACGCAAAACTCATTTTTAGCAGTTTTATTACTTCTTAAGTCAAACTTCAAAAGAAATCATAATTATTTGAATGTTCTGTTATCGCTTTTTGCTAACTTTGAGCTTAAAATTTATAGCTGAGCTAACGTAATAGAAATAGTAATTTAGTAGAGCCATTAAAGCCTTTAACTTTAATACGAAGTAACGTTGAGATAGCCTTTATCACAAGTAATTTATTTCCAAAGTAGATTTAAGTTAAAGAATGAAGTTAGAGCAATTTGTCTCGTTATATCAGCCGATCGGAAAAGCGACATCGAGTTTCTAAAAGTTACCTCGTTTATTGGGAATTTCCCACAAATAAAATCCAATTATAAATTACTGTAGAACAAATAACTGCGCGTTTTTCTGGGTTTAATTAAATTCACATGTTACTGTTGATAGCAAAATAGACCAAATTTACAACTACAGTAGGATGTCGCATAATCTCATAATCATCGTTATTGTGTTGTATATTTCCAAACAAATATACAATATACAATACAGGTACAATATAGTTATCCCAAGTTTTGACAAGATGAACGGTTGGACCTTTCGGGATCGCTTTTCAAATCCTCGAGAAAATTAGATTATCTATAAAGGCCAATCTGTGCAATTACTGAAAACAGTCACGTACTGAAGTTTCAGGACCGGGACCGTAATCAATACGCCAGGTGCACTTAATTGGAAGTTTAAACACAAATTAAACTTGACGTATCTAATGATATTAAGTCATGCCCGTTCGATAAATTGTGTTTCCAGGTAGCGTTTATATCATCACGTATTTTCTTATTAGATAAATCGTTTTTTACTTAGGGTTCACGTAGTGAGTTATTTGATCTTGTCGCATTAAAACAATAGCCTCTTAATACAGTCGACGAACAACAGACTGGTATGTTATCGTGCATTATTCTCGTCAACTAAATATCAAATCTCCTTTCCAAATATAATACCGAGCACCACATTTACATGAATAAGATAGTGGCGTGCGGTCCATACGTGCAGAGCGTGCAGTGCATACCCTCAGATTTGAGAAAAATTATATTAAAGTAGTCCAGCCAAAAAATGATCATACAGGGTTGGCCAAAATTACCGGAACACCTAAATAATTCCCTGACGGTAAGAAATTTTAAAAAAAAGTTCAAGTAAAAGTTTTTTTACTTTAAACAATCCATCGTTCAAATATATTTTTAATATACAGGGTGTTCGTTTTATTATAGAAATTACGTAAACTTCCTTTTTTCAAATGGAACAGCCTGTATATTTTTACATTTTGTAACTTTAGGACTAATTCATTTTTTAGCAATTAAATAAAATTAGTCAACATTACCAGAACACCTACATAACTCTCCAACCGTAAAAAATTTCAAAAAAACATTCAAACAAACGTTTTTTGACATTAAACAAGCTATCATTAAAATATATTTTTACTATACAGGATGTTCATTTTATTATGGAAATTTGGTAAACTTATCTTTTTCAAAGGGAATACCCTGTATATGTTTACATTTTATAATTCTAAGACTAATTTTTTATTGGAATAATTTTTTTACAATTTCATCATCTTTTAGTTATAAGCAATTAATCAAACTTACAAAAAATTCTTAGAATTAAAAAATAAAAATGTCCAGAACGTTTGATGAGAAAAAGGAAAAGTTTTCCATACTTCCATAATAAAATAAACACCCCGTATATTAAAAATATATTTAAGCGAGAGCTTGTTTTAAAAATGTTTTTTACGATTGGAGAATTATGTAGGTGTTCCAGTAATTTTGACTATTTTAATTAATTGCTTATTTAATTAACTCAAAAATGATGCATTCTATAAGAAAATTATTTCAATAAAAGATGTTTTGAATTAGTCTTAGAATTACAAAATATAAAAATATACAAGGTGTTCCATTTGAAAAGAAAGTTTAGGAAATTTCCATAATAAAATGAACACCCTGTATATTAGAAATATATTTGAACGATAGCTCGTTTAAAGTAAAAAAACTTTTGTTTGAATGTTTTTTTTTTTTAATTTTTTACGGTTGGAGAGTTATGTCGGTGTTCTGGTAATTTTGACTAATTTTAATGCTTAAAACTAAAAAATAATGCATTTTAAAATAAAATATTTTAATAAAAAATTTTTAGATTTAGACCTAAATTTACAAAATGTAAAAACACACAGGGTGTTTTAATTTTAATTTTACAAAATTTCTATAATAAAATGAATAGTATATTAAAAATATATTTTTCTACTTTGCATTCACAATGCATACATTGTAACACTGTTTTCGGTGTTACAATTAACATATTGTAATACCGAAAACAGTAACATTTTTGTCTGATTGGTACACAGTGATATCAAATGCCATATGTCAAACGTACAATACATAACCCAACATAACCACACACTGCATCTTCTTAATCGCTTGCAATCACATAAACTGCGAAATATCAATATTCTACACATATTTAAACATGGGTGTAGCCTGCTATAGTATGGCCAAAGGATTGGGGCTTTCTTAGTTTTGCTGTGTTCATCAAAATACGCCAGCATGACGTTTACGGTGATGTTTTACGCGTCTAGTAAGTGATCGTTATCATTCTTTTCAACTAAACATCAAATCCCCTTTTCAGATATAATTCAAGGACCACATTTACTTTAATAAGGTATTATGCGAAGATCAAACCTACATCGTAGATACGAACGATTTTAATTACTGCTGCGAGATTGTATATGCGCAATAAATGGTTTATCAGCATACACGTACGAAGCTATAGTACATTTAAAGTGTAGAGGATTTCTTAGTTTATGTAACATATAAGTTTTCGGTAATATTTTGGACGCTTGGATGCTCGGTTCAATTCATATTCGTTTTTGTCCGTCCTTTCGACTTCGTCTTAGTTCTGGTTGTGTGCAACGTATTTGTATTACCTCCATCACATGTAATTTTACTAAGTATAATTCTATTCTGATTATTATACTTATGAAACCACTATTTTAAAATTGTTAACTTTTTAGGTTAAGTTTCATGTATTTATCACAGTAGGGTTAAAAGTGTTGCCCCAGGCTCCATTATGATCATCGTTGCAACCTCGCTGAATATTTATTCAAACTGGTAGGCTAAAGTAGAATAAAATTATTCACAATTATATTTTGTCATGATTTTATCTCATCGATATCATCCTTAACGAAGTTGATAGTTACTACAGTGCTACCACGTGGTACCCGCAAAATACCCTAGATTCTAATTTAGCGCGATATAGTAACCACAATTTCTAAACTTATATAAAATTAATGACGCAAAGTAGAAAAAATAGTATATTACACTCGTTTTATAAGACGTATTGCTGCACTCGTTCCATTTGGGCACTCTTCGCTACGCTCGTCGTGCCCAAAACAACTCGTGCGCCAATTTGACGTCTTATAAAACTTGTATAATAATATACTATTGAACGATGGATTGTTTAAAGTCAAAAAACCTTTGTCTGATTTTTTTTTTAAATTTCTTACCTTTTTCTTTATATAATAATTTAATTATATTATTAGTATTCAATTAGCTTTGAAGAAGCGAGCAACATGGCTCGCGAAACGTCAGCATTAACAAATCTTGACACACGGCATAACCCGGAAGCAGTTTATATTCTAAATAATTTATAGTTATTTATGTACCAAGGGCATTAAACGGATGTTTATGCCCCGAGGGTGACAGTTTAAAAAGCGCGAGATCCGATACGCCCGAGAAGCAGTGAGTTGTCATATAAATACATAATATTGTAGTAAATATTATTTAATCAAGGATAGGCGTTAAATAAAACCCTCTTACTTTTGCAAGAATGTTTACTTTGGTACTAGTTTCGATCAACAGATCATTATTAGCTAAAAGCCAGAAAACACAAACCAATCAAAAGAAATAACGCACAAGTGTAACATAAAAAATCACCGACGCATCATTCTGATGCCTGATGTCTTTTGCCTCATTTTGACTCATTTTGACTGTAAGTTTAACATTTTTATAAATTTTTAAGGCATATTTAAGAGATTTTTTTCTGTTACACTTTTGCGTGCTTTTTTTTTCTGAAAGTTTTGTATTTTGGCTTTTGGCTGATGATCTGTTCATCGAACTAGTACTAAAGTAAATATTCTTCCAAAATTAAAAGTTTTTATTTAACTCCTATCCTTTATTAAACATTTTTGCATTAAGGGCCCGTACCAAAGTAACTATTGTATTCATTTATTTTTTGTTGTTTCAATGTACATTTAGTATAACTAAATAAAATGCAACGCATGCCTCTGCGTAAAACGTTGATTATTTATAAAAACTTAGTGATTCAAAGCAAACTTTTTAACATTGTGTTATTGCTTGGCGTATAACTGAAACATATTGAACCGAAAGTATATAAGTAAAACATGTTTTATTTGATTTCGCATTCATGTTGAATGTAAAGGTGCTCCTACACGCAGTGCCAATAGGGGCCATCATTGGCCATCGGAGTGCTTCGCGTAGCGGGACCCAACTGTGCCAATGCACATCGCCAATATGTCGACTTTGTCCGCTTTATTTCATTCTGTTTTAGCATTGTACGTACTATCGATGAAAAGTTTAGTTATCTATTTTGTTTTATCATATATACTGCATTATTTATGTTTGTACGTACTTTAAGGACAATGATGATTTATTATTTGCCCAAATGCCTGATTGCGCAAATGTAAAAACATGAAAACTTTTTTTAATATTTTGTAAATTTATTCACCATAATTATGGTTCTTATAATCATTATATTAATCTTACAGTTACAATAAATTAACAAGCAATAAAATAATATTCTGAAGACAATATAGAAGTCGGGTGACCCACGGCATAGGTACGTTTGTTTATTTTTTGTGTTTTTGACGGCGAAGGAATGAACGTTGTGTTAATAGACAGAAAATGCCAATATATGGGATGGTCTTGAGGTTAGTATGACTTCCGGGTTTTCCAGAAATGACGTCATCATTAAAATTTTAAAAATGAATTCGCACACAATGGGGAGGCATACGGTATTTAAGTACTGTGATTGCGGTCAACCTTATTCGCTAGGGTGGGGTGGGAAAGGTGAGGGAGGGGGTTGGAGGGAAGCGGGATATGAATCTACACACGATGGGGAGTCATACGGTATAGGGGTCCAAGGACTGCGGTCAACCCTCTTCCCTACAATCTTGACTACAATCAAACAAACTTGCATTTATATAATTAACAACAATTAACTATTTATTAATTAACAATTTATAGATTAGTTTTAAGCGGCAAATTTAAATAATCCGATGTATTTAATGTATTCAACAAAGTTTAAAAACTATGCTGGATGCTTTTCCTTATTTTGATTATCAGAAAAATATCAAAAAGTATCTGTTACTAAAAATTTTGGGTTGATAATAAATATACCTGCATAATATACATACACGGAGTTTTAATATCTATAATTAAAACTCCGTGTATGTAAGGGTTCTCAATTTTTCTTTGTATCTTATTATAAGTAATTTCAGTTTTATTATATAAATTATATTTTAAATCAAAATTATGAATTCATCGATTTGACTGAAATGAAATATTTATATAAAGAAACGACACAAATTAACAGGGTCCTGCATAAAAATATAGACCACTCAGTGTATCAGATCTTATCCCATCTTATTCCGCATTTGTTGCTTGAAACATAAAGAAAATAAAAAGGGAGATTTTTTAATGTCACGTGGCAAATATAAAAAACTAAATAATTTTGTTTCCTGTATTGCTGTATATTTGTATTCCTTAATGTATTTAATATTTTCGAACGTACTGCATAAATAATGACTGAAAAACATGTTTAATATTTAACAACCTTATTAAACAGTGTCCTCTTTCGAGGGTTCCTTTTTTAATTCTAAGCAGCAATGCACTGCTTAAAATAATGGGAGCTGCGGCAACAGCAATGATATCGTTTTCACTGTTCATTTTTAATTCTCTACGGGACGCTACGAGCCTTCTACGATACACAGAAATACCTTGCGCCCAATACCAACGTTGGCCAATGTTGGCGAAGTGAATGCGCACACTACGCGCAGCGCGTCACATCACCAACGTTGGCGAGACGTTGGCATTGCGTGTAGGAGCTCCTTAATTCAAACGGCATCACGCAACAGTGCACAGTTCCAATATACGTGGTCGGCCGCTACCCTTGGAACATGATAAGTGACCTGTAAAAGTTTAGCTGGAAATTTAATAACCGACCATGAAACGATCTCCAGTTAGTGGGGCTTGTGGCTGCCGGCTATGTATATCCCAGCATTAGATATAAATAGCTAACGTAAATTTCGATTTTGCAGATTACCCTGATAGAATTATTTATGGGTTCCTTTATTAGAGGGTACGCTTTATTATTAATTCTTAGTTATTTTATTTATATAATTTGGATTTTTTTGTCACATTATTTTGCACCTTTAATAATTTATACTAAAACTTTTGCTGTGTATCTACTTATATTATGCAGCTAATATTATTAAATGTATGTGTATTATGTTAGCTGCAAATGAAAAATGTTGGTCAACCTTTCCAAGAATATTATCTTTACTTATCTTTGCAAGAATATTACCTTTTTACTAATATATTTTCAGGTTTTGATTAATTCCGGTTATACCGGAAGTGGTGTCAACTTTTATATGTCAACTGTTTTTTCATTTGTTAAATTAAACAATTGACCTATTGTATGTTACATATCCCATACCTAACATTTGTCATTATTGAGATATTAACTTCATTCAACGAAAAATGACAGCTGCAAGGTTAAATTCAATTAATTATAAATTATCTGCTGTGACCGTCGGAAAAAAGTTATCCGGAAAAATTGTTAATGTATTAACTAACGTAGTAATATTACAATATTAATATGATCATACATCAGTTTTAATTTATTTTAATTTTGTAATAACTTGTTCAACATAAAACAAAATATTATAAAAAATGATGATTTGTTTTGGAATGTGATACTAACATTTTAAAAATAAGTCAAATACACCTGAAAATACGTAAAATATTTGATATCAATTTGAGACGTCGTACACATACGGATATCCAAACACGTTTCAAGAGCTCGACTGCTGCTGGACAAAAAACTTGTTATTTTATGGCCGTGAAATAACTTCTACGTCGCATTTTGTTGGAATATTTAAGGAAAACATATGCCGTCAATGTTCCACAGAAAAATACTGTTTTCTACTCGCCTTTCGAGCTAGTATCTACAAAATTTCTTAATACGTTTCAGTTTCGGCAAGAATATAATATGTAGGTATATGTGACCGGCTCGGAAGAAAGGGGTCTTACTGCTAAAATCAAGTTTTCGAGATACACGCGTTTAGAAAGTACAGCGTTTCCCGGCGTTCAGCCTAGTGTTTGAAGGCTCATAACTCTGAAGCTACTTATCAAAAAGAAATGAAATAAAGTTTGTTATGTTCCTTAGTAATTTCTATATAAAGTGTATACATTTCAACATATTCTCTCTCTTGGTGTAAGCGAGAGCGCGAGAGAAGTGAAAAAAGGTACCCGGTTTTTGAAGTTGTAATCTTTGAAATTCGCACTCACCTTTCCGATTTTTTTTTCTAAAAACCGCTTACCCGAAAATGTTCGAATTTTTATAGGTTAAAATATAGAATCTCATCTACAGATTGGCCTTTTGTAAGTTTTACGATTACGGAAAACTTAAACGGTGTAAACAAGTTTGCAAAAATCTGGTACGGTGTTTTTAATTCCCTCGCTCTCAATATTATTCCTACTAAATTTTGATAGCTATACATGTTATACAGAAATGATATATAGAATAATTACGCAATTAATCTCATTTTGTTCATTAAAGCATTTTAATGAGAATAGCGTCTATGTCTTGATTCACTATCTATGTACAGCGGGCGGTTGTTAGTCAAGCTAGCGCTAGCTGCACACGTGTGCACCGGCTGTTTATTTTGGACAAATTATAAGATTTCAGCATACCTCAAAATCGATTATTTATTCATACGACCTTTTTCTTCTAACGGCACAATTTATGTTTTCGCAAAAGTATTTTCAATATTAAGCCACGCCGCGCCGCTCTGTGGAAATTTCAGCAATTGCGGTAACAAACAGGGAAAGCTGTTGTTTCCAAAACTAGTATTTTGAAAATCTACTATTGTGTAAAGACTCACGTGGTGTAAGTCAATTCTACAAAAATTCGTTAAGTAATTATGGATGAGTTTGATGTAGATTCAATTTTTTACTCGTCCCAAAAGAACAACGATCCTTGGATGGTTGAATCTTCCAGTAGCGATGAGGATAATATAGTAATGTACAGTCGTTTCAAGCTGAACCGCCAAAACAATCTACTTCCGGTCAAAGTGAGTAACTAGAAAATCTTATTTGTTGTCAAAGTCGACTACAAGAAACATCTTACATATTTCAATGTATTCCAATATGTCAGAATATATTTTTCTTTTTACATCACCTAACACTGAAACGCTATATGAGCATCACAGCTCATTTTGATCAGTTTGGATTAGTGCCACTTCGACCGTTAGTAACAAACCCTAAGAAGGCAGACGATTTCATAAAAAAGCCACAGAAAGAGCTTCCCGAGAAAAGACGCTATCAAGGAAACAAAATACAAAAGCAAGATTTATTCATAGTATAAAAAATAATTTCATTCTGTACTATTACAAAAGCAATACTTTTTTACATTACAACATTATTTTCACAGCAATGTCTTTCATTTCAACTGTATAAGAAGTTAATAAATAATAGCATAATTTATCGGATTTCAGTAATACAATAATATAAGCCAAATTCGTGAGGGAATATATCGAGGGAGGTGTATATTACTTCTATTAGTTCGTATTTTTTTATGTTTTACTTGTTTTCGGCAATAAATATTTTGTCAGATTATTTTTTTAACTAATGAAAAAATATCAAAATTTCTATTAGAAAACAAAAATAAGTATTTATCTTTATTTTCCTGTATTGCTTTTGAATTTATAATATCAAATAGCTTGGTAATCGCCGGGAAAGCTTACTTGTTTTGCGAGTAAAATGCAAGCGCACGATTCCTTCCGCGAAAAAGTAGTTCCGTTCATCGCCCCATAATTTCATCAAATTTCATCCGATTAATCTCGGATAAATGACATGTTAAAGTATAAGATTCCAGCATTCTGAATCTGCCAAAACCCCAAAATCGATAATTTCGCAGTAAGACCCATTTCTTCGGAGCCGGTCACATATAGTGTCTTTCAAAATATAATAATATATGTATGTGTATTGAAGTAATGACGAATGAATTTATTGTTTGATAAAAATGATAAGAATTAGTTCGATAATTATTCATCCGACTGTAGTTAATTAAACAGAGAAAAACGCTATTAATCTCAATGTTCGAAGTTTTCTTACTCATTTTGGACAGTGTTATTATTGTTCTTATACGAAAATATGACACAAATATATGTCGATAATGTATAATTTTGTAAAAATTAACGGATCAAATAACAAATTTTTGAGTTTAGTAAATCGCAAATCCAACAAAGTTGCAAAAAACCGTATCATTTAGCTAAACTTCAAATTGTTATTGTTAAAATTTGTGTCTATGTATAATGTATATGTGTGTGTGTATATGTTGATAAAAGTTTAGTTAAAGTTTCTACTATGTATACAGATCCTAACTTTCGCCAATGAAACTCTCGCAATCACCACCAACTCCAGAAACATACTGGGAAACGGACGTCAAGTTAAATGTAGTTAAACTATGCATGGCAGATAAAGCAATGCTGATTCAGTGGAATACACCTGAAATAGATGGAGCTGAAACTTAGTTATCTCCATAGCGTTCACTGTACATCATTTACATTTTTATTTTAAAGAGTTTATTTTTGTAACTGTATATTTTAATTACTTTTCAAGCATACGTTAACTGAAGAACTGTTACTTATAATTGTTCATGCTCGCGTCGATCTAACATGTCGCTTCAAAGTTACTCCATTATATCTAATTTCTACATTAACTGTGTTACTCACTAAGAGATTGCACAAAGTTCCAAATTTAATAAACAGCGTGGATCCACAAGTTTGGAAACACAATGCAGATTCACAGTACGTCTGTACTCCTTGCATTAATTAACTGTAAATCGGCTTAGCTGCATGTTATTTGCATATACAGGCTGTCCCAATGACCAGAATATCTAAATATCACCTTAGTAAAAGTCGTTAGTTTTCGAGATATTCAGGCCAATTCTGTAACGCAGTTGTTACGTAGCAAGTGGTTAAATTTCTTGGCAACGTTGTTAAAATATCAGATGGTATTCTGTAACATATCCAGTGGTTACATAGTTTGCCACCAGTTGAGTGGCGAACTGAGTGACTACGAACTACGTAGCAACCGATAGGGAGAGGGACGTGCTGCTAAACATTCTTCAAGTCTTTAACCTTAAAATAAAAACGAATTGTTTGGTTTATGGTATATGTATCGTAACTAAACAAATGGTAAACGAAATGGAAGATTTACTTCGAAGGTGATTCATTTTGTTTTTACTATTAAATAAGTATGATAGGTATTTTAATTTAATTTAATTTTTTATTTTAGAGGTTACCTGACAATTTCCAGAAGGAACTTAGGGGATACTTCCTTTGGCTTTTACCTAGGATGTATGTCTATACAAGTCAAAAAATAATGTTATAGTCAAATACAATTTTGTATTCGTCGACTATTAAAACAAGTTTGTTAAATTTATTAAACGGACAGTGGAAAGATTACCATAGTTAAATTAAATGATCATTGTTAAAGAATTAAATTAGTATCCAATAGACGAGAAAACCTTTAAAACTTTTAATCACAACTACTAGAATTTAACAATTACATTGAAACTTGTGGTTATACATATCCAAATAACCTAACCTCACAATTCAGAAATGCACTCACACACGAAGTCTCGGAAGAATAAGAATAACAACAAGAATAATTCATTTTACGCGATTTTACTGAGCAGCTATCTTCTGTGGAACTGTGCACAAATTTAATTTTTGCGTAAGTTGTACCCACAATTCTTCGACGTTACGGGCTTCCGTAAACGGAGTTGAGTGCGCCGCAAAAGAACTTTATTTTTATGAATAAAATTAACCATGACGGCATAAATATCGATTTTGTGTAGTTTTACTCTCGCAGATACTCCTATTCATTATTAATTTGTATATTTTTAACTCTGTGTTCACAGCACATCGAAGGGTACTGATCAGCTGATTGAAAGTTTTCTACTGAATGCGTATGACCATCAACAGTTAACCACTGTTGTTAACCGCATGATTCTTAACAAGTGGTTAATTTTTCCAATATAGAATGCAAAATCTTGTTAAAGTCGTTAACAAGGTGGTTAACGAAAGTTGTTAACGTTGTTTTAAAGAGTTTATTTTTTCGAGTGCTAAAGCTGCAAAATTCCATATTCTAAGATTCTTATTTTTGGTACGCAACCTTAAACAACGCTGGTATTGACCACCGTCCAAAATAAATCTAATAGCCCTTCCTTTTACACCTATGCAGTTTTTACCTGCAATCTCAACCATGCGATTTTTCAAAATCGCATGCAATTTGATCACCGTTTGTCGACCGTTTACACCTGTGCAACTTTAATAAATTGCATGGCTTCAGCATCAGTGATTTTATTTTTTAACAACTGTAACTTCTTTGATTGGCAACAGTGCTACACACATCAACACGCATCGCATAACCTCGTTGTTTTGTAATTTATACAAAAACATAACCTTCTTAGCACCAAAACTGTCGTTTATATGTATAAGAAACCTTGCTAATAGTATCGATTGTTGATGCATGTGTTGATATACATATGTGTTAAAATGCCTAACGTCGTCGATGTAGAGGAAATTGCTCTCCGTAGCACCATAATTGGAGCTGCGAGTTTGTTGTTAAGACAAAGAACGGAACGGCGTTGGTAGACTAAAACCATGGCTTTGCGAAAAGATCGGGTAAATCTACATTTAGTAAATAATGAACTTTGACTTGTATAGTTTTGCATAATTTTCTACGAACAGAATGCCCCAATACGTATGGCATACGAGATGAAACATCGATAGGCGATACGTCATTAAATATGCATTTTGTAGCTGGAAACAGAAGTGCTCGTTCAGCCTTAGACAACAGTCAGGAGTTTTTAGAATTTTTCAATAGTGTTGAAGGAGCAGTACCTTGGCAAAACGACTTGGCATAAACTAACATTAATTCTGTTATTATCATTATTATTTATAGTATAGTTATTATAGTATATTAAAATCATTATAAATTATTCATTATATTAAATAAAAATACACTTGCTGATACAATATTATTTTATTTTTAAGAAAAAAATTTAAAAAAGTTAATATACAAAAATAAAAGAATTCTAGTAAACAAAATACAATAGAGGGTTACTCCATATGCTCCTCTTGGCCATCCAACACAACATTAAAAATCGTTCTCTTCACCATTCTTAAAATGCTCGGGTTTGCAATTTTTCTTAATTCGTGTTCGATGGTTTTGGCAAATGACGTTAAATCATCTTCTTGATTTTGTGAATGCACACGTTTTGTTAGTGCATTGGTTGCAGCGCTAATTAATTCTGCAACCTCTTGGGGTTTAGGGATAAGTTTTGCTCTTTTTGCCATTGGAGTCGTTCTTGAGCTACTGGGTGTCGGTGACAAAATTTCCGAAGAATTGAAATCTTCAACCATGCCATCAAATATGAGCTCCGGCTGGCTATCCTCACTATCCATAATATATTCCGGTTGTAGCGTGACTTCTGGTAGGTTTGACTCCGACTCCATTGTTGCCTCTGATTCCTGAAGGAATTTTAAATGTTCATAATACTACAATATTGGTGGTATCTGTCCGACGTGCCGGCACCACTTTTTTCACTAATTTTAATTCTTCCCAACTCCTTAAAAAACTGCGTCCTTAGATTATGTATTCTGTTCTTAATTGCTTCAACTGTGAGGACTTGTGCAGCAGCTAAGGCATTTTTCGCCACCAAGTCTCGTTGTATTACATTTAACGCGTCTAGCCTTATATTTTTGTTTTTGTACTCTGGCACGGAAGAACAGTAGAGTACTGGTTGGTTCTGATATAGTTCGATTAGATCTTCAGTAATTGAGTTCAACCACACGAATTTATCAATGTTTTCCTTCTTATCTTCTTGATTCTCCTTCGACATCTTAACAAACTCGTCTCAAACTAAGCACGAACAAAAACAATTAGCGGAATAGGTTATGTTTCGCTTGGGCCTACGCTACGCGTCTATCAGCAATGGTACCACTACTACATTTATGTTTTCTGGCTTAAGTTCCTAGAAAGTTACTAAAATCGCATGTAAAAATCGCATGGATTTAGAACTGATTCTAAACCCATGCGATTTTTTCATATAACCTATATACACAAAAATTGCATAGTGTAAAACGAAAAATCGCATGCGATTTGTCGCATGATTGAGATTGCAGGTTAAAATTGCACAGGTGTAAAAGGGCTATTATACTGTTATACATTTGGATAAAAAAAGGTATTGCCATTTTACCGCATAATTAGTTCATTTTTAAATTATTTCAGTAATTTTAAAATCGATTGAAAACAATTTTGAACCTACAATGACCTGAATGTGTGCAATGGCACATATTCTAAAAGACTTGGTAGTTCACGAATGGAACTGTGATTTTAATGATGCTTTTTAATGATTCGTTGCACAAATTTTTAACAGGAAATTCGGGAAATTCTTATCAGAAAATTCGACGCGCTGCGAGAAAGATAAAGCCTGCGAATTTAATTCAGCTATATATTTTTTTCATGTGATGTGCCATTCGCGTTTTTATTGAACGGTTCCCAATCAGGCGGAAGAACAGAGATGGAAGGAGAATTCTAGATTAAATTCGTGTAATAAATCTCTCCTCTTTCTTTTGTGCTGATGCCGTTCAATTTACTCCAGAATGCCAAACCTATTTTCAAATTAATGTCCAGTTATGCGGTATGCCCGTATCTACGAACTAAGCAATATATTGGCAAAATATTGATTTAATTTCAGTTCTTTTATTATTTAAAATATTTTATGAATTTTTAAAAAAATTAATTTTTGTCATGTTATAATAGCAGCAATAGTCAATTCTAAAAAGACAGAAACTTTAAGAAACCAAACTAACAACAAACGTAAAAAAAAGGGGTGGAGGTGACACTTATCAAAATGGCATTTGCTAGTACCCCTTTTCCTGGATCTAGGCATATCTTATCTACAACCCTTTCATACGAGAAAACCGTTAGAATAGGTGGAATAACTTTAATTTAAAATCAACCCCATTCAATTTCTTGCTTGAGTAGGTTCGAATACGGCGAATTCTTCCGGTTCCGGAAGTTGACATCTTAATTATCAGCCGCAACTGACACTTCACCTTTCGTGGGTAGCCTCAGATCGGTCGTAAGGAATATGCCTTAAGGGTGGTTCAAGCTATGGGTACATTAATCCTACTTGTCAATAGGGTAACTTAATGTTTAGTAACAGTATTAGCCAAATTGTCTGTTAAATACTTGTAATCGTTTATTTTAAAACTAAACTCCTTATAATATTCATGAGCTGTGCGCATTTGTTAAGAGAGGAGTCTAACAGCTGATCGAAAGCGGCTTAGCTGTTAAAAATAGAGTAGAATTTCTTTGTCTTTGGACGCTATTGCAATCTATTTTTGCACACGTAATCAGGCTGTGCCAATCACAACACTTTATATGCGGGCCAATGGCAGGACCAATATTCATTTATTACCTTCATTTTGAATCTTCTGTAGTCCAAGTTATTTATGTCGTTTGATATGTTGTTGTATACCTTTAGTATGCTCCCCTGGATAAATGGGGCATATCGTGTAGTTCTTGATTTTTCTGATCTGACATGTAAAATGTGTTTCGTTCTATATTCATGGATTTCATCTGATCTTATTAGCTTTATCTCGGTTTCAATCGATTGATTGTCAATTTTGTGGATGAGTAATATCTTATTCAGATTTATCCTCTGTCTCAATATTAGTTCACCTGCAGAGGCGGCTCGTAGCTAATATTAGTGGGGGTTCTGCTCCAGAAAGTTATCCATAATATTAAGTGGAGATAATAGGGGGTGCTGCAGTTCCACAGTGCCTATACGCGAGCCGCCACTGTTCACCTGTAATATTATGCACGTCATGGGTTGGTGTTCTTCTGTCCAGACAATATAAGATTTTTAGAATCTTGTTTTGTTGCCTCTGTAATTTGTTTATATTGTCTTCACTCGTTTCACTCCAGACGTTTATCATGTAGTTGATATATGCTATGTGCAGGCAATTGTAAACTGATTTTCGTAGAAACTCTGGCAATATGTGTTTTATGTTGGTCAACGCGGCTATTGTTTCTGCGTTACTGATCTTTAGTTTTTCGATGTGATCGTCCCATTTAAGGTTATCTCTTATTACCAGTGCCAGGTACTTTGCTTTACTTGTCTGTTTGATTTGCGTGTTATTGAATACTATATCCAGGTGTATTTTCCGCTCCCTACCAGAAAATATCATATACTCTGTCTTCTTTTCGTTTGGAGTTATAGATATTTGAACTGAACCAGGCTTCAATCCTTTATATGTCCCGGCTAATTTTATTTTGCAGTTGTTCCTTTGTTTTTGCGGTGTAAGGGATGCAGGTGTCATCGGCATACATGTACACAGATCCACCCAGAGGTAATTCAAAGAAGTCATTGGTGTACAGAATATAAAGTGTTGGTGGTATAATTCCTCCTTGTGGCATCCCATACTCAGCTGTTTGGCTGCTGGTTTTGTTTATTTTCGTCGTTTGGGGGCGGTCTCTCCAATATGTGTTAATGAGGTTTAAGAACTTTCCGATGTTTTTTAGTTTTTCTGTAAGTTTATCTTTTGAGATAGTATCGAATGCTTTTTTTAGATCTATAAAAATGCACGCCGCTATTTCATGTTTGTCCAATTTTTGTTCAATTTCGTTTATAAGATCGAAGGCAGCGGATTTTGTTCCCGAGCCTTTTTGGAAAGCGTACTGTTTCTTGTTTATAATTCCGTTTGATTTAATATGGCAGTTTAGTCTTCTTTGTAAAACATTCTCAATAATTTTGCTTAGTGTGGACGTCAATGCAATCGGGCGGTAATTTTCTGTTTTTTTCCTTTTTCCTCCCTTATATATTGGAATATGAACCCTGAGCTGAGTGTTGTAACAAATTAGTTATCGAATTTGACATCACTGCGATGGTACTATCATCAGCAATCTGCCTGCATGAAAAGAAGAAATCCAAGATCTCTTATTACACAGATATCGATTAAAGCGACGACCTGTACCACTATTAAATGTAAGTGACAATGACACCTGATCCAGTTGCCTTTCTTGCTCTGTGTTGGCACTTGGCACCGGCTGTTCTGTATGCATTTGTATTTTATATACTTATGCCAGAATTCAACTGTGTGCTTGCATTGAGGAGTGAAGATAGAAGCTCGAAATATTTAATAATTGATAAGTGTTGATACTCGTCCTCCCTGGGCCTCCTGTGTATGTTAGGTGAGCCACCCCTATAGGCCAGGCGGTGTGAAAAGTTACCAATGTCCCTCTCCTTTGTCAATTTTTGAATTTAGTGATTCTGTGCAATGCTACCAACATAACATGATAACTCTGCAAATCGCTGTGAATCTCATAACGTATAAGAAAAAACAAAACAGTTAATAAGTTATTCTTTATCTACGACCAGTGGCGGACTGGCCATAATGCCAGGTTGCCCGATGGCAAGTGGCAAGTTTATACTGAAATTATCACTGGACCGCCGCACGAAAAGATATCAGGCAATAAGAAGGCCCCTCCTATTTGCAATAAATTCGGTAAGAATTTATATTTATGTTTGGCAATAAATATGAACCCCATAAGAAAACTGCATGGTGAGTTTTAAGAAACTCACTTTGGGAAACAATGAAAATTCTCCAAAAGGCCCTTGTTAAGAGAACTTAAAATCTATTACTAATCGAACTTGATATTTTTTAATAGACGTTTAAATTTCATAAAAACACAAGTTTTTTTAAAAATTTTATTGACCAGTTTCTGGCAAAAATATTATTCATCCGAAATTGAAATACCAATACGTCACAGAGTACAGAATTATTATGGCATGATGTGGTAGTTTTTACCAAGAAACATTAAAAATAGAAAAATCGATGCTATGATGAACAAAATTAAAACTTAATCGGATAATTGATATAGGAAAACATTATGGAATATTGGCTGAACATATGAAAGGGACCAAAATAAATCAAATAAATAAAATTTTACTTGGGTATAAAAATGAATCACTTGTACATAATGTTCTTTTATACATGCAATAAAAATAAAATAAAATTTATTTATAAAATACAATATGTAATTTAAAACAAAATTAAAAAAAAAAAACATGAATATAGAAAAAAATATTAGAAACAAAGTTGCGCATTTTTGTGTTGATCAATGATATAAAAAGTAATATATCTTTTTCACTTTCGAAGATATCATACAATTGATGTACAGGGTGTTATAAAAGTTATAGATAATCATTCGCCCTACAGCCAGAAAATATTGGCATGCTTACAGGGTGTCCCACAATAACGTACCAACAAACTTATGTTTGTTTAAATGAACACTAGGTATATTATTGCAATTTTTTATGAACATTTTTAGCCTAATTGTTATGACATCAATTTGTATTAGGCTATTATCAACTGTTTCTGAGATATTGAGAAATGTTTGTCAAAAATGAGCATTTTCAAAAAATTATTCTAAGGTAACTAACAAGAATAAAGAAATAAAAGAACTCATTTTGCATAGTAAAAGTATCGCATTTTTTTACAGTTATTATTCATTTGCGATTCAAATATGACTTATCCTGAATAACTGGAGATTTGCTAAATGTCAAATAACTAAAGAATTTTAAATGGAACAGCCCTGTATATCTTGACATCGAAAGATCGATAAATCAACTTTCCTAAAATGTCTAACTCGGTAAGTCTATCGTCAACAGCTAAAAGTTATTAAGCATCTAATATAACATTTATACGCATGCAAAATATTTCATAAATTAATATAAAATATCTAGTTGTCACGACGAAATTCAGCAATCGCACAAATGTAAAGATTCTTCTGCAGCAACATTTAGTCATTGAAAACTGCTACTATGAGTTACACAAACGAACAATTTATGATCATCCAAAATTAGTTTTATTAGTACCAGTCGAAACTTATTTAAAATTTTTATTATTTATTTAAGTAATATTCTAAATTATTTAAAGAATTTTAATGGATCCTTGGGTTGGTTGTAGTGGTCTAACGCCTTAGCCAGCTAAATCGCCTGTTCAATTTATTTATTTCGGGACATGTTAAGGAATAAGTTTATAGGGATGTTCCAGTTACTACTGATAACAAAAGCAAGGAGTGCTTTGGTAGCAATGTGGTGTTCTTCAGACATCCAAACATTTCTGTACTCTCATAAGAATAAATAACTAAATAAATGGATAATTGTAAACTGAATAAATAATTATTATTTCAGTACGATTGTCAATAGTGCACATATCAACCCTCTCAGGTCAATGCGTTTCAGTCTTGCTTCAAATTCTCGGTGGAAATCCTTGGTGGAAATATTACATTTTCCATGGTTTCCACAAAAACATTTTGACGCCTCCTTATTTCTATTCTTCATGTTTGCTATCGTAGGTAGTTGTAATATTCCCATAAATGTTTTCCTCAATATGTCTTCAGAGTCACAAATCAAACCCGATTAAATCAGGCGTCTAGTTTTCCAATGCGTTGGACCACCATGAACAATTTAATGTCTTTGATAAGTATTATTTAAACAATTTTAGATTGATACATAAATTACTAATTCTTAATCTTTGAAGAAAATAAATATCAAAAATTATATGTTTGTATAAATCAAACTTGCAAAATGCTATTACTAAAAGCTGCTGCATGAAAAGAAGAATTATTATAATTGAGAGATTGTTGGATTTCATCGAACAATCGGATATTTAATAGTAATTTGGGAATATTGTGCATAAGTTACAAATGTAACATTAGATGCTTAATATATTTTTAGCTGTTGACGATAGACCATCGAGTTAGACGTTTTAGGAAAGCTGAAAGATATATAAGATCGATAAATATACATTTATGATATATTTTTAATATTTTTATGTTTGTTTATTTGTAAGAATACTATTTATTTTGTTTGAATATTATTTTTTTTTATATTATTAAAACTATTGTACACCAAACACAGTTTTACTTTACCTCCATAATATTTAGTCGAACATTTTATTTCATAATATTTTTGTAAGTTTTTTTGTAACTCTTTCATTTTTCACTTTTTTCTCCTGTATAGTAAATGAGATACTGTGTAAAACGTTTCATATCGACTTATTATTTTTTCAATTTATAACAAAGTTACAACCGTTTGAGTTATTAACAAAACCGTATTTTAACCGGCTCTAACTTCTTAAGCAAAACCAATAAGAAAACCAATAAGTCCATATGATACTTTTTACTCAAAATGACATTTGTTTTCTAGAAAAAAAATAATAGAAAGCTTCATATGAATTTTTTGGTTCATTTTTATTCAATTTATGTCGATTTTCTTTTAAATATTTTTATTTAAATTTATTTACTTTCTATCGTTGTAAGGTGTAGTGGGTGTGTTCAAACGGCTGAAACTTTTCAAGGAATTGAGAAAACAAATAAGTCCTTATAAAAAATTTATTCAGAATGACATTTGCTTTCTAAAAATAATTTTGCGGGGAAAAAAGTGGGACATCTGTATATGTATATACCGGCAGCATGAACAAAAAAAAATGTGGGCCCCCTCCTGGCTTCCTGGCAACCAATATTTTTGGACCCACTCCGCCACTGTCTACGACCCACATATAATAAGTTCATTGCATACGTATCTATGACTATATAATCCCCATTATGATACACGCCAATGATTATAATGGCAGTTCGTTCAAATAATGTCTTCATTATTTGAACGAACTGTCATCATTATACAACGCTAGTGTAAAAGTCTGTCAAAACCTACGTGGATGACAGTTATGTGACAGTTCGCCTCGCCATCATTGACATACATTTAAAATATTTGATATAAAATGGAATTTGTGAGTCGTAGATAAAACATCCTATTCGACTCGCTTACGGCTCGCGTATAAACTTCATACTCGCGATTTATATCCTTAGTTATGTGCTTGTCAAATAATATACTATTATTTGCCAATTTGTAATTAATATATTATTCATAAAAGAAAATTAGAGAACATAAGCTTTTCAGTATTATATCACTGTCATCACTCCACACGCATATGAGTCATAGTGTTGTTTTTTTATTCTTTGTCTTAAGATGCCGGTTCAACCTAACTACAGAACTGTTCTGGTGGTCCCCTATTGGTCCAATTATTCAAACCGTACACTGCTCGTGTGGGTTAATTATTGAATAATGATAGCATCTTATAAAATCACAACAATCTGAATTAACTAATCTATTGCTGCATTGTTTCATATTTATTATACCCATGCCCAATTTTAAACAATTGCTGCTGAAAGGTAGACGTATAATGGGAGGATGGGTAATATCGTGGTTTCGGGAATAACATTTCAATTATGTATTATTCTGACATACCGCAGTAGTTTCACTTTACGTCAATGTAATATTTGAAATAATTCCAATAAATGCAAAGAAGAATCGGCGTCGTATTTTTCCATTCTCGTTGGAAACTAGACAGTGTGGCCATCTACGATGTTCTCGAGAACTAGACGTCGTTAGATGAAGATTCATTCTGTGTGAATATGATGATAGTATAATATAATATTAACATGTTTATGTTCTCTAATTGTCTTTTATAAATAATAGATTAATTACAAATTGTGTTTTTTTATATGCTAGGTACCAAGCGTATTATTATTGGATTATATATAATAATAATCAAGTTAACCTAAATTGTAGAACAGTGATTTGGAAAGGCACCACTCAGTTACCATGTTATGTTGGCAACATTTCTAAGCTCTTCACTTATTGCTACCTTTCTAGCGTTTTTTACATTCTGGTGAAATCGCTGGTCATTAGAATATTAGCTGTTAAAGGGTTATGTTGCCATTGTTATGCAGATTATTCAAGAAAATACTAACTATAAATAGAAAAAAAATCAATAATTATAACAAAACTGGAATCTTGAACCATAAAAAGAAACCTTATAAAGCTTTTATTACGTGTATAAAATAGGGTCGTTTATATGCTAGCATGCATAACCGTGAGAGTGGGTTTTACTTTGCGTACATTTAGTATACCAGTACCTGCTCTTATCCTACTCTTATCCCTACCAATAAACGTAATAGGAGTAAATTTACATTATGGAAAGTACCAATTTTCGTCCATTTCGGGATTCTATAAATAATTCATACAGATATTCATTTATGCATGAGGAATTTCTACCTTGTGTGAAGAAGTCTTATTTTTCTCATTGACCCAAAGGATTAAATTACCACTGACGATTTTCCAGTATTGAAATTGTAAAGAAAGAAGATATGATGAGCAGACTTTCTATATGCGTTTTGTCCAAAATTTTAAATTCTCTACCAGAGGTGGTAATCTATGAATTGTGGGTTTCAATCTTCTGTATTAAAATTGGTTCTAAGGTAAACGTCCCAAATTCAGACACTATCCTAAATTCCGACATATTTCTGTTTAGTTGGATAAAATAAGAAATCTACAACATTCAACTTTATTTTAGGACATCCGGTTTGTTGATTTGACATTACCCTTATCAACCCACAATCGTTTCGTATTCTACCAATGTTCTAACGGTTGGATGTAACCTAGAAGTTTGACTGATCTTGATAATTGAGTGTTATGCTAAAAGTTGATTGTTTTCTTTATAAGGTACCTAACTGCAATTCGACTTCTTTTTAAATCGCTGCAGGATAACAGTAATTAAGAAAATTCTAATAATATCTATTTAGTCGGACTAAAAATGCTTTATATTTTCATAATAATACGGTGTACTACTCTTTCAACCACTATTATTTACAATTTAGGGGTGTCGGAATTAGGTACATATAAATATAGCACGTCCGTAAATCAGACATGTGTGTCGGAATTGTGTACATGGTGTAATACCTATGGCTCTATTGCTGTCTTTACACAAGAAAATAACATATTTTACATCGTTTGCTATATTACAATTACTTGTACGCATTTTGTCTAAATTTCAACACACGTGTCGGAACTACGGACATCAATAATCCCTAATTATTACAGGATGTGGTAATTAGTCCCTAATTCCGTCATGAATATCGACAGGCATCATAGGAGATGATGAAATAAGACAGAATGATGCAACACTAGCAGCAGAGAGTAGCGATTTTGGCATTGATACACCAGCTTTGGAGATAACAGAACTGATAGCAGCTCCATTAAAAAATCATTATTCTGGCCTGAAACACCCAAATAAAGTAAAAAGAAACTGTTCTTCTGCAACACTATCTCTAATGCTTGGAGAGATATTTGGTAATAAAAAGGAAGGAAGCGCAAAAGAAAATCATTGTAGAGAACTAAGAAAGGAAGCAAAAAAGGAACAGAATAAAAGCCTGCGCCAAGAGAACGAGAACACTAAAATCCCAGATGCGAGAAGATGGTGTCGGATTTCATATCAAAATATATGCAATTGTTAAACTTAAAATTAATATTAATATTAATAATATAAATTACATAACTATTATCAATTTTCTTTAAAAATGACCCAGATATCTTTATAGGGAAATATTTGTTTAACAAAAGTTGACATGGTCATTAGCACCACATAAATATAAATTCTACAGTTACAAATGTAACAAAAATTCCTTAACCTGTCTGAATTTCGGCTCAAGATTGATACATTTTGCGCAAACCTAACCCTCTTTAAACTAATGAAAGAGACTGTCCACAGTGTTTCATATTATTTTGATCTCCAACAGAACCAGGTTTTACTGAAGGTATCAAGATGCATTCTACACCCAGCAACTGTAATTTTATTGCTTTTGTGTTTCTGACATTGATTTTAGGTCTGTTTCAACACGCAGAAAATACCGTTCAAGTACGATACAAACGTTACTTTTTATCATTGAATTGTCGATCGTAACATAACTGGTTTGCCACAAAACATGATACCTGAACGGTGTTTCGTATTGGAACAAACCTATAGAAATACCAGTATTTTCTATACTTATATGGAAAATCAGGCAAAGAAGAAATCTGCAAAAACAAGTTCTGCTTCACACCTTAATGAACGAGATTTTGAGCCATATATTAAACGAAAAGATAGAAAATTTTGTTTAATTCAAATAATATGGCAAAGAAATATTTCTTTGACAACAAGTGACCGGAGGCTTTCACCATTTCACTATTTATACTCAAGATATGGCTGAACTGCGAGGAAAGAGCTTACAGCGCCATCTAACAATACAGTTGGATGAGTTATTCACACTAAAAATATATTTATTTGAATCAAAATATGATTTCTTTGGCGGAAGTAAACCTATTTTTAAGCAAAAGCAAAAATATTTCTTTGAAGTAAATAAATCTCTTGTATACAAATATATTTGCTTGAATCAAACTTAGATTTCTTTGGTGTAAAGAAACATCTTTTAAAATCAAAACAAAAATATTACTTTAAAGGAAAGTAATTTTTGTTTGTGTCCAAATATATTTATTAGGCTGAAATAAATATTCCAAATAAATTAATCGCTATAAGCAAATAAACTAGAGTTTTCAATGAAGTAAATATTGTTGCCGTCAAGTACATACGTATTGATCCAAAAGAATAAATTCAAAACAATAGATGCTGTGGTTCTACGATAAAGTATTTTTTTCTAATTATGTTATTTTAACACCCCATCACATAAGTCACTGAAGTGTAGGTACTTAGCAGCAGTGGCGGACTGGCCATAATGCCAGGTTGCCCGATGGCAAGTGGGCCCCCCCTTAAGTGGGCCCCCCTTAAGACAATATGTTGATAATATTAATAATACATTTATTTATACTGAAATTATCACTGGACCGCCGCACGAAAAGATATCAGGCAATAAGAGGGCCCCACCTATTTGCAATAAATTCGGTAAGAATTTATATTTATGTTTGGCAATAAATATGAACCCCATAAGAAAACTGCATGGTGAGTTTTAAGAAACCCACTTTGGGAAACAATGAAAATTCTCCAAAAGGCCCTTGTTAAGAGAACTTAAAATCTATTACTAATCGAACTTGATATTTTTTAATAGACGTTTAAATTTCATAAAAACACAAGTTTTTTTAAAAATTTTATTGACCAGTTTCTGGCAAAAATATTATTCATCCGAAATTGAAATACCAATACGTCACAGAGTACAGAATTATTATGGCATGATGTGGTAGTTTTTACCAAGAAACATTAAAAATAGAAAAATCAATGCTATGATGAACAAAATTAAAACTTAATCGGATAATTGATATAGGAAAACATTATGGAATATTGGCTGAACATATGAAAGGGACCAAAATAAATCAAATAAATAAAATTTTACTTGGGTATAAAAATGAATCACTTGTACAGAATGTTCTTTTATACATGCAATAAAAATAAAATAAAATTTATTTATAAAATACAATATGTAATTTAAAACCAAATAAATTTAAAAAAAAAACGTGAATATAGAAAAAAAAATCTGATGTGGCGAGGCACATGACTTTATCATACTATACATATATAAAATTAATAGTTTAGCTGCATGAGATTCTATTTGATCGAGATCGGCCATGTCTGCATTAAAATAAAATTAGTAGAACTAGACAGATATGTCGATTAAAGCTGCGCTCGGATATTGTACTCCGTTGACACCGGGTACACCGTCCAAATGACACTTACGTGTTTTTGGGTGTAAACAGTGTAATACAATATCCGAACGCAGCTTATATTGACAGAAGTTATTGTCAAAACATTAGCATTTGACACTACCTACTGTCATTAGAATAAAAAAATCTGACAAATCCTGGCTACTAATTTTAATGCAGTACGACCGATCTCGATGAAATAGAATTTGCTCATGCAGCTCAACTATTGATCGTACCAAAAAATGTCATAATCATAAATTATTCAGAATTTCCTCTTCTTTAATTTATTATTTTACTATTTCGACGAAATTCCAGAAATGGCGGCTTATTTGTAAAATCTGTCAAAAATGCTAAGACTAAACCTCCAGGTCCTTTGGACCGTTTTCAACAGAAAGCTTTTCAGCTCTAAGTTTGGTTATGAAACTTCTAAATATGAATTTTCGTCCCCATACCTTTAGTAGTTTCTCCGGAATCGTCGCCACAAAAAACGGGTACACACACACACACACACATACACACACACAGACATTTTTTTGTACCTTGCTCAAAAATGTTCAGGGGACCAAAAAAGACATTAAAATTTTTTTGGCACGATTACAATACTTTACATACTGCGTATGATAAAGTAATAGAAACAAAGTTGCGCATTTTTTTGTTGATCAATGATATAAAAAGTAATATATCTTTTTCACTTTCGAAGATATCATAAAATTGATGTACAGGGTGTTATAAAAGTTATAGATAATCATTCGCCCTACAGCCAGAAAATATTGGCATGTTTACAGGATGTCCCACAATAACGTACCAACAAACTTATGTTTGTTTAAATGAACACTAGGTATATTATTGCAATTTTTGATGAACATTTTTAGCCTAATTGTTATGACATCAATTTGTATTAGGCTATTATCAACTGTTTCTGAGATATTGAGAAATGTTTGTCAAAAATGAGCATTTTCAAAAAATCATTCTAAGGTAACTATCAAGAATAAAGAAATAAAAGAACTCATTTTGCATAGTAAAAGTATCGCATTTTTTTACAGTTATTATTAATTTGCGATTCAAATATGACGTATCCTGAATAACTGGAGATTTGCTAAATGTCAAATAACTTAAGAATTTTAAATGGAACAGCCCTGTATATCTTGACATCGAAAGATCGATAAATCAACTTTCCTAAAATGTCTAACTCGGTAAGTCTATCGTCAACAGCTAAAAGTTATTAAGCATCTAATATAACATTTATACGCATGCAAAATATTTCATAAATTAATATAAAATATCTAGTTGCCACGACGAAATTCAGCAATCGCACAAATGTAAAGATTCTTCTGCAGCAACATTTAGTCATTGAAAACTGCTACTATGAGTTACACAAACGAGCAATTTATGATCATCCAAGAATTAGTTTTATTAGTACCAGTCGAAACTTATTTAAAATTTTTATTATTTATTTACGTAATATTCTAAATTATTTAAAGAATTTTAATGGATCCTTGGGTTGGTTGTAGTGGTCTAACGCCTTAGCCAGCTAAATCGCCTGTTCAATTTATTTATTTCGGGACATGTTAAGGAATAAGTTTATAGGGATGTTTCAGTTACTACTGATAACAAGAACAAGGAGTGCTTTGGTAGCAATGTGGTGTTCTTCAGACATCCAAACATTTCTGTACTCTCATAAGAATAAATAACTAAATAAATGGATAATTGTAAACTGAATAAATAATTATTATTTCAGTACGATTGTCAATAGTGCACATATCAACCCTCTCAGGTCAATGCGTTTCAGTCTTGCTTCAAATTCTCGGTGGAAATCCTTGGTGGAAATATTACATTTTCCACGGTTTCCACATAAACATTTTGACGCCTCCTTATTTCTATTCTTCATGTTTGCTATCGTAGGTAGTTGTAATATTCCCATAAATGTTTTCCTCAATATGTCTTCAGAGTCACAAATCAAACCCGATTAAATCAGGCGTCTAGTTTTCCAATGCGTTGGACCACCATGAACAATTTAATGTCTTTGATAAGTATTATTTAAACAATTTTAGATTGATACATAAATTACTAATTCTTAATCTTTGAAGAAAATAAATATCAAAAATTATATGTTTGTATAAATCAAACTTGCAAAATGCTATTACTAAAAGCTGCTGCATGAAAAGAAGAATTATTATAATTGAGAGATTGTTGGATTTCATCGAACAATCGGATATTTAATAGTAATTTGGGAATATTGTGCATAAGTTACAAATGTAACATTAGATGCTTAATATATTTTTAGCTGTTGACGATAGACCACCGAGTTAGACATTTTAGGAAAGCTGAAAGATATATAAGATCGATAAATATACATTTATGATTAGTCGAACATTTTATTTCATAATGTTTTTGTAAGTTTTTTTTTGTAACTCTTTCATTTTTCACTTTTTTCTCCTGTATAGTAAATGAGATACTGTGTAAAACGTTTCATATCGACTTATTATTTTTTCAATTTATAACAAAGTTACAACCGTTTGAGTTATTAACAAAACCGTATTTTAACCGGCTCTAACTTCTTAAGCAAAACCAATAAGAAAACCAATAAGTCCGTATGATACTTTTTACTCAAAATGACATTTGTTTGCTAGAAAAAAAAATAATAGAAAGCTTCATATGAATTTTTTGGTTCATTTTTATTCAATTTATGTCGATTTTCTTTTAAATATTTTTATTTAAATTTATTTACTTTCTATCGTTGTAAGGTGTAGTGGGTGTGTTCAAACGGCTGAAACTTTTCAAGGAATTGAGAAAACAAATAAGTCCTTATAAAAAATTTATTCAGAATGACATTTGCTTTCTAAAAATAATTTTGCGGGGAGAAAAGTGGGACATCTGTATATGTATATACCGGCAGCATGAACAAAAAAAAATGTGGGCCCCCTCCTGGCTTCCTGGCAACCAATATTTTTGGACCCAGTCCGCCACTGCTTAGCAGACAAACAAAATGCCGTTTGTTCCAGACTGACAAACTAAATGCAGTTAGTCCAACAAATTTTTGCCTTTATGTCGGAAAATATCAAAAGTAGATTTTTTGGCGTATAGACACAATAATTACATGATTTTAGTTACAGAATTGTTTTGTTAAAAATACATTTTCGATAAATTTAACCAGGTTTGCTTAACCAACTTGTGAAATTTGATATTTGGACAACGTGCTACTGCTCCTCATATATGATGTATATGATGTAGTACAGCGTGCTACGTGTAGGCTTTTATTCAGTAAACGAGATATCGCCCACGTACAATACCGCGACAGTAATCGAACACGTGGTAGATATGGTGTAGGTTTGTTCTTCGCATAACTCCTTATTCAGGTAAATGTGGTCCTTGTATTATATCTGAAGAGGAGATTTGATATTTAGTTGACGAGAATAATGCATAACACATCGTTTTCAATAACACTAATGTGTATATTTTTCTTTTGTTCCAGACCCTGTGATAGAAACGTCAAAGATGTGGAGTTAATAATCGGTAGATTAAAACGTGTGGACCAACTAGGCCGTCTTCCAAATTCAGTTCTTCAGCAACTCGCCCTTTGCAGTTTTTACGAAGATCTAGAGAAAGGAGTAACTTGTAAGTACCTACTTAGTCATTCATTTTGCAACATTGTACAACACTTGCTATGATTTACTATAGAAAAAAATGCGCGAAGAAAAAGATCTTTTTTATAGATCATAAATAGATATTCTGGTCAGTCATTAGTTCAGAGTTGGCCTATGAGCCCTCCACGGCATGACGTTGAGTTTTGGTACACCCTGTATATGCAAATAAGATGCAGCTAAGCCGATTTATAGTTAATTAATGCAAGGAGTACAGACGTACTGTGAATCTGCGTTGTGTTTCCAAACTTGTGGAACCACACTGTTTATTAAATTTGGAACTTTGGCAATCTCTTAGTGAGTAACACAGTTAATGTAGAAATTAGATATAACGTTAGATCGTTATATAATGTTAGATCGACGCGAGCACAAACAATTATAAATAACAGTTCTTCAGTTGACGTATGCTTGAAAAGTCATTAAAACATGCAGTTACAAAAACAAACTCTTTTAAATAAAAATGTAAATGACGTACAGTGAACGCTACGCACATAACTAAGTTTCAGGTCCATCTATTTCAGGAGTATTGCACTGAATCAGCATGGCTTTATCTGCCATGCATAGTTTAGCTACATTTAACTTGACGTGCGTTTCCCAGTATGTTTCCGGAGTTGGTGATTGCGAGAGTTTGGATCTGTATGGCAGAAAGTTTAACTAAACTTTGGCCGTAATATACACACATATAAACACAAATTATACTATACTGCTCAAAAAAATTAGGGGAACACTTTTTTCGAAACCTGTACCTTTTTAAATAATGGTTCTAGGCAAATCAAATTTGGCCTGTACTGTTTACAGACGAGTCCAGATTTCCTTTAACTCGTTGCGACGCACAGTGTGAAAAATTCCCAAAAACCTGGCCAAAAGTCGAAAGCATTTTCTATTTAGGTAAAACTCGGTAATCTAAGATTTGAAGGGTCACCGATTACAAATCCGAAATCAAAAGTTGAAAAAACAAAATGGCCGTCCAATATGGCGGACATCAATACTTAAATTATTTTTAGTTTAGCTGAAATTCGGTATTAGGGGGGATTTGGGGTCGCTGATTATAAATCTAAATTCTAAGTTTAAAAAGCAAAATGTCCGATCCAATATGGCGGACATTTGTTCGAAAAATATTTTCAATTTAGTTGAAATTAAGTATTTGTGGGGATTTGGCGTAGCTGATTGTAAATCCGAAATAAATAAACAAAAAATCAAAATGGCGGACAATATAGCGGATATCAGTTCTTAAATTACTTTCAATTTAGCTGAAATTTGTTATTAGAAGGTGATTTGGGATCGCTGATTATAAATCTGAGTTCAAAGTACGGCCATTTGTACGAAAACTACATTCAATTTAGTGGAAATTCAATATTTGTGGGCATTTGAGGTAGATGATTATAAATTTGAATAAAAAATAAAAAAGCAAAATAGCGGATCATATATTGGCTGACGTTTTTATATTTTGAATTTAGTTGAAATTTAGTATTCGGGGTTGGTGATTACAAACCCAAAATTAGAAGAGTAGAAAAATAGCGGACATTTGTTCCAAAATTACTTTTAATCGGATAACCTAATAACAACGACAAATCCTGAAAAGTATGTCCCAACTAGGTTTAAATCCGGTTGTTCCCGTATTATGAAATGGAAACGCACTTAATTAAGTTTCTATCATAGTGAACATACATAATGTAATAGAGCATTTATTCTAGGCACTAAAGGTGAAAATGTAAATATGGTTTTGCTTAGTATTCTTCTTTAATAATTGAAATATGAATGAAATAATTAATTTTAAAAATTTAGTAAATAAAAAGATATTGTGCCTATTGAATACTATAAAATTATAAAAGAGAATAGTATTTGTTCATTCGTCTTGGTCTTATTCATCTTCATCATCAGATTCACTATATTCATCTATACTTCATTTTCTACAACTTCATATTCGGAACTGTCTTCTTTATTTTCAAGTTCCGTTGATACAATTTTTGGTACTAATTGTGATGATATGAGAAAATAAATTGATTCCGGGTTATGCCATGGGTCAAAATAATTAATTGCTGACGTTTTGCAAACCATCTTGTTCGCTTCTTCATAACTAACTGAATATTTGTCATTATGGCTAATTTCAAAGTTTTAAAACTCCTTTTTGCGTCTAAAATATTCTGCTTTGGAATCGGTCCCTTTCAATATCCAGGCACACGTGCCTGCATCCAAAAACGACATTTTAGCAGTTTTTATCACCAAAATTAGCAAAACTAATTTTTTGTTGTTTATTGTGCTCAGTTGTCGGCAGTTTTTCAAGTCGTCCTATTAAAACATTAAAAAATTTAAAGGATTACGCAATTTTTGGCAAGAAAAAATCAATCCAACCTCAAGAATATCTCATAGAACTAGAAATCCTTTAACAAAGTTGATTCGTCTAGCTTCATAAGAAAAAAAAATTAAACAGCCTTCCCTTAAACGCATACGTAAATTGTATGTATTACATTCTAAAAATAAAGATAAATTCATTTTGAGTAAGTATGAGGAGAAACTATCTACATATTCAAAAAGTACAAACTCTGATCTTTACAATGAGCTATAATTCTAACCGGGGATGTGCGGGGAATTTTTTAAAAGTCTAGGCGAACTTTAAATTTATAAAATTTTTGCTACGTTGTAATAAAAGTTGCAGAAAAAACATGTTAAATTATTTAACAGCTTAGAATAAATTATAAAACGTATTTACAGACCTTGACGAAAACTATTCATTTTAGAAAAATAATTAAGTTATTCTTAACAAGCCCACAGAACATTACAATTGCAATGGTGTCAAGCACCCAGACATACGCTTTGCACAAATCGACAACTTTGAACTGATACCATTCTTAACCGGTTCAGCAAACATTTTTACAATTTACGATTCTGATCCGTGAGTGATCAAAGAGTTGTTATGTAGGGTCAATTCTGTTTATTTTGAAAACTATAAAATATGAATTTTGGCCAGCTTTTTGGGAATTTTTCACACTGTGCGACGGTCGAGTACGTGTATATGGACGTCCTGGTGAACGCTACGCAGCTGCAGTATACAGGAAGTGGATAGATTTGGTCGTAGATCTGTGATGGTTTGGGCTGGAATCGGTATAGACAACAGAACTGATCTTGTTGTGGTTCCAGGTAGACTAAATGCCATGAATTACATCGAATACATCTTGGAGGACCATGTGGTGCCTGCTGCATATGGCGTCGGTCAAAATATCATCCTAATGCAGGACAATGTAAAGCCACATATTGCCGGCATTACCAGAAAGTTTTTGCAAAACGTGGAATTCAGGTCATGGAATGGCCGGCGTTAAGTCCTGACCTGAATCCTATTGAACACGTGTGCGATCAACTTGACTGACGTGTTCGCAAGCGCCCTAATCCACCACTAACCATACAGGAACTGACACAAGCCCTGATTGAGGAATGGGAAAGCATACCCCAAGAATCTCTGCATTTGAGGTCTATTATATCCGTAATTCTAAGAACTTGAACTATATTAGTCAAAATTCATTTCTTACCAAATACAGAAAATAAATTCTCAATAATATTGGTAATTCTTCACATACATAATAGAATCTCCGTAACGTTGTTTCATTCTCATTTGAATACAATGGAATTGGATAAAATAAAATTACCATTTTCTTTTCCGAAGAAAAACTCAATGCCTTTACACTGTATATACCCTATATAGGGTCTAAAGTTGGACCCGATTGGTAGATATTTCCGAGAAGGGTATATTATGGAGCTCGAACTGAAACAGAGGCTATGAATTTATTTTCTTTTCGCGGCAGTTCTTTCGTATTGACTTTTCTGTTCTTTTGTACGTAAAGCCCTTTCGTTTCGCCCATCTCGCCCGCCGTCTATTTTAACCCTTTCCGACCGATTTTGCTACATACGCGTATGTAGCTAATTGATTTTTCCGTTTGAACGCTGCAAATGAGCCCGTATAGGTACACGTGTGTTATTTTTAGATTCGTACGGAAAATTTAATTTCCCCACAGTGTCCGTTGGTTTCCTGTCGTGGTGCATTATTGTCGGTGTTTTTAATCAGCTGTGATGTTTTTATAACTTCATTTGTTTTAAATTAAACTGAGCGATATTGACATATATACACTGCTCAAAAAATTAAGGGAACAGTTTTTTCGAAACCTGTACCTTTTTAATTAATAGTTTTAAACGAGCACGAATCACTTCCTCACACCTGCGTGGCATGCTTTGCACTAGTCTGCGAAGAGATTCTTGGGGTATGCTTTCCCAAGCTGGTCCCACACGTGTTCAATAGGATCCAACTCAGGCATTAACGGCGGCCATTCCATGACCTGAATGCCACGTTCTTGTAAAAAGTTTCTGGTGATGCCGCCGGTATGTGGCTTTGCATTGTCCTGCATTAAGATGAAACATTGACCGACGCCATATTCAGCAGGCACCACATGGTCCTCCAAGATGTTTTCGATGTAATTCATGGCATTTAGTCTACCAGGAACCACAACAAGATCACCTCTGTTGTCTATACTGATTCCAGCCCGAACCATCACAGATCCACGACCAAATATATCCGCTTCCTGTATAGTAGCGACTGCGTAGCGTTCACCAGGATGTCTATATACACCAGTGGTTCTTAACCTGTGGGTATTTACCCCCTTGGGGGTAAAATTGCAATCTGGGATGGGTAACCGAGCTATAATTTTTTTTTTAGGTAAATTGGCTCGTGTATTCGTCGGCCCTATATAATAGTTTAAATTCTCGAATTTTTGAACTGTTGTCAAGGGAAAACGTTTTGAATAGAGTGCTTAAGCAGCGTGAAGAAACAACCTTTGTTTTTTGAAAATCCCAAAACAGAAAAGGAGAAGAATCCACACAAAAATAAAAGACAAAACATTTATCCATATGCTAGCGTATTTGGCTGATTTTTTCAGTTAAATTATCAGTTTAAAAGTTTCATTGCAAGGAAATATGAGCAATATTTTGATAACGCAAGATAAAGTTGCCGGTTTTGTAGGAAAGCTAGAACTGTACGAATGCAAAGTTCACGTAACGAAGAAAAAATGCTGCTTCACCAACTTCATCATTCAACTATTATATTTTTTCATAGATTCGTTGAATTGCTATTTCCCGGGCATAAATAATCACCCAGGAATAAGGATTCCTGAGTGTTGAGGCAATTTTCTACAGAAGTCTAAATGTTTAAAGACGAAGCTTAAGTTCAATTTCTGGAATTACGCGAAGGCACAGGGCTGTGGAGTCGGAGTTCAGACAAATTTCAGAGGAGTCGGAGTCGGAAAAAATGTACCGACTCCTACTCCGAGCCCAGGTTTCATTATTGTAGAAAAACAACATGCGAGATACACATTGCCCCAGTAGAGATTAAAAAAATAAAACTAAACATTCCATTAGGTCGTTTACAAAGTACCTACCTACATACATATGTAAATAATCAAATTACAAAACACACTTTCGAACGAAAGTAAAGACGATTAACAAAAGTAATCCGCAGAAATTTGAAAAAGGAAATTTGAACACGAGATATTAAATGAGATTGAGAAGTAGGGCCGTAGTTCACTTTAGTAATAATCATTTATCCAGAAGTTAAACCTGTTGCCGCCATAATTATGATTATTTTCAGCTTTGAAAATAATACAAAATTATGTAAAGGCATCCTTGCAGGAGAATTTGGTTGCTATTCTGTTCCTCACTACAATTTTATAAACGTATTGTGCATTTAATTCTGTTTTTATTAGAATGAATTTTATATTGTATTTTACACTGTCTTTGGGTGCTTTTGTTATTATTAGAGATAGAAAGTTGGTTAAATTGACAAAGCAGTACCGATTTGTTTGTTATCTAATGAGAAAACAGTTTAATATACTTAATGATTTCAGAGATATTTTGAATAAACAAAGAAATTACAATTTATAAATATGTGGTCATAACTTTTTTATTTGAGGTCCGATCAATAGGCCTTTTCGATATCTTATAACCCGTTTTCTATTTACAATTAGATTGTAAGTTTAAATGTGTTTGCCAACAAATTCGCTGGACACAAATAAAACTTCTGCTTTGCTTATGGGTTCAGCATTTGTTTGTAAGTAATTTGATACTCGCAAGCAATATGTTTAATACAATCAGATATTAGAATACTAAAATAGAAATTTAATTTATTAAATTTGTTTCTTTTTCCTGGTACTGCTTTTGCTTTCATAGCAAATTTAATGTTGCTTGGTTGTATTAATCTGCGCTAAATTTGTGATTATTTACATGTAAAATATTTATTACACAGAATTATTTGAAAATATATTTACATGCAATTTTTCTGGAGTCGGAGTCGGACAAATAAAAATATCTGGAGTCGGAGTCGAGAATTTTTTTTTACCGACTCCGCAGCCCTGCGAAGGCACCTCATTAAATGTGGAATTACAAGATCATGATATAGCTACATTTTGGACAAAAATGCGGACTTAATATTCCATTTTAACCGACAAGGCTTTAAGAATTTTTGTTCCATTTGGTACTAGTTATAAATGTGAAAGCGGGTTTATAACTTTAGTGTCTATAAAAACAAAATCTAGGAATCGGCTCAATGTAAAGCATGACTCGATGTGCATTATCAGAATCTCAAGTAAACATAAAAAATCTTGTTATGAAAAAGCAACACCAACCTTCACATTAATTATGTAAACTTCATAGAAATTATGTTAAAAATATAAGACGTTATTATCGTACTGCATAGTATTTTTTATGAAGGGGTAAAACCCTGATCTGAAGAAGGGCATATGGGTAAAAGTACTGAATAGGTTAAGAACCACTGATATACACGTACTCGACCGTCGCAACGAGTTAAACGAAATCTGGATTCGTCTGTAAACAGTACAGGCGTCCAGTGACGAAGTTGCCAATCTCTGTGATCCAGAGCAAACCTCATTCGCGCTGCTTTGCGATGCTGCGAAAGGCGTGGTGCGCGGACAGGTCTTCTTGGTTTCAAAGTCGCTTCTTTTAATCTGTTTCTAACAGCTTGATCAGAAATGTCTATTCCATGCGCTCGTCAGGTCGTTTAGGAGGTCTCGTGCTGTGGCAGTACGCTGACGTAGAGAGGAAAGGACAAGAAATCGGTCTTGATTTTGAGTAGTTTTTCGATTTCGACCTTGTCCAGTTGTTCTAACATATTGGCCAGTCTCTCGAAACCGATTCCATAAAAGCTGAATAACAGAAGGGGAAACTCGAAGGTCCCTGCTAACGTCGAATAGAGTGGCCATGCTGAATAAGGGCGACAGCACGAGCAACTTGCACTTCATTAAGATGCCTCATTTTTCTTCTAGTGACGTTTCTAATCAACGAAAATTTACAACTGAATTCATTTGTCATCTTTAGTAGGCTTTCATACGTAAATTCAAAGCGTGCTTGATATTTTTTCCATTTTGTTTTGCGTTCTTAATTTACATATTTAAGTGTAACTTAGAAGTAACTAAAAGTTGTAACATTGTTCTTGTAATTATCTTTAGTTAAATATATGTTCTTAAAGCATAATAAATTTCATTTGCCTAGAACTATTATTTAAAAAGTTACAGGTTTCGAAAAAGTGTTCCCCTAGCTTTTTTGAGCAGTGTAGAACAGCGTTTTTTGTTTGTTTCTGTAGTCCACTAGACTAGTAGATTATGTGTAACTAATATTTTAAATATGAATTTCTCGTTGTTTCAGTATATCGACAGGGCGACAGTGGAAAATGTTGGTACGCTGTAATGACGGGCACCTTAGATCTACAAGTACTACAATCAGATTCCGATTCAAAGGTACAATAACTCAATTTTTACCTGCACGTTTGCGTAGGTTAACTTTCCTTCTATAACTTTTCTTGCTTCCTTTATCGAATTACTTGTCTTTGCCCTCGCTAGCAGTTCGATTTCTTACGCTCAACTGCATATTTTATAAATCCAGGAAAGCACAGAGAAAATCTTAGTACCAGATGTCCTCTGAAATGCATTTCTAGAAACGTAAACTTTGAATACGTCAAATATAAACTTTAGGACAAAAAAGTCTAGTTAGTATCCATAGTATTGTTAAGAAAATAAACTGCTAAAAATACGCTTAGAGACGTCGTTTCCCTGTGCTTACGAAAATTGGTCTTTCACGATCGCGATTGACTTCAGAAGTGATTTTAGGTGCGGTCAATTTTCTGTTTTGCTTAAAAATTAATTTTAATCGTTCTTCATCCGCTTGGGAAATTATTCGTGATAGTCCCGGCCGAACACGTCATCAAAATTCCATGTTCTTCATATTGGTGAAGAGTGTCACTTATCGTTCACTCACTTATTGTTGCCTTATTTCTTGGCTTTTCACGAACTGACAATCGTTCCTGATGAAAAGCGATAATTACAGAAGGTTGTTCCTTGCTTGTTGGCTCCCCGCGTCGCATGATGTCTTCCACGTGACAGAGTTATCTTGTGCAAACTACAGATCGCAGGCGCAGACTCGTTTGAATACGAATTCGAGCATTTGATGCAAAAATCTAGTAAAAATGGGGTCGCAACATGTGTCTGAGATGCAGTATTTATGACTCTATTTGTTATTTCGTATTTAATCCTTTTTAATGGAAACTAGAAAATTCCCAACAACCAGTTACAAAACAGCATAAATGTTGCATAATAATTAAATAAAAATTATTTTAAATTAGCGCATTTAATGTTGTCGTATGTTACTGGAAATCAACGTTAAGAATGTGTTCGATATTTGGTAGAAATAGAGGTGCCTATTGCTACGTTATCAGTGCTTATATCATTATTTCCTATATGTTTACTATGTGTCCGAACTTCCATGAGCGGCAGTGTAAATATTTAAAAATAATGAAGCGCATGGAGATTATAAATGTTACAAGAATTTGCTTTCTAAAATCACATGGTAAGGAGGTGAGCTTTTCTTACAGGTGGAGTTGAACGGCTGAAAAATAAAACACGTAGAGAAAAGGTATTTTGTTGGAATTACGTGCTAAGTACTGGATTCCGGTACAGTCTGATTCCCCTGACTGCCTGTCCAACTGAAAACTCTTAAATGCCTCGCTTAAACCGCGCGGCGCCTGAAACCTGAAAAATAAACGGAACTGAAAAGTTTCGCGTTGCCTGGTCAAATGGTATAAAACTATTTGAGTTAGCCATGTAATTAGTAACTAATTACAACATTTAAGAGTTGCTTTTGCACAACTTCTTTGTACCCTAGACTCTAGAGCACATTCTAGAATAATGAAATATAAAATATAATTTATAAATAAATAAAAATGATGTTGGTCATAGTTGGACATTTATAAATAATGATACTTACACACAGGCCCGGCGCGTGATATTTTCTTGAGCGTGCGAAAAAAATTCTGACGCCTTTCAGAAAAAGTCAGTTGCCAATCCATCGGTTTTGAGGCACGATTAAAATACTCACCTTGGTATCAATCGACTCTAAGATATCAACAGGAATTTTATATTTTGCATGTAGAATTGAAATACTACAAGGGAATATCATAAAAATAGTTTTTTTAATCAACATGAGATGTCACAAAATACCGTAAAACCCCTTTAGAAAGTTCAGTAAATGTGTATAAGTTTTCTATAACTTCGGAGTTTTGCTGTTTAAAAAGCATGACTGTGCTAGAAAAACGGTCATCAACATTTTGGCAAAAAAGTTATTTAGAACTTCTTTTTCATAGATTTTGATATTTCTCTAAAATTAAGCATACCAAGTTGACATGTTATGATGTCACAATATCTTCATATAATAAGGAAAATGTTTGTGTGATATTGTCAGGTAGTTACTTTGTACTTGACAAGATTATTGGCTTATATATATGCTTATTCTAGCTACTACACATGATACAATCAATATAATAGTAGCTAGATTAAATTTCACATAAAAACTTTACACCAGGGTCATCCCGCGAATTTTTAATTTTAGTTACCAAAACCAAGAGATCGCCGTCTGGTAACGACCGTCACGGCTATTTAAAAAGGTTCTTTATAAAACTTATCAGTTTGAACATCTATCTATAAAAGATGAGTCGTCTTTTTGTTATAACGTTGCATAAAAATAATAATAAAAGCCCCATTGCTTATGTATAGTCGTCAAACAGACGTGACGGGTGTGACACGTTACTGCGGAATAACCCACAACTAGGAGTTTGGCATTTTTGAAAAATCACAATAAAAATTTGTTTTCTCTGTGTAGGTACCTCAAGCCGTGGAGATATACTGTATATTTATTTGTAAGGAACACATCCAGCTTTAATTTTTAAAATTTCTCTGGTAGTTTGTCATTTTTATTTGACTGTGCAATCGCCTTTTCAACTGAAATAATTGCCCTAACTATTTTATTTTTCCTGGTCCATTAACGTCATTTTTTTATATGGAAAACTTTCTATCGCTCTTAGCCCAGGCGCCACTTGTCTTTTTCCACAGCGAATTTTTTTCCGCCGTTATGACAAACAGTCGGTTTATCAAGAACTCCGCCCATATACGTGGTGCAAATTTTTATGCGCGGCGATAAGCTTTCGATAAGGTTTGGCATGAAGGATTGATACACAAACTAAAGAGTATGCTACCTTTACAATACGTCGAGCTGCTAACATCCTATATATCTGATAGACTATTCAGAATAAAACAGGTCGATGAATACTCGGAACTAAAAGCTGGGGTACCCCAGGGTAGTGTATTGGGACCAATTCTCTATCTACTATATACAAGTGACCTTCCACAGATGGAAAATGTAACAGTCGCCACATTCGCAGATGACACGGCTCTAATGGCAGTGGGATCAACTATTGGTGAATCTACCAGGAATCTTCAACAAGCTAGTAACAAAATATATAAATGGACCAAAAAATGGAAGACCAAACTCAACGAACTGAAATCTGTCCACATTAACTTCACAAACAAAAGAATCGAGGACATACCTCATGTCAAGATTAACGACGCCATAGTTCCATATGCGAACACTGCAAAGTATTTGGGTATGACACTGGATACAAAACTAAGGTGGAAAGAACATGTTAAGAAGAAAAGAGTAGAGCTTGGCCTCAAATACAGAGAACTGTACTGGCTTCTGGGCAGAAACTCTCAGTTGTCAGTACAGAACAAACTACAAGTTTACAACCAAGTACTAAAACCGATTTGGTTATACGGCATCCAGCTTTGGGGCTGCGCAAAAAGCTCCAATATACAAGGAATCCAGATTTTCCAAAATAAAGTACTAAGGAATATGGTTAACGCTCCTTGGTACATACGGAATAGTGACCTGCACCGTGATCTTGGTGTCCCACAAGTCATCCAAGAGCTAAAAAGATTCGCCACTAAGCATGAATCTCGCCTAAGCCATCACGTCAACGTAGAGGCAATGCACCTACTGGACAACCAGAATCTAGTGAGAAGACTAAAAAGAACTAAACCCTTCGAACTAGTGAATCAGTGAAATGTGTAAAAAGCAGAGCACAGTGAGTGAAGTGTTAGTGCTTCTTGTTTGGGACAAAGTAAATATAGGGACATCAGTGGATAGCCTATTAGAGACAAGTACCTAGTTTTAAGAATTCAGATTTAAATTGATGGTTAATCTTTTAGATTAGTTTCAATATGCTAAACATCTTATGCTTATTAATAATAAAAAAAAATACTTGCTAAAGTCAGAATTCGCATTCAGTTCATAGACAATTAAAAAATCTATTCAGTATTGAAAATATGGCGTTGTCATCTAAATCATAATCGATGACGTCAAACATCAGTAACAATTGAAATTTGAAAATAGAATTTCACACAAAAATGTGTATTTTGATAATAAAAAATCAACGTGTTTATTTGATGACAAAAAGCTATCCGTTTCAGACATAGAAAATTATACGTATAAAATATCGTAGAATATTGTGACTAAGATTTAGTGATGCCTTAATATCTTCTTCGTGTTCCAAGTCGAGTAAAACAGCAGAGCGCTGGTGACACTTCTTAACCCTTCAGGTTTAATTAATTTTCAATTATGCGGGCGTAAATTTTTGTGTTAATTACGAACGTCTTCCGGATTCGCTGCTATCTTGACTTATTTATTACCGCACAGCGGCGATGTTTTTGACTTCAAAGTAATTTTGGATGCTGCTTAATTTTCCGAATTATGTAATAATAAAGTTTTATTACAATTTTTTAATCAAGTTTTGTTCCATAATTGATTACCTAATTTGTTTTTTAATGTAGGGATCATTACTCTAGTTCTAAGACACAATAAAATATGGACAGATTTAAATTCGTGAGTTTTAGCAAATGGTGTATGTACTACTACAAACCGTAAATAGATATACACGGAAATTATTCCTAGATTGATGTTTTTATTTGCTTTTCCACTCGCTTTGGATTCTGGGGATCGTAAAGTGGGATTGTTAAAAGCTTTTGCTGGTCCCTTTTTCCGGCTATTCCAGTCGAGACCAATAAAGATGTATTCTCACTTTAAATCACGACTCCAAACGGTTAACTTTCTGAGAAGTTGCATATCAAATAAGGACATCGATTTGTAGTAGAAACAATAAAGCTAATAAAGGTTTTATTTCGAAATCCAAAAGAACTGAACCGATTGTGATAATTTTGTTTGTTCTCTTAATACGCTTCTGTTAATACGTTTCCTGTTTATTTACATGCTGGGCCATTTCAATATAAACATTTGATTATCTCAAAAAATATATACAGGTGTCCCACTTTTTTTCCCGCAAAATTTTTTTTTTTGATACAAAATGTCATTCTGAATAAAAAGTTTCATATGAACTTAGGGGTTTTTTCAACTCCTTAACAAGTTACAGCTGTTCAAAATGAAAATCGAGCATTTTTTAAATAATGACAACTGACTAAAATTGTTTTCAAAATAATTCTGAGTTGGCTTTTAAATCTTATATTAACGCCATTCCATAGAAATCAGACGAATAAAATGGTCAATTATATTATTTGGGTACTTGGTGAATTCGTTATTGGTTGATGTTAATCACCCGTTTTATGCTGGCGGTTCGTACAGCAAAAAAAGCAAATAACTGGTAATAAGTTTAGTAGCAATTTATTTGTTATTTTTTTCTCATAAATAATACCTATTTAACAAACACTAACAAAACAAAAACAGGATAAGTAATAAACAATACATTAACCAAGAAGAAAATAAAATACATCAAAAAAATTGTTCAAAATGACCACCAATAAATATGCACTTTTGGCAACGAATTATTATGGATTCTTGCACACTACGTAGTAATTCCACATTTGTTGTTTTGTAGTAATGCATGTCTTGTATTTATCGGTGTTTTGTACACTTCTGACTTAACGTAGCCCCAAATATGGAAGTCCAGAGGAGTAATATCAGGCGAACGCGGTGGCCATTGACCAGTACCTCACCTGTCTTGCGTAATGAATTGGAGCGCCATCCAACTGAAACCATCCATTTTGTCGGTAATTAATTGGCACATCTTCCAAATAATCTATCAAACTATTCTCTAAGAATAACAGACAACTATTTGCATCCACTCTGTCGGGAAGGATGTGACGCCCAATCAGATGTGATCCCACCAGACCAGCCCAAACATTTACTTTAAATTCATGCTGATAAGATACTACTGTCGTATGAGGGTTTTCGTGCGCCCATACGCAAAAATTACGGCGGTTTGTAATTCCACGACGAGTAAATGTTGCCTCATCTGTCCAGATAATTTTATTTCTTACTTCTTGTGGACTATCAACAAACCAACGACAAAAATCTAACCGGTTTCGAATATCTGGGCAGTAACTCTTGCACTTTTTTTTGAACGGAATGCCTTTCGTCTATCGTTGCGTAAATTTCTCCATACAGTGGTTTTCGGCAATCTCAGATGGCGCGCTGCACACCTTACACTTAAATTACGGTTTTCGTCAAAAGCATGCGAAACTCTTGCATTAACTCTTCTTACTCTTTGAGCTGCTTGGTTGTGATCTCCCACTGGTCTTCCCCTATGAATATTACTAAACACTGCAGCATCCGGAAGTCTTCTCGCTGGAAATCTTCTTTGGTATTCCTTCCGTGCCCTTCGACAATTTCCATTGCAGTATCCATAAATAAAATGAATATCGGCATATTCACTGTTAGTAAATTTTTTGGGCATAATATTGTTCGGATTTATAATTATTTGTGAAAATGCAATAACAATCCTGTTATTAGAATTACTAGAATGACAGCAATGTGACGTATAAAATCAACCTGAAGTATTATTTTTAAAGCATTCTTGATAAATGCGTATCAAAGCCGCCTATAAAACAACTGAAAAAAATGCTTGATTTTCATTTTGAACAGCTCTAACTTGTTAAGGAATTGAAAAAACCCCTAAGTTCATATGAAACTTTTTATTCAGAATGACAATTTGTATCTAAAAAAAAAAAATTTGCGGGAAAAGAAGTGGGACACCCTGTATAAAATTTTTCTTGCCACGGCGACGTGTTTCTAGTTTTGTTGTATTTTATTACTTATTTACAAACACAATTGAATTTAGGTAAATAAATAACTCAAATAACTAAATGTTAGTGAACACTTTTTGATTAATTACAATCAGATAAATAATTATCGAACTTTGCTATTCGAACGGACATTATCGCGATTTAGGGCTTTTTTTCGGGGGGGTGGGGGGGTAAAACTCTGAAGGTCTGATGGCTACTAGAACTTTTAATTACCTACAATTTGAGGTATGATAGAAATTTATGCAAGAATTTTTGCAAAAGTTATGGACATTTTGCTGCAGCAACTGAATGAAATACGTTTGCTATTCGAACGGACATTATCGCGATTTAGGGCTTTTTTTCGGGGGGGTAGAACTCTGAGGGTCTGATGGCTACTAGAACTTTTAATTACCTACAATTTGAGGTATGATAGAAATTTATGCAAGAATTTTTGCAAAAGTTATGGACATTTTGCTGCAGCAACTGCATGAAATACGTTTGCTATTCGAACGGACATTATCGCGATTTAGGGATTTTTTTCGGGGGGGTAAAACTCTGAGGGTCTGACGGCTACTAGAACTTTTAATTACCTACAATTTGAGGTATGATAGAAATTTATGCAAGAATTTTTGCAAAAGTTATGGACATTTTGCTGCAGCAACTGAATGAAATACGTTTGCTGTTCGAACGGACATTATCACGATTTAGGGCTTTTTTCGGGGGGGGGGGGTAAAACTCTGAGGGTCTGATGGCTACTAGAACTTTTAACTACCTACAATTTGAGGTATGATAGAAATTTATGCAAGAATTTTTGCAAAAGTTATGGACATTTTGCTGCAGCAACTGAATGAAATACGTTTGCTATTCGAACGGACATTATCGCGATTTAGGGCTTTTTTTCGGGGGGGTAAAACTCTGAGGGTCTGATGGCTACTAGAACTTTTAATTACCTACAATTTGAGGTATGATAGAAATTTATGCAAGAATTTTTGCAAAAGTTATGGACATTTTGCTGCGGCAACTGAATGAAATACGTTTGCTATTCGAACGGACATTATCGCGATTTAGGGCTTTTTTCGGGGGGGGGGGGTAAAACTCTGAGGGTCTGATGGCTACTAGAACTTTTAACTACCTACAATTTGAGGTATGATAGAAATTTATGCAAGAATTTTTGCAAAAGTTATGGACATTTTGCTGCAGCAACTGAATGAAATACGTTTGCTATTCGAACGGACATTATCGCGATTTAGGGCTTTTTTTCGGGGTGGTAAAACTCTGACAGTCTGATGGCTACTAGAACTTTTAATCACCTACAATTTGAGGTATGATAGAAATTTATGCAAGAATTTTTGCAAACGTTATGGACATTTTGCAGCAGCAACTGAATGAAATACGTTTGCTATTCGAACGGACATTATCGAGATTTAGGGCTTTTTTTCGGGGGGGTAAAACTCTGAGGGTCTGATGGCTACTAGAACTTTTAATTACCTACAATTTGAGGTATGATGGAAATTTATGCAAGAATTTTTGCAAAAGTTATGGACATTTTGCTGCAGCAACTGAATGAAATACGTTTGCTATTCGAACGGACATTATCGCGATTTAGGGCTTTTTTTCGGGGGGGTAAAACTCTGAGGGTCTGATGGCTACTAGAACTTTTAATTACCTACAATTTGAGGTATGATAGAAATTTATGCAAGAATTTTTGCAAAAGTTATGGACATTTTGCTGCAGCAACTGAATGAAATACGTTTGCTATTCGAACGGACATTATCGCGATTTCGGGCTTTTTTTCGGGGGGGTAAAACTCTGAGGGTCTGATGGCTACTAGAACTTTTAATTACCTACAATTTGAGGTATGATAAAAATTTATGCAAGAATTTTTGCAAACGTTATGAACATTTTGCTGCAGCAACTGAATGAAATACGTTTGCTATTCGAACGGACATGATCGCGATTTAGGGCTTTTTTTCGGGGGGGTAAAACTCTGAGGGTCTGATGGCTACTAGAACTTTTAATTACCTACAATTTGAGGTATGATAGAAATTTATGCAAGAATTTTTGCAAAAGTTATGGACATTTTGCTGCAGCAACTGAATGAAATACGTTTGCTGTTCGAACGGACATTATCGCGATTTAGGGCTTTTTTTCGGGGGGGTAAAAGTCTGAGGGTCTGATGGCTACTAGAACTTTTAATTACCTACAATTTGAGGTATGATGGAAATTTATGCAAGAATTTTTGCAAAAGTTATGGACATTTTGCTGCAGCAACTGAATGAAATACGTTTGCTATTCGAACGGACATTATCGCGATTTAGGGCTTTTTTTCGGGGGGGTAAAACTCTGAGGGTCTGATGGCTACTAGAACTTTTAATTACCTACAATTTGAGGTATGATAGAAATTTATGCAAGAATTTTTGCAAAAGTTATGGACATTTTGCTGCAGCAACTGAATGAAATACGTTTGCTATTCGAACGGACATTATCGCGATTTCGGGCTTTTTTTCGGGGGGGTAAAACTCTGAGGGTCTGATGGCTACTAGAACTTTTAATTACCTACAATTTGAGGTATGATAGAAATTTATGCAAGAATTTTTGCAAACGTTATGAACATTTTGCTGCAGCAACTGAATGAAATACGTTTGCTATTCGAACGGACATTATCGCGATTTAGGGCTTTTTTTCGGGGGGGTAAAACTCTGAGGGTCTGATGGCTACTAGAACTTTTAATTACCTACAATTTGAGGTATGATAGAAATTTATGCAAGAATTTTTGCAAAAGTTATGGACATTTTGCTGCAGCAACTGAATGAAATACGTTTGCTATTCGAACGGACATTATCGCGATTTAGGGCTTTTTTTCGGGGGGGTAAAACTCTGAGGGTCTGACGGCTACTAGAACTTTTAATTACCTACAATTTGAGGTATGATAGAAATTTATGCAAGAATTTTTGCAAAAGTTATGGACATTTTGCTGCAGCAACTGAATGAAATACGTTTGCTATTCGAACGGACATTATCGCGATTTAGGGCTTTTTTTCGAGGGGGTAAAACTCTGAGGGTCTGATGGCTACTAGAACTTTTAATTACCTACAATTTGAGGTATGATAGAAATTTATGCAAGAATTTTTGCAAAAGTTATGGACATTTTGCTGCAGCAACTGAATGAAATACGTTTGCTATTCGAACGGACATTATCGCGATTTAGGGCATTTTTTCGGGGGGGTAAAACTCTGAGGGTCTGATGGCTACTAGAACTTTTAATTACCTACAATTTGAGGTATGATAGAAATTTATGCAAGAATTTTTGCAAAAGTTATGGACATTTTGCTGCAGCAACTGAATGAAATACGTTTGCTATTCGAACGGACATTATCGCGATTTAGGGCTTTTTTTCGGGGGGGGTAAAACTCTGAGGGTCTGATGGCTACTAGAACTTTTAATTACCTACAATTTGAGGTATGATAGAAATTTATGCAAGAATTTTTGCAAAAGTTATGGACATTTTGCTGCAGCAACTGAATGAAATACGTTTGCTATTCGAACGGACATTATCGCGATTTAGGGCTTTTTTTCGGGGGGGTAAAACTCTGAGGGTCTGATGGCTACTAGAACTTTTAATTACCTACAATTTGAGGTATGATAGAAATTTATGCAAGAATTTTTGCAAAAGTTATGGACATTTTGCTGCAGCAACTGAATGAAATACGTTTGCTATTCGAACGGACATTATCGCGATTTAGGGCTTTTTTTCGGGGGGGTAAAACTCTGAGGGTCTGATGGCTACTAGAACTTTTAATTACCTACAATTTGAGGTATGATAGAAATTTATGCAAGAATTTTTGCAAAAGTTATGGACATTTTGCTGGAGCAACTGAATGAAATACGTTTGCTATTCGAACGGACATTATCGCGATTTAGGGCTTTTTTTCCGGGGGGTAAAACTCTGAGGGTCTGATGGCTACTAGAACTTTTGATTACCTACAATTTGAGGTATGATAGAAATTTATGCAAGAATTTTTGCAAAAGTTATGGACATTTTGCTGCAGCAACTGAATGAAATGCGTTTGCTATTCGAACGGACATTATCGCGATTTCGGGCTTTTTTTCGGGGGGGTAAAACTCTGAGGGTCTGATGGCTACTAGAACTTTTAATTACCTACAATTTGAGGTATGATAGAAATTTATGCAAGAATTTTTGCAAACGTTATGAACATTTTGCTGCAGCAACTGAATGAAATACGTTTGCTATTCGAACGGACATTATCGCGATTTAGGGCTTTTTTCGGGGGGGGGGGGGTAAAACTCTGAGGGTCTGATGGCTACTAGAACTTTTAACTACCTACAATTTGAGGTATGATAGAAATTTATGCAAGAATTTTTGCAAAAGTTATGGACATTTTGCTGCAGCAACTGAATGAAATACGTTTGCTATTCGAACGGACATTATCGCGATTTAGGGCTTTTTTTCGGGGGGGTAAAACTCAGAGGGTCTGATGGCTACTAGAACTTTTAATTACCTACAATTTGAGGTATGATAGAAATTTATGCAAGAATGTTTGCAAAAGTTATGGACATTTTGCTGCAGCAACTGAATGAAATATGTTTGCTATTCGAACGGACATTATCGCGATTTAGGGCTTTTTTTCGGGGGGGTAAAACTCTGAGGGTCTGATGGCTACTAGAACTTTTAATTACCTACAATTTGAGGTATGATAGAAATTTATGCAAGAATTTTTGCAAAAGTTATGGACATTTTGCTGCAGCAACTGAATGAAATACGTTTGCTATTCGAACGGACATTATCGCGATTTAGGGCTTTTTTTCGGGGGGGTAAAACTCTGAGGGTCTGATGGCTACTAGAACTTTTAATTACCTACAATTTGAGGTATGATAGAAATTTATGCAAGAATTTTTGCAAAAGTTATGGACATTTTGCTGCAGCAACTGAATGAAATACGTTTGCTATTCGAACGGACATTATCGCGATTTAGGGCTTTTTTTCGGGGGGTTAAAACTCTGAGGGTCTGATGCCTACTAGAACTTTTAATTACCTACAATTCGAGGTATGATAGAAATTTATGCAAGAATTTTTGCAAAAGTTATGGACATTTTGCTGCAGCAACTGAATGAAATACGTTTGCTATTCGAACGGACATTATCGCGATTTAGGGCTGTTTTTCGGGGGGGTAAAACTCTGAGGGTCTGATGGCTACTAGAACTTTTAATTACCTACAATTTGAGGTATGATAAAAATTTATGCAAGAATTTTTGCAAAAGTTATGGACATTTTGCTGCAGCAACTGAATGAAATACGTTTGCTATTCGAACGGACATTATCGCGATTTAGGGCTTTTTTTCGGGGGGGTAAAACTCTGAGGGTCTGATGGCTACTAGAACTTTTAATTACCTACAATTTGAGGTATGATAGAAATTTATGCAAGAATTTTTGCAAAAGTTATGGACATTTTGCTGCAGCAACTGAATGAAATACGTTTGCTATTCGAACGGACATTATCGCGATTTAGGGCTTTTTTTCGGGGGGTAAAACTCTGAGGGTCTGATGGCTACTAGAACTTTTAATTACCTACAATTTGAGGTATGATAGAAATTTATGCAAGAATTTTTACAAAAGTTATGGACATTTTGCTTAACTAATTATTATGAAACTATAAATTCAATCATTTCACATGTATTATTATATTTTGCAATACGTCAAAATATCGTTTTCTCGTCGAAGCTAAAATATATTAAGAATTCTGGTACAAACTCGACCCGATTTCTTGCAAATAGAAAAAGTATACCTGCGGAGCGAAGACGGCATATGTTTTCCTCAAATATTCCAACAAAATGCCACGCAGAAGGTATTTTACAGCCAATAACAAGTTTTTTTTATCCAACAGCGTTTCGAGAATTTGAAACGTGTTTGGAAATCAAATGTGTGATACTTTTGGTGGTACTGATATCTGGAATTGATATCAAATGTTTATATTTTAGGTATTTTCATGAATATTTGACTTATTTTCAAAGTGTTAATCTCTCATTCCAATTTAATAAGATAATAAGATAATTAATAATAGAATAATATACTGGGCGTAATACAACTGATCCAACAATTTTGGACTTGGTTCAGCCTAACTTCAGGGCTGTTCTGGTGGGCCGTTATTGGTTCAATTATTCAAACTGTATAGTGCTCGTATGGGTTTATTATTGAATAATGATAGCATCTTATGACATTACAACAATCTAAATTAACTCTTCTTGGTCGGACTTGCTCGATATTTATTATACCCATGCCCAATTTTAAACAATTACTGCTCAAAATAGACGTATAATTGGAAGTCGTGATTTCAGGAATAACATTTCAATTATGTTTTTGGTGTCAAGTCCGCCGTAGTTTCACTTTACGTCAATGTAATATTTGAGAAAATTCCCATAAATGAAAAGAAATAAAGTCACGCATTTGAAGAATCGGCGTATTTTCGCAATTTTTCAATCCATGTTCGAGTCTAGACAGTGTGGCCATCTGTGATGTTCTCGGGAACTAGACGTCATTAGACGAAGATAATAATGGGTCTATCCCTATCTACCATATACCACAAAAAGTCTGTAACTCGCTAAAATTCACGTTTATATTTGCTGGACAGATTTCAAGAGCTCTAACCTACAAATCAGATATAATCTGAAAATAAAGAAAACACCGCTCAAAGTAGTATTCTAATCGAAATTAGGAGATTACATAAAAACTCTACTATTGTATCAGACATCAATCAGGTTTGTGCCAAAAGGTGTATACTATTATTTTATTAAAAACACCATGTCAATTGTTAGATTAGTTAGCAGAATATACATATAAACAGTGCTGTTTTATCCATTCTAGTACCAGAGAATTCAAGCTTCAAGTATGGTATGATGCGGAAGCTCATTACGGGTTTTGTAATTGGATTCAAATTACATTACGGAGAATCAAAATCCTGACGTACTATTTTGTTGATCGAAGAGGATTTCTAGACAAGAGATGTGATCACTAATTTTCATAATTTCTATGAACTGACAATAAAATCACCGAGGTAATGCTGACGATTACGATTTCCGATTTTTTATCAAATTTCTTGGTAATATTACTTGAAGACGTCTATAATATATGAGAAACGTTGTATAATGCGACATAGTTGACTTGTCAACCACTGCCTCCAGATGTTTTTCTTCTCAAGTGCAGACAGAGTGTATGGAGAATTTATGATCGACGAGCTGCTGTCGATCAGCTGTTGGACTCCCCTCTTAAATAAAAAAATCACCATTTTAAATGATGATTTTGTTTCAATTTGGAGAAATTACAAAATTAAAATAAATTGAAACATTTTCATTTATTCAGTGTGTTCCATAGGCGTGACGGAAAGTATGTACATTTTTTTAATGGAACGCCTTGGATATTTTATCATATTATGAATACTACTAAATTTGTTTATCCAACCGTATATATTGCAGCGTTAATAGTTCCTGAGATATTATTCAATTGTTTTCCAAAATATGCCCGTTGCAGGACATAAGGGTCACTTCAATTAGCAAATAATATACAGGCGTTCCTTTTAAAAGTCTCAAGAAAAGGCCATTTGAAAATGTTAAAAAATCGACCTTGTTATGCGGAGTTATTCTCCTGTTTTCTTTATCCACTTAGTTCTAAATTTTTGCCTTCCTATTAAATAATGTAGTTCTTTCTATTAAAAGCTTATGAATTATATCAGTCGAGATCATATTTGAAATCAATTATTTATATTATGTGCGCTTAAGCCACAGTCATTACCGCGTATAAAATATATTAAATTTATTTTTCGCCGTCAACAGGTTTGTGTATTTTCTGCATTCACACTCCCCTCAATTTTCCAGCCGAGAAGACTGGGCAATCTGAAAGGCGCCATTCATTTCTGCGCTGCGGATCCAACAATTCCCCTCGCTTAGACGCATAAAGAAGGGAGGTCTTCCTTTCTAGAAGGAGAAATTCCGAAAGTAGTTGAGACGGCGGACGCCTGGGCAAACACTTTACATTTTCAATTTTGCTTCACACAACCTATTTCATGAACGATTTTACATAAAAGGAAAAATATTTTGGGTGGAACTCTTTTACATAATATACTGCTCAAAAAAATAGGGGAACACTTCTTTCGAAACCTGTAACTTCTTAAATAATAGTTCTAGGCAAATCAAATTTGGTATACGTCAACGGCATATATTTAACTAAAGAAAATTACAAAAACCATGTTACGATTCTTAGTTACTTCTAAGTTACACTTAAAAATGTAAATTAATAACGCAAAGCAAAATGGAAATGACTGTCATAGTATCTATGATAGTTGGGTTTTCTGTGGATTGGTGAGATTTACTGCAGTGTATGCCCGCCACGAGCACGAATCACTACCTCACACCTGCGTGGTATTCTTCGCACCAGGGCCGGCCCTAGCATCTTTGCCGCCGTAGGCAAACCTCAAAAGTGCCGCCCCAAAACTTAAAAACTTTAAAATGAAAAGAAAACGAATTTATATAAAAAAAACATGATCCAGTAAAATACGGTCAACACTCATGCAATATTTACGACATTTTTGTATATTAAGAACACAAACTAGTAAAAACAATACTTTTAAAAGAATACTATTTAGTAGAATATACAAAGTTAAAAGCTAAATTAAAATAATCTCTCGAACCATTTTTTCTGCGAAATCGCAAACAACTTCGTTCAGATCTAATGTCAATTCATGTTCAATGGCCAACATTGCGAGTCATTTTTTATTATTGTTAGATTAGAAAACGATCTATCGCCCGCGCCAGTAGCAAAAAATTTCGTCTTTAATATGGTGTATAATTTGTTCTGCTTAATATTTTCGGAGATATTGATTTGATTTCATGGCGAATTTTTTAATCACTGATAGTTTTTAATAATAATATCATCAAAGATTCAGCAAAAATGTTGATATTATTTTCATAAGCAGGCGAACTATGTGTCTACGTAAATTTAAAATGACTAGACTAATATTTCGTCAGTCAATTCTAAAGGCTTAAGATACGAGGAATCACCATCTGTTAAGACGTTTTCCATATCTTTGCAATGTGCCAGTAATTTATTTTTACTTAAATTATTTTCTTTAAGTTTGTGTATATTGTATAAAAACTCAAAAGAGTCGTTATGAGTTATGACTATTTTATATTTCTCTTTTGATTTTTGTATGGGTTCGTCTAACCTATCATGTGATTTTTTTTGATGTCGTTAGTTAATTTTTCAGCTTCTTAGATAATGCTGTCAAAGCATTCATCCGATATTAATTCGTTCAAAAAAGTTAATGAGCTATTTTATTTAAGCTTGTCTATTATTGTCTGCTGTGCATCTTAAAATATAGGAATGTCTAGAAGAAAGAAGTCTTATAGTCTTATAGAAGTCTTAATTTTCTAGATACAGGCAATATTTTTTTATTTTTTTGTAGTTCAGTTAGTTTTGCCGCCTCTAAATTTTGCTGCCGTAGGCAGTTGCCTACAGTGCCTACCGCCTAGAGCCGGCCCTGTTCGCTCTAGTTTGCGAGGAGATTCTTGGGGTATGCTTTACCATTCCTTAATTAGGGCTTATGTCAGTTCCTGTATGGATAGTGGTGGGTTAGGGCGCTTGCGAACACGTCAACAAAAGTTTCTGGTGATGCCGGCGGTATGTGGCTTTGCATTGTCCTGCATTAGGATGAAATTTTGACCGACGCCATATTCAGCAAGCACCACATGGTCCTCCAAGTTGTTTTCGATGTAACTCATGGCATTTAGCCTACCAGGAACCACAACAAGATCAGTTCTGTTCAGTGATGTGGGCCGGGTAAATACCCGGCGGGTGGGAACTTATAAGATGGGTATTTACCCGGGTATTTACCCCTACTTAGAGTAAATACCTAAATTTTGGGTATTTATCCTTTTTATCCTTAAAACACTATTTAACAACATTTAGGAGATATTTATACAGGGTGTAACACCTTTTTCCCGCAAGAACTATTTTTAGATAGTAAATGTCATTCTGAGTACAACTTTTCATAGGGACGTAATCGTTTTCTCAACGATAAGTTACAGCCGTTTGAAATATTAACTAAATAAAGAAAAATAAACAATAAACTACATATCAAACAAGGCTAAAACTAAGAAAGAGCACAATCAATACCCATAACAAAATTAAAAGTATAAATTTAAGTAAAAAATTAACTGTTAAAAATAACCTAAATAAACAAACAAACGAAAACAAAATATATATGAAACTTTTTAGACATTTGCTTCTCTACAAGTAATTGTCATTCTACATAAGTATAAAGTTTATTTCATGCCGACTTATTGGGTTTATGAATTCCTAAAGAAGTTGGGTTTATCAATATAGACCTATAGGTCTATATGAAACTTTTTATTCAGTGCAGCATCTACTATCCGGAAAAAGGTTATGCGAGGAAAAAATGGGACACTCTGTGTAGATGTGTACTCTTGATTACAAATAATGTAAATTATTTGTGTTATATAAGAACATTCAGTACATTTTGTTGGATTCATTAGCAAAATATGAAATTGATTAACAACGACAAAAGCTGCTAAGTTGACATACTTAACATATAATCATATGTATTAGCAGATACTTCGATAACAGAATCAGAAAATATGGAAGACTCACACGCTTGAATGGACGATGATGACAAGAAAATGTCTGCACTTGATATATCGTCAGATGTGTCTGATATTATTCTTTGTTTTAAAAGAATAACCTTTATTTTGTGATAGAAAAACCTTTATTTAGTAATTAAATATTTTCTTTTACTGCTACTATTAATAACAATATTATGTTTATAAATCCCCTATAAATACCCACTTTGGGTAAATACCCTGGTATTTACCCGGGGTATTTACCCTTGATAATAAATACCCGGGTATTTAACATCACTGGTTCTGTTGTCTATACTGATTCCAACCCAAACCATCACAGATCCACGTCCAAATCTATCCACTTCCTGTATAGTAGCGGCTGCGTAGCGTTCACCAGGACGTCTATACACACGTATTCGACCGTCCGCAACGAGTTAAACGAAATCTGGACTCGTCTGTAAACAGTACAGGCGTCCAGTGTCGAAGTTGCCAATCTCTGTGATCCAGAGCAAACCTCATTTGCGCTGCTTTGTGATGCTGGGTAAGGCGTGGTGCGCGGACAGGTCTTCTTGGTTTCAAATTCGCTTCTTTTAATCTGCTTTAAACAGTTTGATCAGAAATTTCTATTCCATGTGCTCGTCTTAGGTCGTTTAGGAGGTCTCGTGCTATGGCAGTACGCTGACGTGAAAGGACAAGAAATCGGTCTTGATTTTGAGTAGTTATCCGATTTCAACCTTGTCCAGCTCTTCTAACATGTTGGCCAGTCTCCCGAAACCGATTCCATAAACGCTGAATTACAGAAGGAGAAACTCGATTTTCTTTAGTTAAATATATGCCGTTAAAGTATACACCAAATTTGATTTGCATAGTACTATTATTTAAAAAGTTACAGGTTTCGAAAAAAGAAATTTCTGTCGCAAAAATAAACTCACAAACGAAGCAATTCTGCGAAATAAGTACATTTTAATCCGTTTATAGAAAACAATCAGACCATAAATCAATTTTAATTGAATCATGAAGGAGAGAAAACTCAGCATTAAAAGTTAAGGACTTCGTAGCAACTAGAGCACTAAATAAATTACGCTTGCTTTTGCTCCAGAGTATCATCCGAGCATTGCAAAAGCTGAACCGCTGCAAAAGTTTTAAAAAGGGTAAAGTTCGGTGCATAATCTAATGAAGTTCAGTAATTAATGTATAATGTCTGCTTGTTGTAATTAAATACAGGAAAAGTTAATTTTTGCTTTGTAATAAGCAGAAAGCGAGGCAGACAGAAAAATTTACTTTTGTGATTATATGACAAATAAAGAGTTTTTTTGTGGCTTAAAAAGCAACAGAATGTTAATTAAACATACACTGCTCTGCTTTTTACAGATTTCACTGAACTAGTTTGAAGGGTTTGGTTGTTTTTAGTCTTCTCACTAGATTCTGGTTGTCCAGTAGCTGCAGGGCCTCTACGTTGACGTGATGGCTTAGGATTCATACGTCAATTCAAATTAACATCTTAAAAGTACCTTTCCGCGTTTTTATAATGCCTTATATAAGAAAAGTTGACGCCGCAAACTCAAAAATACAAATTTGCGCTGTTTATAATTCTAACGGGGATTGGCGCAAACTTGCAAATGATCTCTCGGAGTTTCAAAAAGAACGGCGTATAGATGGGTGAAAAATGAAGACGTCCCAGAGAAACAGCAAGGAGGTAAACGCAGAGTTAAAATCATAGACGAACATCGTCGTTTTTTTTTTAAATGAAATTGAAAGAAATCCAAAGATAACTCTCCAGCAATTAAAAGAAAAGATACAATCATATGAAATGAATGTCACTAAAGAATGTATTCGTCAACACCTCGACGGTCTTATGTATACAATAAAACAAGTACGTCGAGAGCCAGAAAGAGCCAACAGTATAGACAATAAAACAAAAAGGTTAGAATATGAAAGAACATTACTTAATCTTCAAATAGAGAATTTGCCAATAATATAATATATCTTGACGTAACTAATTTTAATATGTTTATTTCGCGGGCGCAAGGACGTTCTAATGGAGCTCCTACACGCAGTGCCAACGTCTCGCCGACGTTGGTGATGTGACGCGCTGCGCGTAGTGTGCGCATTCACTTTGCCAACATTGGCCAACGTTGGTATTGGGCGCAAGGTATATGTGTATCGTAGAAGGCTCGTAGCGTCCCGTAGAGAATTAAAAATGAACAGTGAAGACGATATCATTGCTGTTGCCGCAGCTCCCATTATTTTAAGCAGTGCATTGTTGCCTAGAATTAAAAAAAAGGAACCCTCGAAAGAGGACACTGTTTAATAAGGTTGTTAAATATTAAACATGTTTTTCAGTCATTATTTATACAGTACGTTCGAAAATATTAAATACATTAAAGAATACAAATATACAGCAATACAGGAAACAAAATAATTTAGTTTTTTATATTTGCCACGTGACATTAAAAATCTCCCTTTTTATTTTCTTTATGTTTCAAGCAACAAATGCGGAATAAGATGGGATAAGATCTGATACACTGAGTGGTCTATATTTTTATGCAGGACCCTGTTAATTTGTGTCGTTTCTTTATATAAATATTTCATTTCAGTCAAATCGATGAATTCATAATTTTGACTTAAAATATAATTTATATAATAAAACTGAAGTTATTTATAATAAGATACAAAGAAAAATTGAGAACCCTTACATACACGGAGTTTTAATTATAGATATTAAAACACGGTGTATGTATATTATGTAGGTATATTTATTATCAACCCAATATTTTTAGTAACATATATTTTTTGATATTTTTCTGATAATAATAATAAGGAAAAGCATCCAGTATAGTTTTTAAACTTTGTTGAATACATTAAATACATCAGATTATTTAAATTTGCCGTTTAAAACTAATCTATAAATTGTCAATTAATAAATAGTTAATTGTTGTTAATTATATAAATGCAACTTTGTTTGATTGTAGTCAAGATTGTAGGGAAGAGGGTTGACCGCAGTCCTTGGACCCCTATACCGTATGACTCCCCATCGTGTGTAGATTCATATCCCGCTTCCCTCCAACCCCCTCCCTCACCTTTCCCACCCCACCCTAGCGAATTAGGTTGACCGCAATCCCAGAACCTAAATACCGTATGCCTCCCCATTGTGTGCGAATTCATTTTTAAAATTTTAATGATGACGTCATTTCTGGAAAACCCGGAAGTCATACTAACCTCAAGACCATCCCATAAATTGGCATTTTCTGTCTATTAACACTACGTTCATTCCTTCGGCGTCAAAAACACAAAAAATAAACAAACGTACCTATGCCGTGGGTCAACCATTATAACGACTTCAATATTGTCTTCAGAATATTAATTTATTGTAACTGTAAGGTTAATATAATGCTTATAAGAACCATAGTTACTGGAATAAATTTACAAAATATTAAAAAAAGTTTTCATGTTTTTACATTTGGGCAATCAGGCATTTGGGCAAATAATAAATCATCATTGTCCTTAAAGTACGTACAAATATAAATAATGCAGTATATATGATAAAACATAGATAGATAACTAAACTTTTCATCGGTAGTACGTACAATGCTAAAACAGAATGAAGTAAAGCGGACAAGGTCGACATATTGGCGATGTGCATTGGCACAGTTGGGTCCCGCTACGCGAAGCACTCCGATGGCCAATGATGGCCCCTATTGGCACAGCGTGTGGGAGCACCTTAAGATAGGTAGCCGAGGCGCAAATATACATCTTATTGGATGCATAGGTATTTCTGGTCTACTACATTATGAATTAGACGGAGATCATTTAAAAAACCAGAAGCAAACGAATTTGTTAAAGAATGTTTGATAAACGCCCAAAATATATACCGAGAACAAGTAGTTATGGTTATAGATAATGCACCTTGTCATTCTTCTACTGAAGAAGTTTTTGCAGAAGAGGAATTTTTTCACCATACATTAATAACACTCAGTCCATACAGTCCCATGTTACATCCGATTGAGCAAGCATGGTCTGTATTAAAGGCTAGTGTAAAATCAGATTTGGCAGATAACCTAAGAGATGTTTTAGCAGGAGAAGATCGGCATAATATCTCCCAAACTGAATACAGAATGCGCCGGTTAGAAAATATTGTTCAGAATAATATTAACACAATTAATGTGGCAACTGTGCAGAATATGGGCTATGGCTAGGCTTACCATAATTATGAAATTCCAAACCGGGACAGGAATGACGTTAGAAAAGACATATAGAATAATTATGTTACTTAATAAAAATTTAAAAAAATTATTTGTTTTAACCATTTCATAAAATTTGGATGCCAAAATTTATTTTGTAGAACAATAAATGAAGTCAAATTAGACTATCGTTGGAAATACTCTGACTTACACTAACGCGGAGGAAGAAATTTATGGGGATATTAACTACGATGGCGAACATGAAGAATAAAATTAAATGGCGTTTCCAAAATATTTTTGTGGAAACAATGGAAAATGTAATATTTCCTCCGAGAATTTGAAGTTCGGGACTTACTCATTGACCTGAGAGGGCTCACATGTGCACTGTGCGCTCTTGACAATTGTACTGAAATAATTATTATTTATTCAGTTTACAATTGTCCATTTGTTTAATTATTTATTCTTAAGAAAGTATTACTGACACTGTGACATAAATTCATAGTAGCAGGTTACAATGGCTGTAAGTTGTTGTATCAACAGAAGTATTACCACATTTGTGAGATTGTTGAATTTCGACCAACAAGATTGTCGACCAATCTGGATATTTAATATTAATTTATGAATTATTGTGTATTATTATTGTTAAGTCACAAATGACACATTATATGCTTAATAACTTTTTAGTTGTTGTCGATCTTTCGAAGTAAGTCAAGATATATACGGTGTTCCAATTAAAATTCTTAAACTATTTGACATTATTTATCAAATGTCAAGTTGTTCGGGATAAGTCTTATTAGCATCGCAAATCAATAATAATTGCCAAAAGGTGCGATACTTTTACTATCCAAAATTAGTTCGTTTGTTTTATCCTTGTTAGTTACCCCGGAAAGACTGTTTGAAGAATGCTTGTTTTTGATTTTAATTTCACAATATCTCAGAAACAGTTGACAAAAGCCTAATATAAGTTGATGTCAAAACAATTAGGATAAAAATCTTACTGAAAACTGCTATAATATACCTAGTGTTCCATTTAAGCAAACATAAGTTTGTGTTGGTACGTTGTTGTGGCATATTGAGTAAGCATCAACATATTTTCTTGCTGTAGAGCATATGACTGTCTGTAACTTGTATGTATGGAAAAAACGTAAATTTGATTTCTTAAGCCCATTAATATACTTTGTTTATAGCGTGGGACACCCTGTACATAATATTCTAAAGTCAATACCAAAGGACTATACAACCTCCATTATACAACTTTAAATCGACTAATGGTAGAAAATTATGCAGTCATTTTTGGAAAGGTTATAAATATTTTGCTAAACCAGAACACCGAAATGTATATTCCATGTTCAAATGAAGACACCTCAGTAGTTCGCCTCGGAGCATTCATGTATGACTAACCGAACTAATAACCTACAATTTTGTGTATGATAGACACGATATTCAAACATTTTTTAAAGAATATAGACATTTTATTTACGTAGCCAACCAAAATATAAATTTCCTCCAGTCGGTGCTCTACATAATAATGGTCATATGGATGTTTTACATCTACAATTTCGTTTAGCAGAGAAATGATAAACAATGTTTGTAAAAGTTATAAACATTTTTCTGTAACAGAGATACATTCGTTCTATAAATTCGAAATAGTGGAATTGCGTTGAAATATTGTTACAATCATTAATCGATTAGCCACTATTTAACACTTTGTTGCTGATAACCTTCAAATCATGATAATGTGTATCTTTCTCATAAAAGGCAGCATCAAAAGCATGAGGGCAGTTTTCTTGATAGAGAAAATTTGATTTGCGCTCTTTGTACATTTCTAAAATATTTCAACTTGCTGACAACTAAGATAGAAATCTGTGATAGTATGTTAAGAATTTTAACCGGGACATAATACCAAACCGACCGGGACACCGGGACCGATGTCTCAAACCGGGACTGTCCCATAGCTATGGCCCATATTCAAAGATTAAATTCCAGCAGCATTCAATATTATTCAATATTATTATTTTTTAATTAATTAATTTAGCAAATGTTGTTTATTTAATATGTCCATGTTATTGTTTTAAAATATAGTAGAAATAACATTATTTACTTAGTTCTATTTAATCGTATGATCCTGCTAATTTAAAATTATTTAATGACAACGTGAATTTGTGAATTGTCAACTTAAATTTGTTAATCGTCATTTTGATTTTGTTAATTGTCCCTTTTGATATTGATTAGTGCCAATTTGATTTTGATTAGTGCCAATTTGAACTTGAAAGGGTATAGTTTGTTGAAGATTCGTAGTAGATTCTCCAATAGTTGATCCCACTGCCATTAGAGCCGTGTCATCTGCGAAAGTGGCGACTGTTACATTTTTCACCTATGTTATAGGTCACTTGTGTATAGTAGATAGAGAATTGGCCCCAAGACACCACCCTGGGGTATCCCTGCTTTTACTTCTTACGTTTATTGTTTCCTATATATTACATTTCTATCTAAAAATATCTCCTTGTAATAATGTTTCAGTTACCGATCACCCTGTGTACGATTGGCGTAGGCGCTACATTTGGAGAGTCGATTATTCAGGATTTGGCTAGAGATATTACTGTCACCACGCAGACAAACTGTGAGCTCCTTAGAGTGGAACAAAACGACTTTAAACTAATATGGGAAGTAAGTAATATTCGAAACATTGTTTGTTTTTGTTTTTAATTTGTATGTAATGGAAGATTTTTGTTTACTAATGCAAGTGTCTTGTTTCAGAAGAATAAAGAGCTGATGCACGAACTTATAATCAATTCCAAACACAAAAATGGTGAGTTAACATTGGATTTTATCATATATTGTGATTAAAACACGAACAAAAGTATATAAACAAACCTGGAACTATTATAAAATATTTCTTAATACTTCTCAGCAGCTGCAAATATTTGATCTAACAAATTGAAATTTTTATAACTAACTATTGTTACTATTTCTTCTTGATGATTTCGTTACCAGAACAAAAGTTGGTATAATTGAGAATGTATTTACACCAGCACGTTATTTATCCTCCTTTATTTACTCTTTTGTTCCCCTTCTTTTGTTTTTCTGTGGCATAAATTAAGCGGTTGGTGGTTTTAAGTACAAAAACCAATACAAAAACATACAGTGTCTAGAACCGAGAACTGGGATAAACATACATCCTTTTCTGAATGCAGCATTTTTAAGGCTATATTTATTTTGTATAAATGATCTTCGATGGGTAGCTTTCCTAACCAAACTTTGTTTTTAGCACAAACGCAGCATCGAAATAAAATCATTGCAGTTTTAAATTAACGCTCGTCTTCCCAATTTATTTTCTCTTAAACCACTTACTACAAAAATTTCAGTTTGATTTCAGGTTCCATTTAGAGTCTCTTCTATAGATTGGCGTTTTTATTTTCTTCAGTTTTTATGTAATAAAGGTTGCGAACAAGATTTTGATGGAAGCCGACATCTCAGGAACGAATGTTAGCAGGACAACGCAGTTATCATGCAAATAATCCTTATTTACTGCGATACATATCCCTTGAATTTAGTAGCATTCCGACTATTTGCTAATTTTTAAGACCGAAATAATCATGAACAATATTTTGCGCAGTTCGGCTTCTCTCGCTTGTGGGTTTTGGTGCGAGGTAGTCGAACGAGATGCGAAGTTTTTATGCGAACACTGAATCCGTTTGAATCCGGGTTTGTAAAATATTGTTGGGTATAATTAATTGTACATCTGTATTCATCATTTATCATTCTTCCGCATCATTCTTCCTCTAACACTTTATTATCAAAACACTAGAGGTCTTCGTACCAAAACTAATACTTTTTACTCGGCTACTCTTGATTGCTCTTTCGATTTCATTCTTATTACTGAAACATGGCTGAATGGCTCTTTCTCCAGTAACGAACTCTTCCACGACTATTATAATGTACTACGAGATGATAAGCTTTCAGCCAATGGAATTGTGGGCAGTGGAGTGATTCTTGCTGTGGCCAATAAGCTCAGCTATCGCACTATGGATACTACCGACATAACTGCTCAATTCAGACATATCAGTGTCTGCCTTGCAAAATGCTTTTTCGGTGGTTTAACAGTGTTGCTGTGCGTAGTTTATATCCCACCAAATACTTCTGCTGACGGCTATGACGACTTCCTTGATGTGCTCTCTTCGCGTTTGGTGGGTTCTAATCTGATTCTTGCTGGAGATTTCAACGCCCGTAATTTCACCGAAGGCGTTGACAGTCCAAGGACACGTTCGCTGCGTAGATTTTCTGATTTTTTGGATCTCAAGCAGTATAACACCGTACCCAGTGATGACAACAAATACCTTGATTTGATCTTTTCGAATTTTGATTGTAATATTGCTGTTGCTAGAGACGATAGACCTTTTGTTCCGGAAGACATTTACCATCCCGCACTGTCTGTTTCTTTTGAAATTTCCACTTCCAACAAATGTGAAAGTTTCCCCACTGCCGACAATCATCGATATAACTTTAGGAAAGCCAATTTTATTGACCTTTATCACCAGCTGAGTACAGTCAATTGGTCTTTCTTGGGGGACATTTCTGATGTGGATTCCATGGTGGACTCATTTTATTCAGTGCTATATCGGATCCTGGACAAAACTGTACCATCTCAGCCTGTAAGGCAGAATAGGTTTCCGGATTGGTTTACACCTCAAATTGTGCGAGACTTGAAGATGAAAGAATACTACCGGAAAAAATATAGGGTCACCCAACATTCCTACTTTCTATCTCACTACAAGCGCCTGAGATTGGACGTGAAGATTCAGATCAAACAGGCTTATGACTCCTTTGTTTCGCGTATTCAGGACAACATTAAACACGACCCTAGTCAGTTCTGGAGATACGTTCAAATGAAAAGAGGAACTAGTCGCATACCGTCGAGAGTGTCGGATGAATCTGGAGAATACGCTTTGCCTTCGGACATTGTGGATGCTTTCGCAAATTTCTTTTCAAGCGCTAACAAACCTCCACTAGTTAACCCCCATCTGAGTGTGTCGTCTCTGCCATCCTTCAGTATTAATCACGTCGATGATGATGATTTGGTAGCCATTATGGTGGGGTTACCTAATAAGCTTACTTCTGGGGAAGACTAGATACCGAGTTTTATGGTGCGCGATGCAAGATACGTCCTTGCGGAGCCAATGAGAATTATTATCAACCGATCTATTACTGCATCAATATTCCCGTCCAGATGGAAGCGCGCTAGGGTGATTCCGGTTTTTAAGAAGGGCGATACTTCTACAATTTCAAATTATAGACCAATTTCAATTCTTTCTAACTTCGGCAAGGTCTTTGAGCAACTAATTTCAACTGTCATATACAAACATATACAGCCCCACATTTCACCTAACCAGCACGGATTCTTGCCGAGAAGATCTACTATTACCAATTTAGCTACGATTGCCCAGTTTCTTTCGGAGGAGGTTGATGCACGTAGACAGGTGGATGTCATCTACACCGATTTTGCAAAGGCATTCGATACTATGGACCATGGGCTCTTACTTTCAAAATTAAACTCATTTGGCATGTCTACAACATTCTTGAGTCTAATGAAGTCTTACCTTACCGATAGGGTGTGCTACGTTTTCTATAATGGCTACTCTTCGCGTGAATTTTCTCCGGAATCCGGAGTACCTCAGGGATCTAATTTAGGACCATTACTTTTCAACGTTTTTATCAATGACTTGATCTGCATATTTTCCTGTAATGCCCTTGCTTATGCCGATGATTTGAAGATCTTTGCCAGCATAGTTACGATGTGTGACGCTGAGTTACTGCAACATGATCTCGATCGACTTCACACCTGGTGCAACGACAACGGGCTCACACTTAGTATCGACAAATGCTGTCAGGTATCCTACACCGGGAGGCTGCGACCAATCAACACCAACTATACAATTGGCTCCGTGCCACTTCAAAGGCTTACAAGGATGCGCGATCTGGGGGTGATTTTTGATGCCGACCTCAATTTCGCTAGCCATATTGACACTGTCTGTGCCCAGGCTTCCCGCATGTTAGGATTTATCACTCGGACAATAGACAAAACAGCTGATCCAGGTATATTGAAAACACTTTTTTATGCCCTGGTGGTCTCACGGCTTGGGTATGCAGCGGTTGTATGGTACCCACTCTCAGCCGGGCAACGACAGTCTATTGAAAAGATTCAGCGTCGCTTCCTTAAACTCCTTTCGTTTAGGGCTGATGGGCAATATCCAGAACGCGGATGCTGTCACGATGCGCTACTGGCGCGCCACAATATGACGTCACTATCCGATCGTCGTGGTCATGCGAGTGCGATGTTTATTGTTGGTGTCATTCGGAATAGCATTGACTCTCCCGCTCTTTTGTCGCGAGTGAACTTTTTTGTGCCACGTGTGAACGCTCGTCGTACTAACGTTTTCCAGCTGCCGCGTTGCCGTGCTAACATTTTGAGGAGAGCGCCGCTGACTCAGATGTGTTTGAACGCGAATAAGCTGGATGTAGACATTTTTCAGTGATTTGTATTTATCTCGTACGTTTTTGCCTATTTGATATTGTGTTGTAATTCATTTGAATACTTTATTCATAATCGACAATTTACTTATTTCTAATTTTGTCCTGTATAATGGTGCGCTGTTGGGCAATAAAATATATATTATTATTATTATTATTATTATTATTATTATTATTATTTATATTTAACTCGCACTACTATTCAAAATTCCGAAATTAAATTGTTCTGATCGTATCGTACAGTAAATAATCTTCCACTGTCCCAGCTACGTTTCCATTTACTGTTACGATTGACGTAGAGCGCGCTGCATGAAGTTTATATCGTTCATATTAAATCGTTACTGTGATATCCGCTTCCATGAAAATCTTGTACGCAACCTTTATTACAGAAAAACTGAAGGAAACGAAAACGCCAATTTATAGAAGACGTTCTTGACATTGAATTCAACGCTTCAGGTTTTCTTGCATTCAGATCTTCTTGGCAACACCCGGTATATGCCAGTAGACTAGGTTGGAAACTAGGGTTGTATAACGGTTATTTCATAAAAAGGTTGAGATGAGGTTTTTATATATATAATATATATATTTTACAACTGGTTTATAAAAAAAATAAACGCCTGTACATAAAGAAATAATGGCCAGTTTTTTATCGACTCAAGAATCCAGATATCGCATTTCAATTAAATAAATTTATTATTTATAATTGTCTCGTCTCGTATTTCTGTGACGCAATGATTCATTTCAGCTGAAAATTTAATTATGTTATCTACCTCAGTATAATTAGTCCAATTGCTTATAATTAATTAATTTTGTATTGTTGCAATTAGAATAACAAACATCCCACTGAGGGGTATAAATACACCGCAGCGGAAATTAGTTTTATGCAAATTTTACCACAGTAACAACAGGTGAAACAAACTAATATATATTAAAATTTTCGGTATAACTAAACAAGACAAAGTATGTATACAGGTGTTCCTTATTAACATGCAAATATTTAAGGAGGTTATTCTTTGGTCCATTTTGAGGAAAAAATTCATATGAACATATGTCCTAAAGGTCTGAACTTTTGAGCTACAGGGTGCTAAAGTTTTAAGAAAAAATTCTTATTTTTATGATAACTTTGATACGACTTTAGATATTTTTGTGAAATGTAGTACGCATCTTCTATGCATCAAAAGGCATTTTCTGCTGTACAACATATTTTTTTTATTCTTGCCAGTGGCGTTCCTGCGGGGTTTGTACTGAATCATTTCAAAGAGAAAAGTTATACGCCACTGCTTTTTGTTAAAGTAAAAATTATTTTTGAAATCCTCATTCTTTTCTTACCAAATCTGGTCTCTTGATTTTTTTTTGTTTAACGTACTGTTTTCGCATGGAAAAATTAAATTCATTCGTTTGCATCTCTAAACCTCTTACGAGAAAAAACAATTTAAATAAAATACAACTTTTAACAAAAAATTATTTAAGAGAATAATTTTTAAACGGTAAAATTATGAAATTAAAGTCATCCTAACACATCCTAACAAAGCATTGAATAAGAATAATCAGTGCACTATAAAGATTTTGTTTAAAATTTTGTTTGAATTCAAATAAATATAATAGTTTCAGTTTTATATTTTTTTTTAGTTTCAGTTAAAATATGGGAGTACAATTTATATATTATAAGGAACGAGATTAATAAATTCAAATAATTATTATTGTGTTGAGTGAAAGAATTACAAGCAAATACGCTGGAGTATTTAATGAAATCATTATTTTTTTATGCCAAAGAAATATATTTTGATCCACAAGAATAAATTCAAATAAATGTTTCTTAAAAACAAAAAAAAAACATCATAAAGCACTGAACTATCACCCACGTAAACTTGTAAATAAAATCAATAACAACAAATGTAATTTATCATATATAAAACACACAAAATGGCCATACATCACAGGAACGAAGTATACTATTATTTTATTGTTATGTGTGGTATATTTAAGCTTCACAAGTAAATTTCAATTATAGTTGCATCAACAGCATAGCGGTTTCAATTTAAAGTACCTACCTAGTAGTCGCTAATTTAATTACAAGTACGCTTCCGCTTCTACCGGATATGCATTTCTTTTAAATCTCCCCCCCCCCTTGAAAATACAAGAGCGTATAAAATTGAGTTTTCTATTTTAATGCCCACTCTATTTTGATGGACTAAATTGAATTTTTCCGCAATCCCATTATTGTGCTTCTATAATACTGCTATCTCTGGTGTTAATGGTGTGCTTATCGCTAATTAAAAAAGGGGTTTATTTATTATACTAGCTATTTAGAAAAAAGATCATGTGTGTATCGCTTTCGTAGGTTTAAACCAAGTTTTAACTGAAATATAGGTACATTTAATACAAACATTCAGATGGGATATAGGAATAAATATAAATACAGATATTGAGAATAAGGCTTCATAAAAATAAAGTTTTATGCTGTTTTAAGCATTTAAAACAGCATTTTGTTTGGTTTTCCTAGTATACCTAATCTGTTAATTTTTTTTTCAAAATTGCAAATGTCTGGGATAATCTTGATAACTTTCTTTACAATGTCCCGAAGAAATAATGAAAATCAGTCAAAGATTAAAAGAGTTATTGAACATCAAAGTTAAGCTGACTGGGTATTATGCATTACTTTTATTGTGCCGCTCTGTGTATTTAGTTTGTTTGTGTAGTTGAGTAGTATTATCAGTCACAGTGGTATAATTCACTTGTTCTTAATCAAAGTAATCAATCAATTGGAGATTTAATGGAAAAACATTACATGACAAATTATTGATTAATGTAGAGATACATGTAGATAAAAGATAAATTACCACCCAACAAATAAACTTATATACAGGGTCCTGCAGCTCAGCTCCCGTCTTCTGTAGCTCAGTTACTAATTAAGCTAAGAGTTTGACATTTTGCAAGCTTACCCTGTACTTCAAGGTACATTTCAAGAAATTATTTTTTATTATACAGGTTGTCCCAAAAATGTGCAACGCCAACGTGATATACTTTTTTAAATTGCATGCTATATATTTTTTTCATAATTTTATTGAAATCGGTTGAGTGACTGCAGCGCAAAAAAATAAAAACAAAAGAAAATTGATTTTGCATCGTTGGCTTTAAAAATCAATAAAAACCACAAATTGCACCTCGTTAATAAAATTTTGCGACGTCCTTATTAAGTTAGATCTAGTCGTATCGTTAACCAAGTGTTATTGATCCAAATTATACAGGATGACCAAAATCTAGTGTCAAACTTGTCAAACTTCAAAGCGTGTTATTGTTCTTATTTTAAATTGGAACCCATACATTTTTTAGGTGAATCGATGCATAATTAAAAAATAAACATTGTTTCTAAATACAACCCCATCACAATTCCCAATATTTTAAAAGTTATTCGCCAAAAACTAATTTTTCAACGTTTCCAACGGCAATTTTAGGTAATAAATATCGTACGTGGCGTTGAAAAACAATTTATTTCATAAAATATAACACCGAGAAGTATTTTAGATTTGAGTGTACTTAATTAAGTAGTTGTTCGAAATGTCTTCCGTGCTCTTCGAGGCACAAACGAAGACGAGTATGAAATGACCTCGCCACTGCTCTTAATAGGTCGGGCGTAATAGTTAGAAATGCATCTTTCTTGCATGTTTTCTGGTGTTGTTGGAGGTTCAGCATAAACGATGTCGTTAACGTAGCCCCACAGGAAGAAATCCAGTTTCGTTAAGTCCGGTGATCGAGGAGGCCACGCAACTGGTCCTCCTCTTCCAATCCACCGATTTGGGAAGATTTCGTTGAGCTGGTGCCTGACATGTAACGAGTAATGTGCTGGAGCTCCATCATGTTGCAGCCGCATTTCCTCCCTTACCGCTCTAGGTAAATTATTAAGTAAATTTGGCAATTGAACAACTACTTAATTAAGTACACTCAAATCTAAAATATTTCTCTGCGTTATATTTTATGAAATAAATTGTTTTTCAACGCCACGTACGATATTTATTACCTACAATTGCCGTTGGAAACGTTGAAAAATGAGTTTTTGGCGAATAACTTTTAAAATATTGGGAATTGTGATGGGGTTGTATTTAGATACAATGTTTATTTTTTAATTCTGCATCGTTTCACCTAAAAAAGTGTATGGGTTCCAATTTAAAATAAGAACAATAACACGCTTTGAAGTTTGACAAGTTTGACACTAGATTTTGGTCATCCTGTATAATTTGGATCAATGACACTTGGTTAACGAGACGACTAGATCTAACTTAATAAGGACGTCGCAAAATTTTACTAACGAGGTGCAATTTGTGGTTTTTATTGATTTTTAAGGCCAACGATGCAAAATCAATTTTTTTTGTTTTTATTTTTTTGCGTTGCAGTCACTCAACCGATTTCAATAAAATTTTGGTGGTATGTAGGCAACCATAACAGGCTTCCAAATGTGTAAAAAAATATATAGCATGCAATTTAAAAAATATATCACGTTGGCGTTGCATATTTTTGAAGTACAGGGTAAGCTTGCAAAATGTCAAACTCTTAGCTTAACTAGTAACTGAGCTACAGAAGACGGGAGCTGAGCTGCAGGACCCTGTATAATAAATTGTATATTTATTTCGGTATCATTGAACTCTTATCCTGTAATTAGAGATTTTGTCAATTTAAACCAATATTGTTTGTTGCCTTTTTATTCTTTATTAATGAGCTTGAAGTAACTCTTGTTAATTTGTTAACATAGAAAGTACAAAAAATAAATACGCTATACAGGGTTATCCTTGCACATAGTAATTTATTTATTCTTTTAGGCAAGGTTTTCTTCAGTTTTAATTGGAAGACCCTTATAAATTATTTTTCGATCTTATATAACTTTCTGTTAATGCCAGTATCTTTCATTAATATTAGGTATGTCGTATAGTTATTTGTTTTTACCAATTTTTTTGATTTTAAATTTAATAAAAATACCTACCTTAATATTGTTTTGTATACAGGGTGATTGGTAGTTCGACGTAAAGTTTTTAAGGGGTGATAGACGAGGTCATTTAGTCCGTATTTAACCAACATCAGCATCAAACTACCAAATAACCTGCACGTAGAACAATATTAATGTTACAGAGTGCAGTTCATTAGTTCATCAGTTCATTTATCCGTTTGCTATAACTATTTTAGTGCATCACATGTATTAGTGCATCAGTGCGAAGACTGCTTGTTTACATTATTACTCTAATGTAATGTAATGGACACACTGTAAAAAAATGTTATATCTTGATCGAGTAAAGTTCTAAGACAAGGAATCTTGTCTATGGATTGGCATTTATGTTTTCTTATTTTTTACATATTTCCAATTTGCCAATACTAAATTTAACTTTCAGCATTGTTTAAAAATGTAGTTTTTCTAGTATTCTAGTATTTGTTCTTCTTTTGGTACCTTGTAGGCGGAAATGCTTCGCATTTGGTGGTGTTTACAATGTACTGTCGAGCCAAATATAAATTATGTCATCAAATATAAATTATGTCATAATATCAAATGTAAATTCGTAATCAGCGCACTCATTTTATTAAGATAGCGAAGGTTTCATATCGATCCGGATCCTAGATTTCGAATTAGGTGTGCCACTTCAAATTTAAAGTAAAAAAGTACGATTTCTATCAAAATTTTGACCTGTTGGAAAAAGCAAAACTACCTCCCACGCAATTAAGATTTTGGTCCATGGTACAGTTTTGGACGCTGATTGCGCTGGAGTAATTGATTTGTATCTATACGGAACGGTACGGCAGTTATGACATCTCAAAGTATCAAAAACTGCTAAAATTGCCAATTCAGTATATTTGGAATTGTCAAAGCGAACTGTGTTTGATCTAACCATCCGATTTTGACGATTCCAACGTTACTGGATAGGAAATTGGCCTAGGAAACCATTTCTGAAGACCGCTTTCTCTAAGTTGCGTGGTTCGCGAGAAAAGCGCGAAAAACCGCGGAAAATCTGATATTTTACCATTTCTGGACAAACCGTAGGCTTTACGGGAAAACCGAGCACACCGTTGAATTCAGCACAGCCCAATGCATAAGCATGACCCCATTAGACAGCTCTATCTCTCAAAAAAAAAATTGTATTTTTTTCAATTTAAATTTAGCTCATTGAGGTAGAAATTTTTTTTTTAAATGTAACTTTGCAACCGTTCGCGATAGAGAGATTCGCCCACCACCAAATGATAGCTCTCGACGAGTACATCAAGAATATGTAGACTTTTATATGCCTAAGGCGTACCATTTTGAAGTTATGTGGTCCAATTCGCTTATTTTCGTGTTATTTGAAGAAACGTAATTTGAGCACAACTCGGTAACCAGTCGAGATAGCGACCTGTACTATGTAAATTCGTAATCAGCGCACCCATTTTAGTAAGATAGCGAAGGTTTCATATCGATCCGGATCCTAGATTTCGAATTAGGTGTGCCACTTCAAATTTAAAGTAAAAAAAGTACGATTTCTATCAAAATTTTGACCTGTTGGAAAAAACAAAACTACCTCCCACCCAATTAAGATTTTGGTCCATGGTACAGTTTTGGACGCTGATTGCGCTGGAGTAATTGATTTGTATCTATACGGAACGGTACGGCAGTTATGACATCTCAAAGTATCAAAAACTGCTAAAATTGCCAATTCAGTATATTTGGAATTGTCAAAGCGAACTGTGTTTGATCTAACCATCCGATTTTGACGATTCCAACGTTACTGGATAGGAAATTGGCCTAGGAAACCATTTCTGAAGACCGCTTTGCTCTAAGTTGCGTGGTTCGCTAAAAAACGCAAAAAACCGCGGAAAATCTAATATTTTACCATTTCTGGACAAACCGTAGGCTTTACGGGAAAACCGAGCACACAGTTGAATTCAGCACAGCCCAATGCATAAGCATGACCCCATTAGACAGCTCCATCTCTAAAAAAAAAAAGATATTTTTTCGATTTAAATTTAGCACATTGCGGTAGAAAAATTTTTTTTAAAATATAACTTTGCAACCGTTCGCGATAGAGAGATTCGCCCACCACCAAATGATAGCTCTCGACGAGTACATCAAGAATATGTAGACTTTTATATGCCTAAGGCGTACCATTTTGAAGTTATGTGGTCCAATTCGCTTATTTTCGTATTATTTGAAAAAACGTAATTTGAGCACAACTCGGTAACCAGTCGAGATAGCGACCTGTACTATGTAAATTCGTAATCAGCGCACTCATTTTAGTAAGATAGCGAAGGTTTCATATCGATCCGGATCCTAGATTTCGAATTAGGTGTGCCACTCCAATTTTAAAATAAAAAAGTACGATTTCTATCAAAATTTTGACCTGTTGGAAAAAACAAAACTACCTCCCACCCAATTAAGATTTTGGTCCATGGTACAGTTTTCGACGCTGATTGCGCTGGAGTAATTGATTTTTTTCTATACGAAACGGTACGGAAGTTATGACATCTCAAAGTATCAAAAACTGCTAAAATTTCCAATTCACTATATTTGGAATTGTCAAAGCGAACTGTGTTTGATCTAACCATCCGATTTTGACGATTCCAACGTTACCGGATAGGAAATTGGCCTAGGAAACCATTTCTGAAGACCGCTTTGCTCTAAGTTGCGTGGTTCGCGAGAAAAACGCAAAAAACCGCGGGAAATCTAATATTTTACCATTTCTGGACAAACCGTAGGCTTTACGGGAAAACCGAGCACACCGTTGAATTCAGCACAGCCCAATGCATAAGCATGACCCCATTAGACAGCTCTATCTCTAAAAAAAAAAAGATATTTTTTTCGATTTAAATTTAGCACATTGCGGTAGAAATTTTTTTTTTAAATATAACTTTGCAACCGTTCGCGATAGAGAGATTCGCCCACCACCAAATGATAGCTCTCGACGAGTACATCAAGAATATGTAGACTTTTATATGCCTAAGGCGTAACATTTTGAAGTTATGTGGTCCAATTCGCTTATTTTCGTGTTATTTGAAAAAACGTAATTTGAGCACAACTCGGTAACCAGTCGAGATAGTATCTAGCACTTCTCAAAATTTCATTTGTCCAGCGTCATAAATAACAAAAAATAACGGCAGTACCTATGGCGTGGGTCCCCCGGTATAGGTGTTCATAAACAAAAACTGATCTAAATGTTAGTTGTGTTACAGAATCACTATGAGTGTAGAGTTTTTACCTACAATGGTAGGACTGGTAGTGTTTGTATTACAGGCCGTTATGAAGATAAATTTCTGCACTTTACGATATCACTGTTGACGAGATATCAAAAAGAAACAATGGAACATTTTCCGTTTGTAGGTATACACAACGCTTTCAATTTCAAACTTTTCCAAAACGTCCACCGAGCAAAACATAATTCAACAGCACAAAACGATCACTGCCGCGTACACAATCTACGCCTCACAACATGCACTTGCATACAATTTACCCATGCATGCCATAATCAACCTGAATGTACAATCCGAGCTAACACACTCCAGGATTTGCTACTTCACCCAGTTCGCGAACAACCAACTGATTAGTCTGATTACATTAACGCGTATTCAAACCGTGACAAGGCTCCCCCACCTTCCGTTCACGTGTCCTACAAACACTATTATCGGCTTACACCAATGTCACTTTTTATCAGACCTAAACATAACAATACAAAATTTCGCACAGTTTGTTTTATCACGGCCTGTTTACAGTTTACTGTTTACCGTCTATTACAGGTATTGGGTCGACAAGAAGTAACTCCATGCAACCTGCAACATCGCCTCAACCACCGAGGAGGTGTGTATCTCCAGATCAACCAAATCCAGCTGAAGTCATAACTGAGAAGCCGAGTACAGCAATGAGTAGGATTGGGTGGGCTCTTAGGACGCTGTTGTTGAGTAAGTATTGCGTCAAATTGGTGGTTGGATGAAGGAAATGTGTTGTTGTTTTGGGAGAGTTAATGATGTATTTGAAGGAGTTGGCGGTGTCGTAAATATTTTAAGTACTGGCGCTGCTGGTTTGGCGTAAGTTGACGTACTTTGCGCGCTTTTTATGGCGTCATAATATGGAACGCGGACGTGCCATTCCGTTTACGCTGTGAATAATAAAGTTGTGTGTAACGTTGAAGTTTAATCTACTCGGTGTTGAGGATATTTTATGGACTTGTGAATTTGTAAATTTATTTTCCTTAGTTAAAACTTATGAACTTGAAAATTAGCAATGTATAAACTATATTTAATATCACTTGATAGGTTGCTAAACTTCTTTAATGCCTTGTAATAAAATGAGTTTTGCGTACTGGTTTTTGTATATTTGGAAAATTGAACTAGTCTTTTTGCCGAGTATCGTATTCATGCTGCTGATTGTACAGGTTTCCCACGCAAGAATCAAAATACCTACATTAATAGACAAAAAATCAATATACACAATATGTACACTAGGGTGGTTTATACCTTGCAATATTTTTTTTTGCTGGAGTGCAACGGTCCCCCCAAACTGATCCTTTTTCGGAAAAAAATCCACCAAAATTTGAGAAAACACGTTTTGGATTTAGAAAACAAGTTGCGGGAGATTATCAGAAATTGTTCAGAACTTTCCAAGGTTCAAATCCACAACCAAATACCATTTTTTTAAACAAATATATACATTGTATTGGTCATAATTTTCTATATCTTTTGCATAAATTATTATTAGATTATTGGCAGTTTTCGACATTTATTAACTAATCTTGAATTGTTTAAACAAATATGCAGTGTCCCCCGATGTACCTAACTATACCTATAATGGACGTAATTTTTAATTTCTCGATAAAAAGTTATTTTTTGTAAAGAGTTTTGGATGTCCTAAAAAGTCGAAAGCCATTGTTAATGTTTTGATTTAACATACAGGATGGTTAGAAAACACGAAAATGTTAAATTGGCCGAAGAGTAAACTATCGGTTTTTCGGAATTAGAACAAAAATGTTATAGGTAAAAGTTGTTTTATATTGAAATGTATGCCCAGATATCAAATTTCAATGTTGTATTCTAAGTTTTATATTTTATTTATTTTTAACAAAGTAATTTAACAAAAGATTACTCCACATGTTCCCCTCCTACAGCTACACATTTTTTCAATCTTGTTCTAAACTCCCGAGATACCAAATCAATTGTTTCTATTATTTCGTCTACCGCTTCCCTAATTTTTAATTTTAGAATGTCTACATAATCATGAAAATTATTCGCATACACCTTCCGTTTTAAATAACCCACAGAAAAAAAAATTCAAGCGACGTTAGATCAGGTGAACGTGGTATGTAGAGCTGAATCGTCCAATCCACTTATTTGGAAAATCTCTATTCAACCAATCCCTGACTTGATATGCGCTATGATCTGGACAACCGTCGTGTTGATAGTGTAGTGAACACCTGAGCCTGAGTTGATTTCGTCCAAAGTAGGTGGAAAAAAAATTTCCAACATATCAAAATAAGTGTTTTGGTTTACCGTATCGTCAAAAAAGTATGGTCAAATTATTTTATTTAATAAATTTCACACCAAACATTCACTTTTTTATATTTTTAAGAATTGGTTGTAATACGGAAATTTGGTTTGAGACCTGTATCTGCAATTCTGTGAACTAACAACTCCATTTGTGGTAAACGTCGCTTCGTCAGAGAAAATAATTTTTCTGTAGAAAAATCTATCGACCATAATTCGTTCTCCCATTAATAGGCAATTCTAATCGACGAGCATCATCTCCTTCTACTAAAGTGTGTATCAGTACTGGTTTATAAGGATAAATTTTTAATTTGAGAAGAACCTTTGCAGGTGGCTTTTACTGATGTTCAAGTCTCGAGATATTTGCCTCAAGGACTTTTTTGGGCAAGTTTCACGGAATCGATAGCTAACATAGCTCCTGCATCATCTTTGCCATTTAGCTTTTTTCTTTATATTTTTCACGTCTCCTGTTGCATGAAATTTTTTAACCAATTCACGAACACAATTGACAGAAACGTATACCTCAGGGTATTTTCTGTTAAAAACTTCAATAGTTAGTAAATGACAGAAAAATGCCAATATCCTAATAATAATTTTCTTTAAAAATAGAAAATATGTCCGCAACATTGTATATACTTGTTTAAACAAATGGTATTTGTTTAAACAATTGCTAATTAGTTAATAAATGACAAAAAATCCAATAATTTAATAACTTCTGCAAAAAATGGAAAAATATGTTCGTAACATCGTATATTTTTATATAAACAAATGCTAATTGTTTAAACAATTTAGTTAATCAATGACAAAAAATATGTCAATAATCCAATAATAATCACTTCTGCCAAAAAAAATAATAAAACACGTAACATTGTAGAATGGTAAATTTGAGGAAACTTTTCTCTCATATTTAGGGTACTATCAGGAGGGTGGGGGGTGGTGAACAGAAAATAGTGGTTGTGGATTTGTTGCATGGGGAGTTCTGAACAATTTCTGATAATCTCCGGCAACTTTTTTTTTTAAATCCGAATCGTGAAAAAAAAGAAAAAATATGCATTTTTGCAATGTATTTTAAATGGGAAACGACGTGCTCAGTGACGTGCTCAGTGGCACGGGTTAACGTTAACCGATTTTTCTCAAATTTGGGGGGATTTTTTCTGGAAAACGAACAAATTGTGGGGATCGTCTCCCTCTAGTGCAAAAGTCCGTTTATTTGACCACCCTAGTGTGCACTCTTGACAATCCTACTGAAATAATCACTATTTTTGCAATTTCCAATTATCCATTTCTTGAATTATTTATAGAATATTTATACATTATTTATAGAATATTTATAGAATATTTATAGATTATTTATAGAATATTTATAGAATATTTAGATATTCTGGCCAGTCCTCCATAACATGACGTTGACATTTGGGACGCCTGTTATAATCTGTATTACCGTGTATTACATCTGAATTGCAACGTCTTGCATAATATTGCTATTCATTGCTCACTTTTCCATAGCTTAACGAAATAGACATAGATAATACTTTAAATAAATTATTGCAGGAAAAACTATGGACGCTCCGTCATTTTTTAAAAACATGTCAAAATGTCCTTCAGGTCTCCGTAACATGAAGCTCAACCTTAGGATGAGTAGGTATATTATTATATGTTATCTGTCTGTAAAATGTATATAATTAACAATAATTCAGTAATATACCTCATAAGTGTTCAATAATTCTAATAAACAAATAATATATAATATTAGGCAACATTTCAACAAAATAACCAACCAATAAATTGTGTATTTTAATACTTTCACTATCATTTACTGTGCCGTGTTTCAAAACATTACAAAACTATCGTATATGCAACCAATAATTAACTATTATTGGTTTGCCTATACGGAAGTTATAATAAATCTACAACAATTGAATTTTGATTAAAGGTCAAAATACCTGTCTGCGAGATCGGAAGCCATCTGGCCGTTTGGTACGAAAATGTGCTCCTGGTAACGAATTGGTAGATTGGTTATTGGCTCTATCACCGGGGATTCACACCAGAGTTCAAGCAGCTGGCATGTGGCAGGCATTACTGGAGGAAGGAGTTATAGCCCACGGTGAGTTGATCAATAAATTTGGTTGTTTTTTTTTTAGATAATAGAAAATATAGCTTCACATGTAGGTACAAGATTATAAGGTAAACGTCCAAAATTCAGACACTGTCCTAAATTCCGACATATTTCTGTTTAGTTTGATAGAATAAGAAATCTACAACATTGAACTTTATTTTAGGCCATCCGGTTTGTTGATTTGACATTACACTTATCAACCCACAATCTTTTCTTATTCTACCAATGTTCTAACTGTCAGGATATAACCTAGAAGTTTGACTGACCTTGATAATTGAGTGTTATGCCAAAAGTTGATTTTTTCCTTATAAGGTAACTGCAATTCGACTTCTTTTTAATTCGCTACAGGATAACAGTAATTAAGAAAATTCTAATAATATCTATTTAGGCTGACTAAAAATTCGTTATATTTTCTTTATAATACAGTGTACTACTCTTTTAACCTTTATTATTTACAAAGTTAGGGGTGTCGGAATTAGTTACATGAAAATTTAGCACGTCCGTAAATCAGACATGTGTGTCGGAATTGTGTACATGGTTAGAAGTAATACATGTGGCTGTATTGCTGTCTTTACACAAGAAAGTAACATATTTAACATCGTTTGCTATATTACAATTAATTGTACGTATTTTGTCGAACGTAGATATCGACAGGCATCGTAGGAGATGATGAAATAAGACAGAATGATGCAATACTAGCAGCAGAGAGTAGCGATTTTGACATTGATACACCACCTTTGTAGATAACAGTTGATCTAATGTCATCTCCATTAAAAAATCATTACTCAGGCCTGAAACACCTGAATAAAGTAAAAAGAGCTTGGAGAGAATATTTGTTAATAAAAAAGAAGGAAGCTCGGCAGAAAATCATTCTAGAGAAATAAGAAAGGAAGCGAAAAAGGAACTGAATAAAAAGCTGCGCCAAGAAGAAGAGAACACTAAAAATTCCAGGTGCAATAAACATTAAAATACAGATGAGATAAAGAGGGCAGATTGAAGAAGACTAAGGACTTATTTTATACTGTGTTTCATTAAAAATGGTAAAACATAAATGTTTAACATTTCTTAATAATAAATCTTATTTAACAATATTTAAAACACTTAATATTTCCTTGAATGTTTATATTTGTCGGAATAATGTACCACAAGTGTCTGATTTACGATCACTGTCTGTATTAGGTTCACTGAGGTGTCGGATTTCTAATCAAAATATACGCTTAGTGTCGGAATTAGGGGCAATTGTTAAAAAATATAATATAAATTACATAACTATTATTTTCTTTAAAAATAAATAGCCAGATATCTGTAGAAGGAAATATTTGTTTAAAAAAAGTTGACATAGTCATTAGCACCACATAAATATAAATTCTACAGTTACATATATTACAAAAATGCCTTAACCTACCAAAATTTGCATCCGGTATTTAAAGCAATAAAGCCATAATTTTAACCTGTTTGGGGAACTCCTATATCAACCGTTCAACTTTATACTGTCATCTGCAATGCTAAAAGTTCGTTCACACATTCCATAAAGAATTCGTTTCAATCGTCACCAATAACCCATAATTTTAAGCTTCTTGTAGAATTGTTGAACATGTTTAAAACACCGCCTAACACATCATGCCAATAAACAAACTATATAGGCCAAGCAATAGAGCTACAAATGACAGCTCTCTTGACATAAAGACTAGCAGGAAGCCGCCTGTGCCATCCTCTGCAGGACAGTCGGTAATAATATTCCCACTATGTTTCCTACTCGAAAATGCCATTTTTTTAAATTTTTTTATAAACAAATATCAACAAAAAATCGCGTTTTTTTACACTTTTTTTATTGTAAAAGGAAAGCTATTGAAGCTATATTAATGGTGCAACGGGTGAACGGATGAACTGTAAATAATTAAATTAAAAAGAAAATGACAGGCCAAACGATCCGATCGGATAATTAGAACCGGAGAAAAGCTGGAAAAACCGGAAAATTTTGCTTTTTAAAAAAAGAATCATAACTCCGCCATTTTTAATATTAACAGCTGATGGTAGCTATTCACATGACTTTAAGTGTGCAAAACCTGGAATCGGTCGGATTAATAGTTTTCGCTCAATCCTCATTTGAATTTTTGGAGCGTTTGGTTTGGAGGCGGTTTGGAGCGGGCGGCAGTTTGCGGTCATGTTTGCAAGCATTTCACCTATTTCGCAACATTTGAATGGAAAATCAGAATAGACGTTTTGTCTATTGGCGGAGTTATGAATTTTTTAAAAAACGCAGATTTTTCCGGTTTTTCCGAATTTCCTCCGTTAATATTAATTCAATCGAGTCCGTGCTGGGTTCATTATTTTCGTCTTTTCATTCTCTACAATTCGTCTGTTAAAAGCATCAAGATTGCTCCATCGGTTCAGTTTTGACAGGCAAAAAACGAAAAAAAAGACGTTTTTTTCAGTTTTTTTGTTTATAACAAATTAAGAAATGATATTTGCGAGTAGGAAACGCATCACAATACATCTACGAGCTGTTCCACGTGACCTGGGATCGCCGGCTTCCTACTAGTATTTTTTTCGCCGCGCAATGATCTCTATTGACTGGTCTAATACATTGTGGAAAAAAAAAAAGAACAACTCACAATTCTAGACAAAAGATAAATTGTTCCTATATCGGTTAAAGTTTCAATCTCTTTGCTTTAAAACTACATACATATATACCCACCGTTCACTGTGATATCGTCTGTAGGAAAACTGCAATTGTTTGTAGTAAAGTGAAATAAATTGTTACAGTTTCCCGAGAGCAGGCATTCAAAGACAAATGCTTCCTGTATCGTTTCTGGCAAGACGAAGAGGGCGCCACCGCTCTTCCAACACTGGAAGACGTCGCAACGGCAGAGGATCAAATACGCGACGCGCTGGGCACGCTGATAAATCGCGGACCGGACGCCATGATGCGGATGATACTCAGGAAATCGTAATTGAATTTTTAAAGTTTTCATTAAGACTTATCTCTCAACGAAACTGTAGTCCTAGACGAGATTTTCCGGGGTTTAAAAATTATTAATAACCATTTTTAATCTTTCATACTAGCTATCTTTAGTTTCATAAAAAGAAACGGTCTCAAAGCATTGTTTTTGAAGCACAATATGTATTAAGTTTGTTATAAAGTCAAATCACAAACTAATTCCTTTTTGACACTGACATTTACAATTGTACGATTTTACTCTTTGTCACTCGTGTTTCTTTGGTTGCCTTTAACAGCGCTTAAGATAATAAATTGCCCGTTATGCATCTCTTTTACCTATTGTAGAAGTCACGAAAGGACAGCTGATGATCTGGAGACAATATACGAAGAGCTCTTGCACATACGGGCACTTTCACATCTCACAAACTCTGTAAAAAAGGAGTTGGCATCAGTTATTATGTTTGAGGCGCATTCCAGGGCCAGCACAGTATGTGAGTTTCGCCAAATTTTGAACATGGTCATTATGGTCAATGGGTTAAACGGCCTTTTAATGAATTTTATGTTTTAGTGTTTCATCAAGGTGATGAAGGCAAATCTTGGTACATTATTTTAAGAGGTTCTGTCGATGTTGTCATACATGGAAAGGGAACTGTGACCACACTGCACGAAGGGGATGATTTTGGAAAACTGGCCCTTATTAATGACGCTCCAAGGTAAGTGTTGTGTGGCGCCGTTATTACGACTTCAGCTCAGGCTGACAGTTGCATTGTTATTGAGGTTAGACTACGGTGAGATCGGTGCGATGTATAAACACAATTTTAGAGAGTGTTGTGTTTCCGAATGTGTTAGCAAATCAGCAGAAACTCCGGATACGATATTTTTTTTTTGTTATATGGAGGTGTTTTTTGCTAGATTTGTTTTGCTCTCAATTAAAATCCGACTTTAAAAATTCTTTTTTGCATCTTTTTTTGCATATTGGTTTTTGTCTAGCACATAGATTACATCAAAGAAACGCCGTCTGTTCAACGTTTTCAGAAGGCAACAAATTTTCACGATACAACTAAAGATGACAAAAGAATTCAGTTGTGAATTTTCGTAAAATGAGGCATCTTAGTGAAGTGCAAGTTGCACGTGTTGTCGCCCTTATTCAGCATGGCCCTGCTATTTGACATGTTAGCAGGGACCTTCGAGTTTCCCCTCCTGTTATTCAGCGTTTATGGAATCGGTTTCGGGAGACTGGCCAATATGTTAGAAGAGCTGGACAAGGTTGAAATCGAAAAACTACTTAAAATCAAGACCGATTTCTTGTCCTTTCCTCTCTACGTCAGCGTACTGCCACAGCACGAGACCTCCTAAACGACCTAAGACGAGCACATGGAATAGAAATTTCTGATCAAACTGTTAGAAACAGATTAAAAGAAGCGAATTTGAAACCAAGAAGACTTGTTCGCGCACCACGACTTACGCAGCATCACAAAGCAGCGCGAATGAGGTTTGCTCTGGATCACAGAGATTGGCAACTTCGTCACTGGACGCCTGTAGTCCAGATTTCGTTTAACTCATTGCGATGGTCGAGTACGTGTATATAGACGTCCTGGTGAACGCTACGCAGCCGCTACTATACAGAAAGTGAATAGATTTGGTCGTGGATCTGTGATGGTTTGGGCTGGAATCAGTATAGACAACAGAACGAGCTTGTTGTGGTTCCTGGTAGACTAAATGCCATGAATTACATCGAAAACATCTTGGAGGACCATGTGGTGCCTCCTGCATATGGCGTCGGTCAAAATTTCATCCCAATGCAGGACAATGCAAAGCCACATACCGCCGGCAACACCAGAAACTTTTTACAAGAACGTGGAATTTAGGTCATGGATTGGTCGATGTTAAGTCCTGACCTGAATCCTATTGAACACGTGTGGGATCATCTTGACCGACGTGTTCGCAAGCGCCCTAATCCACCACTAACCATACAGGAACTGACTACTATGACAGTCATTTCCATTTAGTTTTGCGTTATTAATTTACATTTTTAATTGTGACTTAGAAGTAACTAAGAGTAGTAACATTGTTTTTGCAATTTTCTATAGTTGAATATATGCCATTGAAGTATACCAAATTTGATTTTCCTAGAACTATTATTTCAATAGTTACAGGTATCGAAAAAAGTGTTCCCCTAATTTTTTTGAGCAGTGTATTTAGTATTTACTTTTCACAGGTTTAACTTCATTCCAAAAAAATATTTTTTGCGTCATCCTGTATAGTGGACAGTGTATAGAGTGCACATGTTTTAAATTGAAACGGCACCTTTGATTACTGAAAAAAAAAGAAATACCGCAAATCCACTGGGAGTAACATAACCTAGCATTTTACGCGCAATAAGTACGTCTCTTTATAGCTCTGCATTGTAGTAACCTGGACGCTAAAATATTGGAAGAATGTCTGTATTGAAATTCCTTTTCGTCTATAGATCTAAGAAATGGGGTCGCCAGCTCCATTAGAATATAAATACGTCTTTACTATACAAGAGTAGTAATATTCATGGTTATAAATTTCGGTTCATATGAAAATTATATTTCTCTGCTGATATATCATTTAGATTTTAGGAAATTCTTTCTTCAAAATTAACCCAGTTTCCAGCTAATACAGTTGCCCATATATTGTCATAATGATAATAATAAGATCCATTTTTAGGTTAATGTTGGTTAATGTCACTTTGGTGTTAAAAGTTGATCTCTTGAATGTCAAGCAAGCGGAACGTCGCAATTTGAACCCTCGTTTGCAAAACCGTAGCTGTCGGCGAAATTTTGTAATAAATAATTCCGTGTGAACTCTCGGCTTGCCGAAAAAGTCGTAAACCCTTTTAGGACCGGCCACGGCCCTAAACGTGCCCCTTAAAATTACCGAAGGGTTCAAACAACACCGTTAACTAGACGGAATGAGGCTTTTTTGTAACATTTTTACAATCTTGACATAATGTATAATATCATGGCTTTTTAGGTGGCTGTTTTATGTATACCATTAATATATCATAAGGTTAATAAGTGTCACGTTATGGATCATATTTATGACCATTATTTGTAAGGATTTATATGTGACCCGGAATATGAAAACCGAGCTAACTAATTTTTATGTTGCAACAGAGGTCAATAGTATCGAAACGAGAGATGTCAGTTAGGTCGATTTTTATATTTCGGGACACATATGGGTATATCCCAAAAAAAGTCAACCGCAAGCGAAAAATTCAGACTGGTCCGAATTGTTTTTTATTACTTAATAATTACGCTTAAATGTGTATATGTTGTAAATATAGAAGCAGTTTCAATTTTCGCTAATTTTGTAATAAATTATAAGCCTGTAATTTTTATATTTTTTTATTGAACCTTTTGGCTAATAATATTACCTTTTATCTTTGTCTATTTAGCTTGTTAAAAGTAATATCATATTGTTGTTGTTATTTTAACTTTCTCTACTAACAACAAAATTGTAAAAAGGGCGAAGCGAGTTCGAATAACGGATTATTTTTAAATTTGATCTTACCTATATCCTAATGTCGCGTCCGTTACCAAAAACCATATTAATTGTTGTTATTAGTCGATAAACATTTGAAATTCAAGCAACATTCAGTTACAAAGCAAGCTTATTCATTTGTTTCAGAAAGCACAAAAATTTGCTCACGACAAATCAAAATTAAAATTTTATTTATGTTTGCAATTTGTCGCGTCCGTAACCGTATCACTATGAAGCGGCCTTTTGACTTATTTCGTTTGCAAAAATCATAACTTTTGAACTAATGAAGATATTTAAAGAAACTAAATTGCATCTGAAAGTATAATATCTTAGCTTTAAAATACAGTAGAACATCAAAAATCCGAACGTCAAAAATCCGAAACGTCAAAAATCCGAACGCGTTTTAAAAGAGGTTAAATACATAATTATGTAATAGTTTGTGTAATAGATGTATATTTAATCGACTAAAGTGCATGTTTTTAGGCATTTTCAGACAATTCTTAAGCCTAAGTGTCATTTTCTAGGGTATTTTCGAAAATCCGAACAATTTGATAATCCGAACCACCTTCGGTCCCAATTAGTTCGGATTATCGGCGCTCTACTGTAAATGGAAATACAGAGTGCTACAGCAAACAGGGTGCTTGTTGCGATAGTTTTGAAAAATGCAAACCATACAATTTTCAGTAAATACCATAGTAAAATTACTGAAAGTTTGTTTATAACGTCACTTACTTACTTTATAAGGTACAACCGTTCCAACGTACAGCTTGAAACAGGTCCGATTTCAAATCAAGTATGCTTAAGGTGTATTCTGATTAGTGGTGATGGCAGTGGTAGTAGATGCGATTATAGTATTTCTGATAGCAAGAGTTAGTGACTCAAATTTATGTACATGCAAACTAATATGTGTCACTATCACGGCTGGTGAGAAATACTATAATCTCGTCTGCTACCACTGGCATTACCTACCATTACCACCGATCAGAACGCACCTTTATGTTCTGATTGATCTCGTAGTAGCTCGATCGGTCGGTACTCGGTATAGTAGCGTGTAGTAATCCAATTTTACTATATTATTATAAGTAACTGAATTAATTTTATGTTAAATTTCTGAAATACAGTTAGAGTTGAAATGAACATTATTGTATTTTATGCTTTGGTAAAAAACTGTCGCGTCCGTAATGTCGCGTCCGAACTCGTACTATACATCATAAAAAAACCTGAAAGATATTTCCCTGATTTGCTATCTGATACAATTTCAAAATTAAAGATGGCAAACACAACATTTCTTCAAGAAGTGTAAAAATACGGTCGAATTTGCATGAATCATATTTCCTGCTCTCTGATTGAAAAATCACATTATCAAAATAATAAAATTAGGTACTTTAAAATTACTGTTTCAATAATGTGTTTTTTTTTTCAAGTATTTATTTTTTATTTTATTGGAGCATTCGATTTCGAATTTAACATCATCAGGCTCTTCTAAAAGATAATAAAAAGAAGATAAATATAAACTAACGTACGTCAAACACTTACCTATAATAATTTTACAAATCGACAAAAAATATATTTGTTTGAATAATATCGGCATGGTGATTTGAATACAAACATCGTTGAATTCGGCTATTTCATCAATTATGTTAAAATTTTCTTTAATTTGTTCTTTAATTTAAAACATTTCGAAATAATCCATTTTATTAGATATTTTTAATTGATGTAAATGTGTAATGTCTTCAATTTTAGCTTTATGTTCATTTTCAAGTATATGTTTAATAAAAGTGGAAGTTTTTCTGATAAATTGATTTCTGGGTGGAAACCGCGTTGATGACTTAAAGGTAGTCGACGTTTCGCACTCTGTTGCAAGAGGCATCTTCAGGACTAAGTATGAAACCAAGTGCTAAGAAGATCATCTTTTGTTCTTTTTAAGAATGCAAGTTTTTTCATCTGTTATATAAGATTCTAACGCAATATTGTTATATAGATCCAAAATTTCTAGTTTTCAGCTCTTCTGATTCTTCCTGCTTCTATTGCGTCTTTCGTTGTTTTTTTTATGAAAAATCTATTCAAATCAGTAAGAAAAGCATCAAAGCAGAATACTTTGAATTTGCTTTACTTCTAGGGCTGCCACGATTGTCCTTCGAGAAAACAACTGTCATTTTCTCCGCGTGGACAAAGATGACTTCAACAGGATCCTACGCGATGTAGAAGCGAACACGGTAAGATTGAAAGAACACGGAAAAGACGTCCTGGTATTAGAAAAACTGTCCACTCAAGCCAAGCATGTACCGCATTTCAAGTAAGACAACACCACTTGCTTATATAATTAGGTGAGTTGATTGTCTTGTCCCTCTCTCAGGTACACAGTAATGGCCGGAACACCTCAAAAGATGCTGGAACATCTCTTGGAAACGCGGTTAGATGGCAAGGGCACCATAAGCGGAAGTGACTTCTTAACAACAGCTCAAGATCCGTTCACAGATGATTTTCTTCTGACACAAATCGTGTTTCTTCCAACACACCAACTAGTCGACGAACTTGATAGATAATATCCTTTTTTTTAAGCTAGATTTGGTATTGGTAGACTAAAGACTGTGAAAGAAGTGATGTTTTTCTTAGCTGGTTTTACTTATAGAATAGATTCTTCAAATCAGGATCGCGAGTTTATGCTGGCTTGTAAGAGAAGGGTGGTCCATTTTATCTATAGGTGGGTGGCCACCATCAGGCAGCCTGTGTTTGATGATGAGTCAGTTGTGGAGTTTTTGGAAGATTTGGCCCATGAATTGGAGACGGATTGTGTCCATTGGACTGTTCTTCAAGAAGAAGCGTCGCTGATGCATCATGTTATGACCCAACTGAAACGGTGAGATATTTTAAGATATTGTTTGTAAGGCTATTTTTTTAAACTGAAAAAAAAACTCGTTTTTAACAGTTTCATTTTTATGTTTTTGTTTTGCTTTTTATTGTATTCACGGATGTTATTTCGTTTTTGTTAAATTAATTTGCATGTGTATTTTTTATTATTGGGTTTTTTTTTATGTTATGTTGCCCATGGTATTGTAGGCTCACCGACATAGATGACGAAATGGTTTGCGAACATAATTTGATGATTGATTTAACCAGGAATTGTAACCAGACATATAGATTAATTCGGTGTTTTATGACCATAAAACAACCAACTGTTATAATAAAACATAATAAACTGTCATCCAACATATAAATATAAATTAAATTAACAACATATGTTCCTTTTCCAGAAAATAAAATCCTTTAAATTTGAGATAAATCAGTTAACGTTAACACGTGCCACCGAGCATCTCAATTTTCCCATTATAATACATTGGAAAAATGCACTTTTCTCCTTTTTTTTGTTTGTCACCTCTCGGATTTGGAAGAAAAGTTGCAGGATATTATCAGAGATTGTTCAGAACTCCTCAAGGAACAAATTCACAACCACTACCTTTTGTTTCACTACCTCAACCCTCCCCTGCAGCACCCTAAATATGAGGAACATATTTCCCTAAAATTACAATGTTACTTATTTTTCTATAATTTTGGCTGAAACAAGAATTATCGACATGTTTTTCAATTTATTAATAATTTGCAATTGTTGTTTAAACAAATACTTTGTTTAATTTGTTTCAATCACAATTTATACAATGTTACTTAAATTTGTTTGCAAGAATTATTATTATTAAATTATTCTTTTTCGTACTTTGTTAATTAATTTAAAATTATTTAAAAAAATACTGGGTTTAAACAATAATATACAATGTTACGTTTTTTTTAAATTGTGTATGAATTAAATTTATACACAATAGGGTATTCCGGTCATGTCAAAATTTAAGCAGATATTCGGTTTAACCTATTGTATAATTTATGAGGATTCATATAGTTAAGCTATGAGCTTTTTGATTTAGTTTTTCTATGAGATAATTGCAATTAAAAGTGCATTTCGTTTGAATTCACCGACCACCCTCGGTAATACACGATGATTACCGATCCCTAGTAGCGGTGGCAACAGCGGACAGCTCTCGAACAGCTGATCGGCCAAGTTGACGGTTGGCGACCCTGTTGTTTGACAACGAATAAAGGTACCTTTTTTGAGAGATGATTTGATCATTGAAACTTGAAGCCAAACATCTCTCATCTCGCTAGTCGGCAATGTAAAGAAAATCTTATCAGGAGTTACTGTTCTACTGCTGTTACAGCCCGGCACAGAACAATGTCGGCGTTGGAGTTTATACATTTTGAACCATTTTTGAACAAGTGTTTGATATAACCTCAATAACCAAAGCAGGTGTCAACAAACGAGCGATTCTAAACGTTGACACAACGGAAGACAAAAATTTACTACGTGCACCCTAGATATAGCAACGTTGTCAAGTCGCTCACTTTGAGCGGTCTTTGTGACGTCACAAAGACCAATCCTAATTCAAACTTCAAACAACGATTTCTCTTAATTTAAAACAATGTTTGATATTTTACTTGTGAAGTAGCAAACAGTAGCACCCATACTTTGTAAAAAATGACAATTTCAAAAACACCGGAATACCCCATTATTACACCGAAATTATTATTATTGATTATTGGCATGTTTCTTTGTCATTTATTATAACTAATTTGCAATTGTTACAAATCCCATTTGTTCTAAAATTATACAAAATTATACATATTTCTCTATTTTTTTGCAGAACATTATTGTTAGATTATTGGCATGTTTTTCATACTTTGTTAATTAATTTTAAATTAAATATTGTTTCTTTAATGATATACAATGTCACGTATTTATTATTTTTTTAGTTGAAATTATTATTATTGGATTGATTATTAACATTCTTGTTTGTCATTTATTAACTAATTTGCAATTTAATTTAAACAAAAATATTATTGTTAGATTATTGGCGTGTTTGACGTAATTTGTTAATGAATTTGAAATTGTTGAAACAAATGCCATTTGTTTAACAAATAATGTTGCGTATTTTTTAAAAAATTATTATTATTTCTGAATTTCTTGCCTTTTTTATGATTTGCTATTTAATTTGTAATTATAACCTATAATAATAACTAATCTTATACAGACTTTTTAAATATAATAATATATGAAACACAAAGAATGCCAATAATCTAGATAATGTCTACAGAAAAAAAAATAGAAAAATATGTACTTGTCAATGCATATTTTTGTTTAAACAATTGCAAATTAGTTAATAAATAACAAAAGCAAGCCAATAACCAATAGTAATCATTTCAGCTTACAAAATTAAAAACAAATGGGTAATTAAAATGGGTAATTGTTTAAACAATTTCAAATTAATTAACAAACTACGAAAAAGTTGCCGATACTCTAAGAATTAATTTCAGCAACTTTGTTTAAACTTTGGTTTAAACAAAACAATAAACCAATAATAATAGTTTTAGCAAAAATAATAAAAAAAAATACGTTACATTGTAAATTTGGGGTAATATTTGCCCAAATTTGCCAGTGTCATATTTAGTGTACTGCAGGAAGGGTGGGGGTAATTAAATAAAAAGTAGTGGTTATGGATTTGTGCCTTGAGGAGTTCTGAATAACCTGTGATAATCTCTCGCAACATTTCTTCTAAACCCTAGACGTGACAAGAAGAGGGAAAGATAATGCATTTTTCCAATGTATTTTAAATGGAAAACTGGAGGTGCTCGGTGGCCCTTCTCGTTAAATTTTTTCAAATTTAGGGGAAATTTAATTTTTTTTTTCAACAAAAGGAGCAGATTGAAGGAGATCGTTACCCTCCAGCGAAAAGGCCGTTTTTTTGGCCACTCTAATGTATAATGCGTTCGTTGATACTTGTTGTTAACGTTTTTCAGCCGTATATAGTAAAAACGGTTACTCCTACGAAGAAGATGAATAGAGCCTTTATTGTAGAATATTAAAAGATCTATAATCTCAATCTAACCTTCATTGTCGTCAAACCAATAGGAAGCAAGATAAAACCACTTACACGACATTCAATCTTTCAAAATCGTTTTTTTTTTCTAAATATCTTCAAGTATAATCTTTCCACAGTTACAAAGAAGACAGAAAAGCGCACGAAGGTCAAAAATGGAAACTGCCAGTCAGCGGGCAACCGATCAGTTTATTCACAGGTTACGATACTACAAACAATAGGACAATCATCATGCCACAAGACGACAGTGAGTACAATATCCCAGGACACCACCTTAAAAAACATTATAATTATCAAATTTTCAGTCATATTTCGTGTATATTGTGCCGACCACACGTACTGCACTTTACGTTTACCTGTCGACACGACAGCAGAAACAATCAAGGTATTTGCCGCTGATAAACTGCAAATGCGGCCATGCGATGAACTGCTACTGGTGGAAGTAAGATCGAATGGCGAAAGGGTTGTCATCAAAGACAACGATATCAGTGTGCCCACAGCAATAAGTATCAATGGGCGGATATTTGTTGCGCCGAAAGATCATTTGGATGCGCTGGTAAGAGTCTGGAGATGGTTTGGATGATTTTGGATGATTTGGTGATTGTTTTTTGTTTGTAGACTTGTGTCCCGGAGCAAGAAGAACCGACGCAAGGTATAGACGCTGATATAGAACTATTTAGCACTAAGGAGTTGGCGTATTATATGACTCTGTTTGACTGGGATCTTTTCTGGTAAGTACTTATTGAGTAAGAGACAATTAATGTTGAAATTAATCATGTTTGTTATGTACTTGACCAATGAGATGTGTTTGACAAGAAATGTGGTGAACATGGGTAACAGACAAAACGCCTAGATGCAAAAACTTGATGAACTGAATGATCTCTGAATCTTTGGTACTCAAATATATAATAGGGGTCTTGCACTAAGTCTCAAAATTAAAAATTACTACGCTCTATTAGTGCCAAACGTATAGAATCATCCGCGTCTTAAAAAGAAAATCGGTTCTCACACTTTTCACAATTAATAATATTGAAATCGGTCTCTTTAAATATGAGTCAGACCAGAACGCGCTGTGATTGGTGTGACGTAGCAAGATTGATCGAAGCCCACGTGACATGAGCTAGTTATGATGCGATTGTCATGCCTTCACTCTTTCTACAACATGTGAAAAGATTGACATTAACGTTGGACGTACGTCTTCTCAGACGACTGTCTCTTTTGACAACACGCTAAGATCCCTTGACCCAACTATACTTATTCGTTAACACAACGCACACAACGTCCTCCAGATACTATACATTCAACTGTTTTAGGCCGCTTTCTAGAGCCTATGCTCGCTGATATTCTCACCAACGGTATGACGTCACGGAGCGTTTTGACGCACTCTTAGTCCTGTTTAAACTTTGATGTTCATTCACAATTGAGTGCAAAAATATTCAGCAGAAAAATTTTACACACGGGTTTCTTACCACCTAAGGATCTTCTTATATGTTAAGGTAAAATCATGCGAGACCCCTATTGTAATTTATTCTAAGGGTAAATTTATATAACAACTATGCTGTTGGTCATAGCTGTTGGTAGTCCACTCTGGAGCAGAATTTTATGACGATGCCGATTTTTACGCCTCTTTTCATTCAGTAATGAATTTTATGGTGTCTCGTCAATACCCTAACCCATCCAGACCCTAACTTAATAAATGTCTGAACTGGAAGATTTTCCCAGGCTACACATTCTTGGAATGTGAGATTTTGGCGCCCTAGATAAGTTTTCTCAAACATCTTTTCACCAAAATATGTATTGACGGAGCGTATTGCCATCAAAGATTGTTTTTTTGATGATCGCAAGAAAGTACATACTTATTTTGCAGGTGTGTCCACGAATACGAACTGATTTACCACACATTTGGAAGACACCACTTCGCTCAGATAACAGCAAATCTGGACGTATTCATCCGACGATTCAATGAAATACAATTCTGGGTCGCCACCGAAATATGTTTGACAAATAATCTCAACAAACGAGTAGCCGTACTCCGAAAATTTATCAAACTAGCCGCATAGTAAGTATTTTGAGACACCTAGATGGTATTTGGTATCCCAAAACGACAAAATCTTCCCAAATACCAAATACCAATTAAAAATATTTCAAACAGTTGCAGGGAGTATCAGAATCTCAATGCGTTCTGTGCGATCGTGATGGGTTTGAGCAACGTCGCGATATCGCGACTGTCGTTGACGTGGGATAAGCTGCCGTCCAAGTTCCGCAAAATGTACAGCGATTTCGAGGCGATTATCGATCCCAGCCGAAATCACAGGGCATACAGGGTCAGCGTGGGAAAGTTACAACCGCCGGTCGTCCCATTCATGCCACTTCTCCTCAAGGATATGACGTTTACACACGAAGGCAATAAAACCTGCCTCGACGGATTGGTCAACTTCGAGAAGATGCATATGCTCGCACAGACCATGAGGACCCTACGTTTCTGTAGAAGTAGACATTTAGGTAATTATTATTTTATTATTATTATTATATTATTATTATTTATTATTTATTGTTTTTTGAAATAACTATTGTTGATGTTTATGCTGTTTTTACTGTACGTATTAGGGTGGTCCAAAAAGCGGACTTTTCGCTAAAGGGCAACGATCCCCCCAATCTGTTCCTTTTCCAGAAAAAAAAAAATCCCCCCAAATTTGAGAAAAATCGGTTAACGTGCCACCGAGCACATCAAATTTCCCATTTAAAATAAATTGCAAAAATGCGTTTCGGATTTAGAAAAAAAGTTTCGGGAGATTATCAGAAATTTTTCAGAACTTTCCAAGGAACAAATCCACAACCACTATTTTTTTGTGCACCACCCCCCGCCCTCCCCCTAAATATGAGACAAAAGTTTCCCCAAATTTACAATTTTACAATGTTACGTGTTATATTATTGTTTTTGGCAGAAGTGATTATTATTCGAATATTGATATATTTTTTGTTATTTATTAACTAATTTGAAATTGTTTAAACAATTAGCATTTGTTTAAACAAAAATATACGATGTTACGAACATATTTTTCCATTTTTTTGCAGAAGCTTTTCTGTCATTTATTAACTAATTAGCAATTGTTTAAACAAATACCGGACATATTTTTTATTGTTTTTAAAGGAAATTATTATTAGGTTATTGGCATTTTGTGGTCATTTGCTAACTAATTTGCAATAGGGTATTCCGGTGTTTTTGAAATTGTCATTTTTTACAAAGTATGGGTGCTACTGTTTGCTACTTCACAAGTAAAATATCAAACATTGTTTTAAATTAAGAGAAATCGTTGTTTGAAGTTTGAATTAGGATTGGTCTTTGTGACGTCACAAAGACCGCTCAAAGTGAGCGACTTGACAACGTTGCTATATCTAGGGTGCACGTAGTAAATTTCTGTCTTCTGTTGTGTCAACGTTTAGAATCGCTCGTTTGTTGACACCTGCTTTGGTTATTGAGGTTATATCAAACACTTGTTCAAAATGTATAAACTCCAACGCCGACATTGTTCTGTGCCGGGCTGTAACAGCAGTAGAACAGTAACTCCTGATAAGATTTTCTTTACATTGCCGACTAGCGAGATGAGAGATGTTTGGCTTCAAGTTTCAATGACCAAATCATCTCTCAAAAAAGTTACCTTTATTCGTTGTCAAACAACAGGGTCGCCAACCGTCAACTTGGCCGATCAACTGTTCGAGAGCTGTCTGCTGTTGCCACCGCTACTAGGGATCGGTAATCATCATGTATTTCCGAGGGTGGTCGGTGAATTCAAACGAAATGCACTTTTAATTGCAATTATCTCATAGAAAAGCTGAATCAAAAAGCTCATAGCTTAACTTTATGAATCCTCATAAATTGTACAATAGGTTAAACCGAATATCTGCTTAAATTTTGACATGACCGGAATACCCTATTGTATAAACAAATACCATTTGTTTACAAAAGTATACAATGGTACTGACATATCTATTTGACAAAAATTATTATTGTATTTCTTATCTTTTTTTTCTTGCCAAATTTGTTAAACAATTTTCAATTATAACCTATTAACACAAATTATTATTTGTTTTGCAACCACATTACTTATCAACACTTCTTAATACTTATATTATTATTTAAACAAATTTATTTGTTCAAACAATTGCACATCAAGTAACAAATTAAAAAAAAAAACTTGACAACAATGTAACAATATAATTTCTACAAGAGGAAAAACAAACAACATTGAGTCTTTGTTTAAGAAATTGGTGGTACTTGTGTAAAGAATTGCAAATTCGTTAATAAATGACAAAAAATGCCAATAATTTAATAATAGTTTCTGCAATAAATATAAAAAATATATCAGTAACAATGTATATATTTGTTAAAACAAATAGTATTTGTTTAAACAATAGCACAAATTAGTTAATAAATGAGATTATAATCCATAGTGCAGTAAGGTACTTAATTAAGTAAATAAAACAACTCTTCTTTGGTGCACGTGTTTATTATTTACTTGGGACGCGTTTCGGACCTCAGGTCCATCATCAGCCGCCAAATAGTCTAGATAGTCGACGTCGACAAACAATAGCAGTCATGCAGACATGTCAAAAAGGAATATGTCAACATCTCAATGAAATATATGCGAGAGGAAAGTTCCGCGGAGAGTCGACAATACTGAACTCGACTTGTTGATAACAGTATTGGAATGAATTCCAACACTGTTATCAACAAGTCGAAACATCCAAGAATTTTGCATAATCACCAGAAGGTGGTCTATAGACACTTATTACATATAAATTAAGTACATCCAGTAAAACACCACATATCTCAATACACATTTCGCTCGACATACTACTTACATTTTGCAATTCAGAAAAAACAATATCCGATCTGATAAACAATGAAGACCCCCCATGAATATGACTCGCTCTACTATAGTTGGCCCCCAGCTTGTAATTATTTATTGAAGTCTTCGCCAATTCGTCGTTGGTAAGCCAGTGTTCAGTGATGCAGACACAAGAAAACTCTTTGTCTATCAGGAAGCATTCCGATTCATTTCTTGAACACTTCAGCGACTGAATATTCTGGTTGAAGATGGTGAATTTGTCTGTCACGGTTTGGGGAGATGTGGACGGCTCATATTTAAAAAATAATTCGCAACTATTCCCTCTGGCCATGTATCAGCACTCAAAATATTGCCAACATCCGACTTGCACTTTGAATTTGCGAGAAAATGCTCGCTGTTTTGTTAATGTCATAGATCGTTGTTATTGACTATTATACCATTATCACTTAGAATTAAAATCTTTTTGTTTTCTTGTTATTTTTGGGGGTTGCACACAAACCTGCAAACCAATGCAGGAGTCGCCACTGTCGCCTCTTATTGAAATGATATCATACTTTTTGCTCAAGAATCAGTATTATTAATAATAACAATAATCTTTATTGCCCAACAGCGAACCAAATTAAGGACAATGTTATAAAGCACTAATATAATAAACATAATAAACTTGGTGTTTTACAAGAATAAGAGCAGTGAACAAAAAATCAAAACATAGCATAGAGTGTGAAGGTAAATTGAAAGAAAAACTACCGAGAAACCAGTGGCGGATACAGAAAAATCTCAAGGGGGGGCGCTAAAAGACATGTTGAGCTATGGGTAAGGTGACCAGAATTTTGTTGTAGTAAAGCGGGACAGTAGCGTTGTGTGTGCGCAGGGGGGGGGTATAGTTTTTTATACAGATTTTTTTTCACATTATCACATATTCCTTTAAATTTTTGTACTTTTGATCAAAACATACTTGTTTAAACAAAATATATGTACTTCATTGCATAGGTACTCGATATTATTTGCATTATTGGTGATTAATTGTTTTGCTATACGCATTTAAAATAAATAAATATTTTATACAAGAAAAAGTTTGGTACAAGAAAAAGTGTACTTCGTTATCGTTTCTGATTGGAATTGAAGTTGTAAATATTAACTGTTTCCTTTAACATAGATTTTTCAAATATATGCCTTTTGCACGAAATAAATAGATTTTCATCAATCAATAAATAATATTAAGAACACTAAGAAAGATTAATTACTTTCTTATGGTTAATAAAACAAATCTTACGATCAAAGAAGATACCAAACAAATGTTCTAATCTAACGACCCTGTACAATACAACAAAATATTCCAAATTTAGGAGTACGTTTTTGCGAGAAATACCAGCCAATATTAAAGGAACGCCTATTTTGTTAAACCTTGATGTTAAGTAGCTTTTGTAATCTTTTACAACTTTCATAATTTTTTATTTATATTTTACGTCCGATTACACCGAGTAAACTATAAGGATAGTTTTGATCTGATCGATATTCTCAACATTCATTCCCATATCTGCATTTTTTTAATATATAATTTAAAGATACATAATTTAAAGTAAACCGTTGCAATTTAAAATGCTGTTCAACCTTGCAGCGAATGTTACTTGATTAAAAGTGTTTTTACTATTGTTTTTAGTACCAACAACAAATTAATTTAAAGATAATGACCAGAAACTTACAGATAAACAGATGGATAAAATACTAAATTATAAACTAAGCGAAACTCAACGTGTATGTGATACTTTAATAATGTGTGATGAAATAACAGCACTTGTTGAAATAACAGCAAGGCGACATGGTACGTTGATGATGATGATCAATGATCCGTTTCAAAGTTCGGTTTTGATACTTGCAGCATATTCAGCCTGCCAGATTTACCAGTGTTTCTGGTCCAAAAACAATGCAATATTTTACTTAAAAATGTGGATCTCCTACAAAAATTCGGATATTGGGATGAAATACAAAATAAGATGTTGAGAATTGATATGGTTTTTGTAACTGAGTACTTGAGAACATGCGAGAGAACGAACTACTTCGTTAGTTACCCCACATGATGTCTCAAACTTAGTCGAAAAACACAATTTTTTTTAAATAGCTGGAACATTATTTTCTCTATCTTTCAAAAGTAGCTAAGTTTATTTTACATGGCCGGAAAAAATAGTGGAAATTGGTCAAAGAATACAAAAGTCATTGGTTCCAGCAAGGTTGGTTATCTATATCAATTCAATTTTGTGAAAAAATACAAACATCCATAAATTACTTATGCACATAACAATTAATATTATTCATAAACAAATATATCAAATTCTACCATTAGACACAATAGGTAATTCATAATTTTTTATAAAAAATACTAATTTGGAAAACCGGTGGCGACCCCACAACATTGTTTTCAAATTATAAAAATATTAATGAACGATTTGCAAAAAAGTTTTTTATTTTTTTTAGTACTTCTGTAAAAATTTTAGTAAAATAATATTTCTTAAAAAGCGGGACTATTTTAAAACTCCGCGGGACGCGGGACAAAATGTGAAAAGTCGGGACTGAGTGTGGACACAAATCACAATCGCTTTCTTCTCCGCCGTTCCAACAAATTCGTGCTAAGGGGGGGCGCGCGCCCCCTGCGCCCCCCCCCCCTCCCCCTGTATCCGCCACTGCCAGAAACACAAAGTGTAAATCAGCAAAAAATATCATCACTGATGTTATTAGCGCTATGTTATTATTATTATTGACTATGTTCTCTTTTTCAGTTTTGGATCCACCGTCACCAAAAAGTGAAGGCGAAGTAAAGTCGTACATTTCATGTTTACGGGTAATTGACAATCAGAGAGTACTGACTAGTTTATCGCAGAAACTGGAACCGAGGAGGTCATAGTCCATACCTGCAACCTTCAGGGATAGTCTTAGTGATATCTTTCTTCGCAAGGGTTACAAATTATAATAAATTTGCTGGACCAAAAGAGTAACTAAACACAAAATAACTGAAATTATGTAATTCTTATGATATTTGATCAACTGTTTGCCGAGACAATCGATATTAAACTTTAAGGTTATTCCTATAACAGTAGTCACTGTGACCAGTCAAACTAAGCACCAATTTTTTATGTTGTTCATGCATTATGATGTGTCTGAATATGATGTCGTAGGATAGCGTAGTCAGTCGGAGTCTCTCAACTATTTTAGACGTTCCTTTGTATATAATAGTTACATCTATATATTTATTATGAAGAAAAGAAACTACCTTTTACTAGTGGATAATCAAAATATCGACAATTTTCCAACACTTTTTGTCTTTGTAAAATCTATTTAAAGTTGTTTTCTCGTTGTAGGTTGTAAGATCAATTGTTCGACAATTAATCAACTAATAAAATAAGCAATAATAGATTATATTATGTATTTTTATTTCTCCCCTTTTAATAATTACTAATATACCCTCAGCTATTGTCATAATTCCTGTCATTCCTGTCACTGGCAAAATTGTCTCTACTATTAAAATATTTTTAACCGCTTTCGTTTCTATTCAAATAATAAACATCATAAAAATCGATAAATATAAATACATACAAACAAATAAAGTATAATTTTCGCAAATAAATTTTTTTGTAGACGTGCTGTCTATAAAATTTTTATGATGTTTATTACTTGAACCAAACAAGAACGATTAAAAATATTTTAATAATAGAGACAATTTTGTGTAGCTTTTTCATTTAACAAAAAAGGTTATATTTTGAAAGCTCATAAATAAGTATCATCTATATTGTTCATAGAAAAGCGTCAACTTAGGATACACTCTGTATATGGTGTACGTTTGTCTTGGAAAGAAATAACATTGCGTTTATGTGGACAGGTAAAAACAACAATATTTTTTTTTAATTTATGTCTTACGGTTTCCGGAAAACTGTCTGTCTGACGGTTTCACAAAATTACAATTTTATGCTGTTTTCGCGCTTTAGAAGAATCAAAAATCTTACTAATAATTACTAATCTATTGTCAATCTTCGTATACGACCTACTACACACAAAACGAAATTAAAAATGGAAAAATTAAGCAGCGTACTAAAATGTTCATCGAGTACAAATAAATTTTGTAGGATTTAGGAACCTATTCGAGAAAATGAACGCTTAATTTAGTATATTTGATTCAAGTAATTTTGTTTGATGTTTTTTCATTAATTATAAATTCTATTAGATAAGAACTTGTAATTAATGGTCTAACAAAAAAAAAATTACCCAATATAAAAGTTTTCCACAAGTAAATCCCCCAGACACTGTATATCCCCAAAACTTCCCTCAAGCCACAAAAAATCCCCCATTTTTTGGGGGACAATTCCCCAATCTAGAAAAACTTGTGATTAATTAACTGAGCAACTGAATATTTCTTTTTGTAGTGTGTTATTGAGTGGCTCCATCTATGGATTACCGATCAAACTTTGCCTATCATTCATTGCACACTCCAAAAAGAGATGGCGCGACTTTCTTCGAGAACCATTTGCACGATTTTTAAATAATATCGTGTTTCTAGATTATGTTGATTGATTCAGGGAAAATCCAGAACAATCTAGTAGTTCGTACTAGTCTTGGAATAAGTAGTACTTATTTGTAGATAATAAATTATTAGTTATTTCTAAATGCTTGCCTCACGCACAAAGAAACTGATAAACACATATTGAGTACACAATTTTCACAAATGCTTCCTGTTATGGAGAAATATGAGTCACAACATCTCTGTACACAAACGAAACCGCCAAAATGTAATCAAGTCAAGATTTTATTTACATACCATTTATATACTATACAGTCAACCAGTATTTACATAAAAATTATACTGCAATGATAGTAATAGTGCCATATTATTATAATATTCATATGTAATAAATAAATTAGCAAGCACACAATAATTACTAACGCTACACTTAACAAGTTTCTCGTAGAGCAAAGTTTATGGCGTGCAAAACAAAGTTTTAAGTTTAATTAATTCCTAAACCAGAAATTTGCTACGGAATGGCCGATTTGAAGTTTGAATTCGAAAGTCACAAGATTGAGGTTATGTGGACGTAGGTATGTGACGTGTTGATGGTAACAGTAACAAATAAACACTGGATTTCTGGTTAGCGTAGTTGACTCAAATATGAAGAATTTCTCATCTCGGATGGCATGATTCTGGAATGTAATAAACTGTGCCTAGAACTCGTACAAAATGAAGCTCAATATAGAATTGACTGAATGTCTGAGAGATTCTCCAAAATTTAGGTAAGTCTTCTTAATTAATAATCCCATGACAGCCCACTAAACTTTCTATGGAACCCACAGAAGTCTTTTAGAGCAAGAGGAGGCTAGCATAGACCATTTAGAACAGAAATTAGACAAAATTATAAAACTCTGCGGCAATGTTGTCGATTCCGGCAAAGCTTACGTTGCACAACAAAGGTTTGTAAATCATTTTTTCACTGTAAATTAAATAGAAAGTAGTGCATGTACGTTTTGTATATCATATGTGCATTTTTATACATTTTCATCACTTTAATTCATCAATAACATGCGTTAGTTTAATCCTTTGTTATTTTTTAGTTTATTTGCTAACGGCCTGTGGGACCTTAGCGGCCACTTTAAAGAAGATAGCTTAGTTTTATCATCGTTGAATAAGCTTATTCATAATTTGCAAGAGATGAACAAGTTTCATACGATTCTTTTGGACCAGGCTTCTAGGACAATCTTAAAAAATTTGACCTCGTTTTGTAAAAACGATATAAAGCACGTCAAGGATAGCAAGCAGCATTTCGAGAAGATATCACAGGATCTGGATTCGGCCCTTGTTAGGAACTCGCAAACACCTAAGAATCGTGTACAGGAAATTGAAGATTCCAGTAATTTGTTAGTCGCTACTCGATCATGTTTCGGACATCAAGCTATGGATTACGTGCATAGTATTTCGATTATTCAGAATAAGAAGCGGCATGAAGTTTTAAGTACTGTAAGTGATGATTATTATTTATAATATTGTAGGATTTGCTACTTTTTAATATAGTTTTGAGATGATTTTTTATTTGTACCAGTTTTTATTGCATTTTTAAAATTGTTGTTAAAGTTTTAGTCAATTTTTTGTTACTTTTTGGTTGATTTGTTAATTATAAATTTGCAATTATCTCAGATTTTTTAAACAATATAACAAACTATTATTTTAATGATATGCCTCTGAATCTAGTCATGAAAAATACTTACAATCAACTTCTAAAAACTGTTTAATGACTTTACTTAAAAATAATCACCATTGACCCCTTCTAAAATTTTGGAAAACAGCTGTGATACATATTTCAAAAGTTGCAGGCAATAGCAATGTCAAGAACTTAACCGGGCAATATAAGAGAAAAATCAATAGTCTTATTTATTTTAATTTTATTAAACTTTACAACTTTTTATAACATAATTTAAAAATTTTGACATTTATTTTTTTTCCAAAAAAATTTAACATTACTGTAGATTTTTGTTAAAGCTTGTTAATATTTTTTTAGAAGGCCGTTTTGAGAGATATTGTAGGTGCATAATAAAAGTAGCATCTCAAAATTTGTCATTTTTCAGGAGAACGGTTTTTTAGGTTTAGGTACTATTATTGTATATATGAAAAACCAAAATGTATATGATTTTATTTTATTTGTTTGTGACAATTTCCCAACATACTGGGGCAATATAAAGGGTTAGTCAGAACTTAAGGAATTCTTAAAAAAACCTACAACCGCAAAAAATGCAAAATATTTTTAAAATAAAAGTTCTTTGGGTTTAAACAACACAAATATATTTTATTAAAAATATATCAAATACATTTTTAATATTATGGAAATTTGCAAACCTTTCCTTTTGCTAATAGGATATTTTACATTTTGTAAATTGTAACATTAATTCAAAGAATTTTTTTTCATAAAATGCATTATTTTTGAGGTATAAGTATATATCACTATATTATAACCAAAACTCATGAACTTTTAGTTTATCTGTTTGGATAAAAATAAAAAAAAAATTGAAGTTTAGGAGTCTTTATTAATTGCTGCCCATAACTAAAAAATAATGCATTTTCTAAAAAATGATTCTTACAAGAAGTTCTTAAAATTAATCTTAACTAATAACTCAAAAATTATGCATTTTATAAAAAATTTAAAAAGAAATTTGTAGTTAATCTTAGAATTAAAACATTGAACAATATACAGTTGTTCTATTTGAAAAAAGGAAAGGTTATCAAATTTCCATAATAAAATGAACACTTTGTATATAAACATATATTTAAACAATAGCTTGTTTAAAACCAAAAAAATTGTTAGAAAATTTTTCCCGATAATTTTGTCTAATCCTTTATAAACAATATTATTTTGATGACGTCAACAAGTGCCCCATATTTCGAAGCCGTGTATTTGAACTGTGACATTTTTCTTGTAAAGTATAGTTGAAGTTCACAGACAAAAGTTTTTGAATAAGTCAAACAAAACCAATATGTTTTTTGTTTTTATAACTCAAAATTGATTAATTTCAAAAATAATTCATTTTCCAAAAAAATTATTCCTGCGAAAAGTTCTTAGAATTAATCTTAGAATTAAAAAAAATAAAAATATATATTTTGTTCGATTAGAAAATCGAAAGGTTTGCAAATTTCCATAATTAAATAAACTATTTTGATTAATAGCTAATAACTCAAAAATGACGCATTTTATAAAAATATATTTATATAAAAAAAAGGCTTGTGGTTAATCTTAGAATTAAAAAATTTTAAAATATAAAGGTTTTCTATTTTAAAAAGAAACGGTTACCGAATTTCCATAATAAAATGAACACGTTGTAGATTAAAAATGTATTTAAACAATAGCTTGTTTAAAACCAAAAAACTTGTTAGAAAATTTTGTTTTAAATTTTTTACGGTTGGAGAATTATTTAGGTGTCCCGATAATTTTGACTAATCCTGTATAAACAATATTATTTTGATGAAGTTCAACAAAGTGCCCCTAATTTCGAAACCGTATTTGAACTATGACATTTTTCTTGTAACGTGTTGTTGAAGTTCACAGACAAAAGTTTTTGAATAAGTCAAACAAAACCAATACGTTTTTTTTGTTTTTATAACTCAAAATTTATTATTTTCTGTTATAAACTTATTATTGTGTTTGGTCAAAAAATTACATGTAGAACAACTATTTGCTAAGACATTTTAAATTTAAATGTAGTGAATTGATAGATTAAAATTTTCTCTTGAAATAATATTTGTAATGTCCATTATCTGTATAGTTACGTCTTTTTGAGACTTTTTAAAAACATAGATGAAGCACTCCATGAAAATTGTTAAGGAAATCTTACTTTTTGACACATGACAATTGGCTCGAAGCATTATCCCATTAAAAATTTCAGTTTACTTGATCTTATCGAAAAACAAGACTTTGCAAACAACACCAAATCAAACTTATGATAACAATCGTATTATTTTTACTAGCAATAAACTTATTTATTTTTTAGTTACTGTCGTATATGCACGCTTGTACTACATATTACCATCAAGGCTCTGACTTATGCGAAGACCTGGAACCATTCCTCAAGCAACTCGCGGATGAGGTAATTTATTATTTAAAATTGACGTATCTTTTTCTGGAAATAATACGATTAATCATACGAGTGTAGATAATTTATTCTTGTTATTGTTATTTAATTGAATACCAGTCATTCATTATCTGTCCAGGTGGCTACGATGCAAGAAGAAACATCAAAAGTAGAGAAGAGTATGGAAAACCGACATACTATCGTAACCAATAAGGAAATAATACCGAGTATTACGAAGGGAAAACATGGGCCGATATTGGAAGGGTATCTTTTTAAGAGGACTTCGAATGCGTTTAAAACTTGGAATCGGCGATGGTTTTGTCTGAAAAATAACCAGCTTGTGTATAGGAAACGGTCTGGAGAAGAAAATTTTACGGTTATGGAAGAAGATTTGAGATTGTGTACAGTGAAATTAGTGACGGATAGCGAGAGGAGGTTTTGTTTCGAGGTCGTCTCACCTTTAAAGTAAGTAGTTTTGTTCAAAACTTATATTTCATAAATTTTCTATACATACAGGGTTAGTTAACCAAAATTACCGGAAAACCTAAATAAAACTCCAACTGAAAAAAATTTAAAAAGTTGCTTAAACAGAAGTTTTTTGGCTTTAAATAAGCTATCGTTTAAATATATTGTCAATGTATAGAAATTTGCAAACCTTTCCATTTTCTAAGAGAACACCTCTAATATACAGGCTGTTCCTAAAAAAAAGGGGGCATGACCCCTGAAAAAATATCTCCCTGTAGATTCTTAAAACCATTTGGTATGCCCAATGATGTAAGTCCTACAGCGTAACCCATATTCCAAATTAGAGCTAAATCTCTCAAAAGCTACAAGAGCTATAAAGAAAAAACAATATAAAAAAATCTTGAAATTTCAACACCCTGTAGATCGGCAACAAAGCGTTTGCGGACCTATGCTTATATGAATTTTTAGTCATTAAATAAGCCAAAGAATTAGCCCTTTTCGTATTTACATGATATTTAGGAACAACCTGTATATATATATATATATATAAAGGAGAAAGGTATTTGTCGGGCAATTCCGTCATACGAAGATCGAAGAAGCAACCGTAGACACGTGTTTCGATCTTCGTATGACGGAATTGCCCGACAAATACCTTTCTCCTTTATATCTCACCGTCGATTAACCAGCTTTTCTATATATATATATAATAAATTCTAAGATTAATTCTATTAATTTCTTTTTAAATGCATAGCTTTTGATTTTTTTAATTCTGTTGTTATTTTCCCTTGGATTTTTTTATTTTTTACCCGTTTGGTAAAAAAAATGCTTAGAATTAATCTTAGTATTAAAAAATGTAATAATATGTAGGGTGTTCTATTTAAAAAAAAAGAATGGTTACCACATTTCTATAATAAAATGAGCACCTGTATATTGAAAATATATTTAAGCAATAGCTTTTTCTAAAGCATAAAAGATTTTGTTTGAACAATTTTTTAAAAGTTCTTATGTTTGGAGAATTATTTAGGTGTTCCAGTCATTTTGGCTAACCCTGTATGTACAAATGGGATTTTTTTTATTATCTTTGATTTTTATGAAAATTTGTTCTTTATAAAAGTAGGTTAATCCTATATAACTAATACTGTAACTATCAAATTAAACAATTTATGTACATACTGTATATACAGCCCAATTTAGATAATAGAAATTTCAGTTATTAGTAAAGTACCTGGATGTTTAGAAATACGAGTTATATTCAAATTTCAAATCACAGCCTGTTTTTGATGAGTTATATTTCAGCAAATTTTGTAATAAATGCTTAACAGTGTAAAATAACCTTATATTGTATAATATCAAGTTTTTTTCCTTAGAATTTGGTGGTATGTTTAATTTAATCTTTGAGTTGTAAATTACTGTGTTGAAAACTGCTAATAAAACTGCTAAAAACTACCTGTTTTCAACTTTTTTTATGTCTGAGCAAGCTTTTTGTTATTAAGATAAAATACAGAAATCAAGTAAAGAATGCAGAAAGAAGTCCATCGACTTTTTACTAAATGAATGTTTAACTGCATTTTTTGAAGGAGTTGAAAAACAAATAAGCTTATTCTTGAGAAAAATGTCTAAAATGCAAAAAAATCTGATGCTGCCAGGCACATGACTTTATCATACTATATATATAAAATTAATAGTTTAGCTGTATGAGATTCTATAGATCGAGATCGGTCTTGTCTGCATTAAAATAAAACTAGTTAGACAGATATTTTGATTCTATTGACAGGTAGGTATTGTCAAAAAAATCAGCATTTGACACTACCTATTGTCTTTAGAATGAAACTATCTGTCAAATCCTGGCTAACTAGTTATATGTTAATGCAGACACGACCGATCTAGATCAAATAAAATTTGCTCATACAGCTAAACTATTAATTTTACAAAAAAATTTCATAGACATAAATTAATCAGAATTTCCTCTACTTTAATTTATTATTTGACTATATACTAAAACCAGTACACACATACATAGACACACACACACAGTTTTTTGTACCTTAGTCAAAAATGTTCAGGGGACCCAAACGGACTTATTTCTGCTAAAATCTCAATTTTTTTTTTGGGACGATTACAATACTTTATCTTATTATGTATGATAAGTAAAAATGAATGTAATAAAATACATAAAAAAAGCTGTGAAACAAACGGTAATAATATACAGTTAAAGTATATTATATGTATGTAATAAATTACAGCAAAAATGATGAAAAAAATCACTGTTATTTTCGTTTTTTTTTTTCATATTCTGACTTCAATGTTCTTTTTCTTTATGATCTTTTATTGTCACTAAAAATATATTATTAATTCTTTTTTTAACAAGAAATTTCTTAATCTATGGCATGATCTAACGTTTTTTGTTTTTTTGTTCTTTCGAAGATAAACGATATAACATTAATAAAGCAATGTTTTTTTGCAGTCTTACATAACAATCATATCTTTTTCAGTTTTATGAAATTTCCGTTTTTTCTATGATTCTTCATTTTATTTTCATAAAACAGATATAAGCCTTTTCCATATTGTCTAGACTCTAATAGGTTACGTCATGTTCTTGAAATATTGTATTCAACATCTAATGGGAAAAAATACACTTAAGAAATTTAAACATATTTCCCCCTCAAAATGTCTATATTTTCACTTGTAGATGTCACATGCTTCAAGCAGATTCCGAAGAAATGCTAGCCGCATGGATATCGGCAGTGCAATGCGCGATAGGCGTCGCCTTCCAAAAATCGGACACTTCCGATAAACCTTCGGAAAACTCGAACAGCTGTTACGACAACATCGGCCCCAACAAAGTCAAGCAACGGAAAAAGGGCAAGATTTGGGAACAGTTGCTAAAAATCCCGGGCAACGACACTTGCTGTGACTGCGGACACTCCCATCCGCACTGGGCCAGTATAAATTTGGGGATAACGTTGTGCATCGAATGTTCTGGCGTACATCGAAGCCTTGGCGTCCATTACAGCAAGGTGCGATCGCTGATGCTTGACGATTGGGAGCCCGAGTCTATTAAGGTTATGGCTGAATTAGGGAATACCGTCGTGAATAAAGTGTATGAGGCTAACGTGTCCGATGGTGTTCTACGAGCTACACCTAGTTGTATAACGTAAGTGTTGAAATTTAGGAGTTGGTTGTGTAATTGGTTGTCATGTCTTTACCGAGTGCAGGTGTGGGTTCAAACCCATACTGGGGCTTTTTTTATAAAAAGCTGGTACTCTTTTTTTTTAAATTAATTTTATAATTAATGTTGTAAAATACAGCTTTCTACCAGCGCTAGTTTACCATACAGAATTTTTTAAACTAATAATTTTAGCAAAATTAGTCTCTCAAATGGCTTGGTTGTGCATTTTGTAGGACAACATCCAATGTTGATGAGTTGAAAATTATTTTTATATATGCCTCAGTCACAGATGATTTGGGTACTAAATAATGTAAATTACAGCTTTCTACCAGTGCTAGTTTCCACACAGAACTTTTTAAACTAAGAAATTTAGCAAAATTAGTCTCTCAAATTGCTTGGTTGTGCATTTTGTGGGACAACATCCAAAGTTGATGAGTTAAAAATATTTTCTATTTATGCCTCAGTCACAGATAACTTGGGTACTAAATAATGTAAATTACAGCTTTCTACCAGTGCTAGTTTACCATACAGAATTTTTTAAACTAATAAATTTAGCAAAATTAGTCTCTCAAATTGCTTGGTTGTGCATTTTGTAGGACAACATCCAAAGTTGATGAGTTGAAAATTATTTTTATATAGGTATGCCTCAGTCACAGATGATTTGGGTACTAAATATTTTAAATTACAACTTTCTACCAGTGCTAGTTTCCACACAGAATTTTTTAAACTAAGAAATTTAGCAAAATTAGTCTCTCAAATTGCTTGGTTGTGCATTTTGTGGGACAACATCCAAAGTTGATGAGTTAAAAATTATTTCTATTTATGCCTCAGTCACAGATAACTTGGGTACTAAATATTGTAAATTACAGCTTTCTACCGGTGCTAGTTTACCATACAGAATTTTTAAACTAAGAAATTTAGCAAGATTAGACTTTCAAATGGCTTGGTTTTGCATTTTGTGGGACAACATCCAAAGTTGATGAGTTGAAAATTATTCTTAAATATCCCTCAGTCACAGATGATTTGGGTACTAAATAATGTAAATTACAGCTTTCTACCAGTGCTAGTTTACCATACAGAATTTTTTAAACTAATAAATTTAGCAAAATTAGTCTCTCAAATTGCTTGGTTGTGCATTTTGTAGGACAACATCCAAAGTTGATGAGTTGAAAATTATTTTTATATATGCCTCAGTCACAGATGATTTGGGTACTAAATATTTTAAATTACAACTTTCTACCAGTGCTAGTTTCCACACAGAATTTTTTAAACTAAGAAATTTAGCAAAATTAGTCTCTCAAATGGCTTGGTTTTGCATTTTGTGGGACAACATCCAAAGTTGATGAGTTAAAAATTATTTCTATATATGCCTCGGTCACAGATGATTTGGGTACTAAATATTGTAAATTACAGCTTTCTACCAGTGCTAGTTTACCATACAGAATTTCTGAAACTGAGAATTTTATCAAAATTAGTCTCTCAAATGGGTTGGTTTTGCATTTTGTGGGACAACATCCTAAGTTGATGAGTTCAAAATTATTTTTATATATGCCGCGGTCACAGATGATTTGGGTACTAAATATTGTAAATTACAGCTTTTAACCAGTGCTAGTTTAGCATACAGAATTTTTAAACTAAGAAATTTACAAAGTTAGTCTCTCAAATGGGCTGATTTTGCATTTTGTGGCACAACATCCAAAGTTGATGAGTTAAAAATTATTTCTATATATGCCTCAGTCACAGATGATTTGGGTACTAAATATTGTAAATTACAGCTTTCTACCAGTGCTAGTTTACCATACAGAATTTCTGAAACTGAGAATTTTAACAAAATTAGTCTCTCAAATGGGTTGGTTTTGCATTTTGTGGGACAACATCCAAAGTTGATGAGTTCAAAATTATTTTTATATATGCCGCGGTCACAGATGGTTTAGATATTAAATATTGTAAACTACAGCTTTCTACCGATGCTAGTTTACCATGCAGAATTTTTTTAACTTAGAACTGTAGCAAAATTAGTCTCTCAAATGGGTTGATTTTGCATTTTGTTGCACAACATCCAAAGTTGATGAGTTAAAAATTATTTCTATACATGCCTCGGTCACAGATGATTTGGGTACTAAATATTGTAAATTACAGCTTTCTACCAGTGCTAGTTTACCATACAGAATTTCTGAAACTGAGAATTTTAACAAAATTAGTCTCTCAAATGGGTTGGTTTTGCATTTTGTGGGACAACATCCAAAGTTGATGAGTTCAAAATTATTTTTATATATGCCGCGGTCACAGATGATTTGGGTACTAAATATTGTAAATTACAGCTTTTAACCAGTGCTAGTTTAGCATACAGAATTTTTAAACTAAGAAATTTACAAAGTTAGTCTCTCAAATGGGCTGATTTTGCATTTTGTGGCACAACATCCAAAGTTGATGAGTTAAAAATTATTTCTATATATGCCTCGGTCACAGATGATTTGGGTACTAAATATTGTAAATTACAGCTTTCTACCAGTGCTAGTTTACCATACAGAATTTCTGAAACTGAGAATTTTAACAAAATTAGTCTCTCAAATGGGTTGGTTTTGCATTTTGTGGGACAACATCCAAAGTTGATGAGTTCAAAATTATTTTTATATATGCCGCGGTCACAGATGGTTTAGATATTAAATATTGTAAATTACAGCTTTCTACCGATGCTAGTTTACCATGCAGAATTTTTTTAACTTAGAACTGTAGCAAAATTAGTCTCTCAAATGGGTTGATTTTGCATTTTGTTGCACAACATCCAAAGTTGATGAGTTAAAAATTATTTCTATACATGCCTCGGTCACAGATGATTTGGGTACTAAATATTGTAAATTACAGCTTTCTACCAGTGCTAGTTTACCATACAGAATTTCTGAAACTGAGAATTTTAACAAAATTAGTCTCTCAAATGGGTTGGTTTTGCATTTTGTGGCACAACATCCAAAGTTGATGAGTTAAAAATTATTTCTATATATGCCTCGGTCACAGATGATTTGGGTACTAAATATTGTAAATTACAGCTTTCTACCAGTGCTAGTTTACCATACAGAATTTCTGAAACTGAGAATTTTAACAAAATTAGTCTCTCAAATGGGTTGGTTTTGCATTTTGTGGGACAACATCCAAAGTTGATGAGTTCAAAATTATTTTTATATTTGCCGCGGTCACAGATGGTTTAGATATTAAATATTGTAAATTACAGCTTTCTACCGATGCTAGTTTACCATGCAGAATTTTTTTAACTTAGAACTGTAGCAAAATTAGTCTCTCAAATGGGCTGATTTTGCATTTTGTGGCACAACATCCAAAGTTGATGAGTTAAAAATTATTTCTATATATGCCTCGGTCACAGATGATTTGGGTACTAAATATTGTAAATTACAGCTTTCTACCAGTGCTAGTTTACCATACAGAATTTCTGAAACTGAGAATTTTAACAAAATTAGTCTCTCAAATGGGTTGGTTTTGCATTTTGTGGGACAACATCCAAAGTTGATGAGTTCAAAATTATTTCTATATATGCCTCGGTCACAGATGATTTGGGTACTAAATATTGTAAATTACAGCTTTCTACCAGTGCTAGTTTACCATACAGAATGTCTGAAACTGAGAATTTTAACAAAATTAGTCTCTCAAATGGGTTGGTTTTGCATTTTGTGGGACAACATCCAAAGTTGATGAGTTCAAAATTATTTTTATATATGCCGCGGTCACAGATGGTTTAGATATTAAATATTGTAAACTACAGCTTTCTACCGATGCTAGTTTACCATGCAGAATTTTTTTAACTTAGAACTGTAGCAAAATTAGTCTCTCAAATGGGTTGATTTTGCATTTTGTTGCACAACATCCAAAGTTGATGAGTTAAAAATTATTTCTATACATGCCTCGGTCACAGATGATTTGGGTACTAAATATTGTAAATTACAGCTTTCTACCAGTGCTAGTTTACCATACAGAATTTCTGAAACTGAGAATTTTAACAAAATTAGTCTCTCAAATGGGTTGGTTTTGCATTTTGTGGGACAACATCCAAAGTTGATGAGTTCAAAATTATTTCTATATATGCCTCGGTCACAGATGATTTGGGTACTAAATATTGTAAATTACAGCTTTCTACCAGTGCTAGTTTACCATACAGAATTTCTGAAACTGAGAATTTTAACAAAATTAGTCTCTCAAATGGGTTGGTTTTGCATTTTGTGGGACAACATCCAAAGTTGATGAGTTCAAAATTATTTTTATATATGCCGCGGTCACAGATGGTTTAGATATTAAATATTGTAAACTACAGCTTTCTACCGATGCTAGTTTACCATGCAGAATTTTTTTAACTTAGAACTGTAGCAAAATTAGTCTCTCAAATGGGTTGATTTTGCATTTTGTTGCACAACATCCAAAGTTGATGAGTTAAAAATTATTTCTATACATGCCTCGGTCACAGATGATTTGGGTACTAAATATTGTAAATTACAGCTTTCTACCAGTGCTAGTTTACTATACAGAATTTCTGAAACTGAGAATTTTAACAAAATTAGTCTCTCAAATGGGTTGGTTTTGCATTTTGTGGGACAACATCCAAAGTTGATGAGTTCAAAATTATTTCTATATATGCCTCGGTCACAGATGATTTGGGTACTAAATATTGTAAATTACAGCTTTCTACCAGTGCTAGTTTACCATACAGAATTTCTGAAACTGAGAATTTTAACAAAATTAGTCTCTCAAATGGGTTGGTTTTGCATTTTGTGGGACAACATCCAAAGTTGATGAGTTCAAAATTATTTTTATATATGCCGCGGTCACAGATGGTTTAGATATTAAATATTGTAAACTACAGCTTTCTACCGATGCTAGTTTACCATGCAGAATTTTTTTAACTTAGAACTGTAGCAAAATTAGTCTCTCAAATGGGTTGATTTTGCATTTTGTTGCACAACATCCAAAGTTGATGAGTTAAAAATTATTTCTATACATGCCTCGGTCACAGATGATTTGGGTACTAAATATTGTAAATTACAGCTTTCTACCAGTGCTAGTTTACCATACAGAATTTCTGAAACTGAGAATTTTAACAAAATTAGTCTCTCAAATGGGTTGGTTTTGCATTTTGTGGGACAACATCCAAAGTTGATGAGTTCAAAATTATTTTTATATATGCCGCGGTCACAGATGATTTGGGTACTAAATATTGTAAATTACAGCTTTTAACCAGTGCTAGTTTAGCATACAGAATTTTTAAACTAAGAAATTTACAAAGTTAGTCTCTCAAATGGGCTGATTTTGCATTTTGTGGCACAACATCCAAAGTTGATGAGTTAAAAATTATTTCTATATATGCCTCGGTCACAGATGATTTGGGTACTAAATATTGTAAATTACAGCTTTCCACCAGTGCTAGTTTACCATACAGAATTTCTGAAACTGAGAATTTTAACAAAATTAGTCTCTCAAATGGGTTGGTTTTGCATTTTGTGGCACAACATCCAAAGTTGATGAGTTAAAAATTATTTCTATATATGCCTCGGTCACAGATGATTTGGGTACTAAATATTGTAAATTACAGCTTTCTACCAGTGCTAGTTTACCATACAGAATTTCTGAAACTGAGAATTTTAACAAAATTAGTCTCTCAAATGGGTTGGTTTTGCATTTTGTGGGACAACATCCAAAGTTGATGAGTTCAAAATTATTTTTATATTTGCCGCGGTCACAGATGGTTTAGATATTAAATATTGTAAATTACAGCTTTCTACCGATGCTAGTTTACCATGCAGAATTTTTTTAACTTAGAACTGTAGCAAAATTAGTCTCTCAAACGGGCTGATTTTGCATTTTGTGGCACAACATCCAAAGTTGATGAGTTAAAAATTATTTCTATATATGCCTCGGTCACAGATGATTTGGGTACTAAATATTGTAAATTACAGCTTTCTACCAGTGCTAGTTTACCATACAGAATTTCTGAAACTGAGAATTTTAACAAAATTAGTCTCTCAAATGGGTTGGTTTTGCATTTTGTGGGACAACATCCAAAGTTGATGAGTTCAAAATTATTTCTATATATGCCTCGGTCACAGATGATTTGGGTACTAAATATTGTAAATTACAGCTTTCTACCAGTGCTAGTTTACCATACAGAATTTCTGAAACTGAGAATTTTAACAAAATTAGTCTCTCAAATGGGTTGGTTTTGCATTTTGTGGCACAACATCCAAAGTTGATGAGTTAAAAATTATTTCTATATATGCCTCGGTCACAGATGATTTGGGTACTAAATATTGTAAATTACAGCTTTCTACCAGTGCTAGTTTACCATACAGAATTTCTGAAACTGAGAATTTTAACAAAATTAGTCTCTCAAATGGGTTGGTTTTGCATTTTGTGGGACAACATCCAAAGTTGATGAGTTCAAAATTATTTTTATATTTGCCGCGGTCACAGATGGTTTAGATATTAAATATTGTAAATTACAGCTTTCTACCGATGCTAGTTTACCATGCAGAATTTTTTTAACTTAGAACTGTAGCAAAATTAGTCTCTCAAATGGGCTGATTTTGCATTTTGTGGCACAACATCCAAAGTTGATGAGTTAAAAATTATTTCTATATATGCCTCGGTCACAGATGATTTGGGTACTAAATATTGTAAATTACAGCTTTCTACCAGTGCTAGTTTACCATACAGAATTTCTGAAACTGAGAATTTTAACAAAATTAGTCTCTCAAATGGGTTGGTTTTGCATTTTGTGGGACAACATCCAAAGTTGATGAGTTCAAAATTATTTCTATATATGCCTCGGTCACAGATGATTTGGGTACTAAATATTGTAAATTACAGCTTTCTACCAGTGCTAGTTTACCATACAGAATTTCTGAAACTGAGAATTTTAACAAAATTAGTCTCTCAAATGGGTTGGTTTTGCATTTTGTGGGACAACATCCAAAGTTGATGAGTTCAAAATTATTTTTATATATGCCGCGGTCACAGATGGTTTAGATATTAAATATTGTAAACTACAGCTTTCTACCGATGCTAGTTTACCATGCAGAATTTTTTTAACTTAGAACTGTAGCAAAATTAGTCTCTCAAATGGGTTGATTTTGCATTTTGTTGCACAACATCCAAAGTTGATGAGTTAAAAATTATTTCTATACATGCCTCGGTCACAGATGATTTGGGTACTAAATATTGTAAATTACAGCTTTCTACCAGTGCTAGTTTACCATACAGAATTTCTGAAACTGAGAATTTTAACAAAATTAGTCTCTCAAATGGGTTGGTTTTGCATTTTGTGGGACAACATCCAAAGTTGATGAGTTCAAAATTATTTCTATATATGCCTCGGTCACAGATGATTTGGGTACTAAATATTGTAAATTACAGCTTTCTACCAGTGCTAGTTTACCATACAGAATTTCTGAAACTGAGAATTTTAACAAAATTAGTCTCTCAAATGGGTTGGTTTTGCATTTTGTGGGACAACATCCAAAGTTGATGAGTTCAAAATTATTTTTATATATGCCGCGGTCACAGATGGTTTAGATATTAAATATTGTAAACTACAGCTTTCTACCGATGCTAGTTTACCATGCAGAATTTTTTTAACTTAGAACTGTAGCAAAATTAGTCTCTCAAATGGGTTGATTTTGCATTTTGTTGCACAACATCCAAAGTTGATGAGTTAAAAATTATTTCTATACATGCCTCGGTCACAGATGATTTGGGTACTAAATATTGTAAATTACAGCTTTCTACCAGTGCTAGTTTACTATACAGAATTTCTGAAACTGAGAATTTTAACAAAATTAGTCTCTCAAATGGGTTGGTTTTGCATTTTGTGGGACAACATCCAAAGTTGATGAGTTCAAAATTATTTCTATATATGCCTCGGTCACAGATGATTTGGGTACTAAATATTGTAAATTACAGCTTTCTACCAGTGCTAGTTTACCATACAGAATTTCTGAAACTGAGAATTTTAACAAAATTAGTCTCTCAAATGGGTTGGTTTTGCATTTTGTGGGACAACATCCAAAGTTGATGAGTTCAAAATTATTTTTATATATGCCGCGGTCACAGATGGTTTAGATATTAAATATTGTAAACTACAGCTTTCTACCGATGCTAGTTTACCATGCAGAATTTTTTTAACTTAGAACTGTAGCAAAATTAGTCTCTCAAATGGGTTGATTTTGCATTTTGTTGCACAACATCCAAAGTTGATGAGTTAAAAATTATTTCTATACATGCCTCGGTCACAGATGATTTGGGTACTAAATATTGTAAATTACAGCTTTCTACCAGTGCTAGTTTACCATACAGAATTTCTGAAACTGAGAATTTTAACAAAATTAGTCTCTCAAATGGGTTGGTTTTGCATTTTGTGGGACAACATCCAAAGTTGATGAGTTCAAAATTATTTTTATATATGCCGCGGTCACAGATGATTTGGGTACTAAATATTGTAAATTACAGCTTTTAACCAGTGCTAGTTTAGCATACAGAATTTTTAAACTAAGAAATTTACAAAGTTAGTCTCTCAAATGGGCTGATTTTGCATTTTGTGGCACAACATCCAAAGTTGATGAGTTAAAAATTATTTCTATATATGCCTCGGTCACAGATGATTTGGGTACTAAATATTGTAAATTACAGCTTTCCACCAGTGCTAGTTTACCATACAGAATTTCTGAAACTGAGAATTTTAACAAAATTAGTCTCTCAAATGGGTTGGTTTTGCATTTTGTGGCACAACATCCAAAGTTGATGAGTTAAAAATTATTTCTATATATGCCTCGGTCACAGATGATTTGGGTACTAAATATTGTAAATTACAGCTTTCTACCAGTGCTAGTTTACCATACAGAATTTCTGAAACTGAGAATTTTAACAAAATTAGTCTCTCAAATGGGTTGGTTTTGCATTTTGTGGGACAACATCCAAAGTTGATGAGTTCAAAATTATTTTTATATTTGCCGCGGTCACAGATGGTTTAGATATTAAATATTGTAAATTACAGCTTTCTACCGATGCTAGTTTACCATGCAGAATTTTTTTAACTTAGAACTGTAGCAAAATTAGTCTCTCAAATGGGCTGATTTTGCATTTTGTGGCACAACATCCAAAGTTGATGAGTTAAAAATTATTTCTATATATGCCTCGGTCACAGATGATTTGGGTACTAAATATTGTAAATTACAGCTTTCTACCAGTGCTAGTTTACCATACAGAATTTCTGAAACTGAGAATTTTAACAAAATTAGTCTCTCAAATGGGTTGGTTTTGCATTTTGTGGGACAACATCCAAAGTTGATGAGTTCAAAATTATTTCTATATATGCCTCGGTCACAGATGATTTGGGTACTAAATATTGTAAATTACAGCTTTCTACCAGTGCTAGTTTACCATACAGAATTTCTGAAACTGAGAATTTTAACAAAATTAGTCTCTCAAATGGGTTGGTTTTGCATTTTGTGGGACAACATCCAAAGTTGATGAGTTCAAAATTATTTCTATATATGCCGCGGTCACAGATGGTTTAGATATTAAATATTGTAAATTACAGCTTTCTACCGATGCTAGTTTACCATGCAGAATTTTTTTAACTTAGAACTGTAGCAAAATTAGTCTCTCAAATGGGCTGATTTTGCATTTTGTGGCACAACATCCAAAGTTGATGAGTTAAAAATTATTTCTATATATGCCTCGGTCACAGATGATTTGGGTACTAAATATTGTAAATTACAGCTTTCTACCAGTGCTAGTTTACCATACAGAATTTCAGAAACTGAGAATTTTAACAAAATTAGTCTCTCAAATGGGTTGGTTTTGCATTTTGTGGGACAACATCCAAAGTTGATGAGTTCAAAATTATTTCTATATATGCCTCGGTCACAGATGATTTGGGTACTAAATATTGTAAATTACAGCTTTCTACCAGTGCTAGTTTACCATACAGAATTTCTGAAACTGAGAATTTTAACAAAATTAGTCTCTCAAATGGGTTGGTTTTGCATTTTGTGGGACAACATCCAAAGTTGATGAGTTCAAAATTATTTTTATATATGCCGCGGTCACAGATGGTTTAGATATTAAATATTGTAAATTACAGCTTTCTACCGATGCTAGTTTACCATGCAGAATTTTTTTAACTTAGAACTGTAGCAAAATTAGTCTCTCAAATGGGCTGATTTTGCATTTTGTGGCACAACATCCAAAGTTGATGAGTTAAAAATTATTTCTATATATGCCTCGGTCACAGATGATTTGGGTACTAAATATTGTAAATTACAGCTTTCTACCAGTGCTAGTTTACCATACAGAATTTCAGAAACTGAGAATTTTAACAAAATTAGTCTCTCAAATGGGTTGGTTTTGCATTTTGTGGGACAACATCCAAAGTTGATGAGTTCAAAATTATTTCTATATATGCCTCGGTCACAGATGATTTGGGTACTAAATATTGTAAATTACAGCTTTCTACCAGTGCTAGTTTACCATACAGAATTTCTGAAACTGAGAATTTTAACAAAATTAGTCTCTCAAATGGGTTGGTTTTGCATTTTGTGGGACAACATCCAAAGTTGATGAGTTCAAAATTATTTTTATATATGCCGCGGTCACAGATGGTTTAGATATTAAATATTGTAAATTACAGCTTTCTACCGATGCTAGTTTACCATGCAGAATTTTTTTAACTTAGAACTGTAGCAAAATTAGTCTCTCAAATGGGCTGATTTTGCATTTTGTGGCACAACATCCAAAGTTGATGAGTTAAAAATTATTTCTATATATGCCTCGGTCACAGATGATTTGGGTACTAAATATTGTAAATTACAGCTTTCTACCAGTGCTAGTTTACCATACAGAATTTCAGAAACTGAGAATTTTAACAAAATTAGTCTCTCAAATGGGTTGGTTTTGCATTTTGTGGGACAACATCCAAAGTTGATGAGTTCAAAATTATTTCTATATATGCCTCGGTCACAGATGATTTGGGTACTAAATATTGTAAATTACAGCTTTCTACCAGTGCTAGTTTACCATACAGAATTTCTGAAACTGAGAATTTTAACAAAATTAGTCTCTCAAATGGGTTGGTTTTGCATTTTGTGGGACAACATCCAAAGTTGATGAGTTCAAAATTATTTTTATATATGCCGCGGTCACAGATGGTTTAGATATTAAATATTGTAAATTACAGCTTTCTACCGATGCTAGTTTACCATGCAGAATTTTTTTAACTTAGAACTGTAGCAAAATTAGTCTCTCAAATGGGCTGATTTTGCATTTTGTGGCACAACATCCAAAGTTGATGAGTTAAAAATTATTTCTATATATGCCTCGGTCACAGATGATTTGGGTACTAAATATTGTAAATTACAGCTTTCTACCAGTGCTAGTTTACCATACAGAATTTCAGAAACTGAGAATTTTAACAAAATTAGTCTCTCAAATGGGTTGGTTTTGCATTTTGTGGGACAACATCCAAAGTTGATGAGTTCAAAATTATTTCTATATATGCCTCGGTCACAGATGATTTGGGTACTAAATATTGTAAATTACAGCTTTCTACCAGTGCTAGTTTACCATACAGAATTTCTGAAACTGAGAATTTTAACAAAATTAGTCTCTCAAATGGGTTGGTTTTGCATTTTGTGGGACAACATCCAAAGTTGATGAGTTCAAAATTATTTTTATATATGCCGCGGTCACAGATGGTTTAGATATTAAATATTGTAAATTACAGCTTTCTACCGATGCTAGTTTACCATGCAGAATTTTTTTAACTTAGAACTGTAGCAAAATTAGTCTCTCAAATGGGCTGATTTTGCATTTTGTGGCACAACATCCAAAGTTGATGAGTTAAAAATTATTTCTATATATGCCTCGGTCACAGATGATTTGGGTACTAAATATTGTAAATTACAGCTTTCTACCAGTGCTAGTTTACCATACAGAATTTCAGAAACTGAGAATTTTAACAAAATTAGTCTCTCAAATGGGTTGGTTTTGCATTTTGTGGGACAACATCCAAAGTTGATGAGTTCAAAATTATTTCTATATATGCCTCGGTCACAGATGATTTGGGTACTAAATATTGTAAATTACAGCTTTCTACCAGTGCTAGTTTACCATACAGAATTTCTGAAACTGAGAATTTTAACAAAATTAGTCTCTCAAATGGGTTGGTTTTGCATTTTGTGGGACAACATCCAAAGTTGATGAGTTCAAAATTATTTTTATATATGCCGCGGTCACAGATGGTTTAGATATTAAATATTGTAAATTACAGCTTTCTACCGATGCTAGTTTACCATGCAGAATTTTTTTAACTTAGAACTGTAGCAAAATTAGTCTCTCAAATGGGCTGATTTTGCATTTTGTGGCACAACATCCAAAGTTGATGAGTTAAAAATTATTTCTATATATGCCTCGGTCACAGATGATTTGGGTACTAAATATTGTAAATTACAGCTTTCTACCAGTGCTAGTTTACCATACAGAATTTCAGAAACTGAGAATTTTAACAAAATTAGTCTCTCAAATGGGTTGGTTTTGCATTTTGTGGGACAACATCCAAAGTTGATGAGTTCAAAATTATTTCTATATATGCCTCGGTCACAGATGATTTGGGTACTAAATATTGTAAATTACAGCTTTCTACCAGTGCTAGTTTACCATACAGAATTTCTGAAACTGAGAATTTTAACAAAATTAGTCTCTCAAATGGGTTGGTTTTGCATTTTGTGGGACAACATCCAAAGTTGATGAGTTCAAAATTATTTTTATATATGCCGCGGTCACAGATGGTTTAGATATTAAATATTGTAAATTACAGCTTTCTACCGATGCTAGTTTACCATGCAGAATTTTTTTAACTTAGAACTGTAGCAAAATTAGTCTCTCAAATGGGCTGATTTTGCATTTTGTGGCACAACATCCAAAGTTGATGAGTTAAAAATTATTTCTATATATGCCTCGGTCACAGATGATTTGGGTACTAAATATTGTAAATTACAGCTTTCTACCAGTGCTAGTTTACCATACAGAATTTCAGAAACTGAGAATTTTAACAAAATTAGTCTCTCAAATGGGTTGGTTTTGCATTTTGTGGGACAACATCCAAAGTTGATGAGTTCAAAATTATTTCTATATATGCCTCGGTCACAGATGATTTGGGTACTAAATATTGTAAATTACAGCTTTCTACCAGTGCTAGTTTACCATACAGAATTTCTGAAACTGAGAATTTTAACAAAATTAGTCTCTCAAATGGGTTGGTTTTGCATTTTGTGGGACAACATCCAAAGTTGATGAGTTCAAAATTATTTTTATATATGCCGCGGTCACAGATGGTTTAGATATTAAATATTGTAAATTACAGCTTTCTACCGATGCTAGTTTACCATGCAGAATTTTTTTAACTTAGAACTGTAGCAAAATTAGTCTCTCAAATGGGCTGATTTTGCATTTTGTGGCACAACATCCAAAGTTGATGAGTTAAAAATTATTTCTATATATGCCTCGGTCACAGATGATTTGGGTACTAAATATTGTAAATTACAGCTTTCTACCAGTGCTAGTTTACCATACAGAATTTCTGAAACTGAGAATTTTAACAAAATTAGTCTCTCAAATGGGTTGGTTTTGCATTTTGTGGGACAACATCCAAAGTTGATGAGTTCAAAATTATTTCTATATATGCCTCGGTCACAGATGATTTGGGTACTAAATATTGTAAATTACAGCTTTCTACCAGTGCTAGTTTACCATACAGAATTTCTGAAACTGAGAATTTTAACAAAATTAGTCTCTCAAATGGGTTGGTTTTGCATTTTGTGGGACAACATCCAAAGTTGATGAGTTCAAAATTATTTTTATATATGCCGCGGTCACAGATGGTTTAGATATTAAATATTGTAAATTACAGCTTTCTACCGATGCTAGTTTACCATGCAGAATTTTTTTAACTTAGAACTGTAGCAAAATTAGTCTCTCAAATGGGCTGATTTTGCATTTTGTGGCACAACATCCAAAGTTGATGAGTTAAAAATTATTTCTATATATGCCTCGGTCACAGATGATTTGGGTACTAAATATTGTAAATTACAGCTTTCTACCAGTGCTAGTTTACCATACAGAATTTCTGAAACTGAGAATTTTAACAAAATTAGTCTCTCAAATGGGTTGGTTTTGCATTTTGTGGGACAACATCCAAAGTTGATGAGTTCAAAATTATTTTTATATATGCCGCGGTCACAGATGGTTTAGATATTAAATATTGTAAATTACAGCTTTCTACCGATGCTAGTTTACCATGCAGAATTTTTTTAACTTAGAACTGTAGCAAAATTAGTCTCTCAAATGGGCTGATTTTGCATTTTGTGGCACAACATCCAAAGTTGATGAGTTAAAAATTATTTCTATATATGCCTCGGTCACAGATGATTTGGGTACTAAATATTGTAAATTACAGCTTTCTACCAGTGCTAGTTTACCATACAGAATTTCTGAAACTGAGAATTTTAACAAAATTAGTCTCTCAAATGGGTTGGTTTTGCATTTTGTGGGACAACATCCAAAGTTGATGAGTTCAAAATTATTTTTATATATGCCGCGGTCACAGATGATTTGGGTACTAAATATTGTAAATTACAGCTTTTAACCAGTGCTAGTTTAGCATACAGAATTTTTAAACTAAGAAATTTACAAAGTTAGTCTCTCAAATGGGCTGATTTTGCATTTTGTGGCACAACATCCAAAGTTGATGAGTTAAAAATTATTTCTATATATGCCTCGGTCACAGATGATTTGGGTACTAAATATTGTAAATTACAGCTTTCTACCAGTGCTAGTTTACCATACAGAATTTCTGAAACTGAGAATTTTAACAAAATTAGTCTCTCAAATGGGTTGGTTTTGCATTTTGTGGGACAACATCCAAAGTTGATGAGTTCAAAATTATTTTTATATATGCCGCGGTCACAGATGGTTTAGATATTAAATATTGTAAATTACAGCTTTCTACCGATGCTAGTTTACCATGCAGAATTTTTTTAACTTAGAACTGTAGCAAAATTAGTCTCTCAAATGGGTTGATTTTGCATTTTGTTGCACAACATCCAAAGTTGATGAGTTAAAAATTATTTCTATACATGCCTCGGTCACAGATGATTTGGGTACTAAATATTGTAAATTACAGCTTTCTACCAGTGCTAGTTTACCATACAGAATTTCTGAAACTGAGAATTTTAACAAAATTAGTCTCTCAAATGGGTTGGTTTTGCATTTTGTGGCACAACATCCAAAGTTGATGAGTTAAAAATTATTTCTATATATGCCTCGGTCACAGATGATTTGGGTACTAAATATTGTAAATTACAGCTTTCTACCAGTGCTAGTTTACCATACAGAATTTCTGAAACTGAGAATTTTAACAAAATTAGTCTCTCAAATGGGTTGGTTTTGCATTTTGTGGGACAACATCCAAAGTTGATGAGTTCAAAATTATTTTTATATTTGCCGCGGTCACAGATGGTTTAGATATTAAATATTGTAAATTACAGCTTTCTACCGATGCTAGTTTACCATGCAGAATTTTTTTAACTTAGAACTGTAGCAAAATTAGTCTCTCAAATGGGCTGATTTTGCATTTTGTGGCACAACATCCAAAGTTGATGAGTTAAAAATTATTTCTATATATGCCTCGGTCACAGATGATTTGGGTACTAAATATTGTAAATTACAGCTTTCTACCAGTGCTAGTTTACCATACAGAATTTCTGAAACTGAGAATTTTAACAAAATTAGTCTCTCAAATGGGTTGGTTTTGCATTTTGTGGGACAACATCCAAAGTTGATGAGTTCAAAATTATTTCTATATATGCCTCGGTCACAGATGATTTGGGTACTAAATATTGTAAATTACAGCTTTCTACCAGTGCTAGTTTACCATACAGAATTTCTGAAACTGAGAATTTTAACAAAATTAGTCTCTCAAATGGGTTGGTTTTGCATTTTGTGGGACAACATCCAAAGTTGATGAGTTCAAAATTATTTTTATATATGCCGCGGTCACAGATGGTTTAGATATTAAATATTGTAAATTACAGCTTTCTACCGATGCTAGTTTACCATGCAGAATTTTTTTAACTTAGAACTGTAGCAAAATTAGTCTCTCAAATGGGCTGATTTTGCATTTTGTGGCACAACATCCAAAGTTGATGAGTTAAAAATTATTTCTATATATGCCTCGGTCACAGATGATTTGGGTACTAAATATTGTAAATTACAGCTTTCTACCAGTGCTAGTTTACCATACAGAATTTCTGAAACTGAGAATTTTAACAAAATTAGTCTCTCAAATGGGTTGGTTTTGCATTTTGTGGGACAACATCCAAAGTTGATGAGTTCAAAATTATTTCTATATATGCCTCGGTCACAGATGATTTGGGTACTAAATATTGTAAATTACAGCTTTCTACCAGTGCTAGTTTACCATACAGAATTTCTGAAACTGAGAATTTTAACAAAATTAGTCTCTCAAATGGGTTGGTTTTGCATTTTGTGGGACAACATCCAAAGTTGATGAGTTCAAAATTATTTCTATATATGCCTCGGTCACAGATGATTTGGGTACTAAATATTGTAAATTACAGCTTTCTACCAGTGCTAGTTTACCATACAGAATTTCTGAAACTGAGAATTTTAACAAAATTAGTCTCTCAAATGGGTTGGTTTTGCATTTTGTGGGACAACATCCAAAGTTGATGAGTTCAAAATTATTTCTATATATGCCTCGGTCACAGATGATTTGGGTACTAAATATTGTAAATTACAGCTTTCTACCAGTGCTAGTTTACCATACAGAATTTCTGAAACTGAGAATTTTAACAAAATTAGTCTCTCAAATGGGTTGGTTTTGCATTTTGTGGGACAACATCCAAAGTTGATGAGTTCAAAATTATTTTTATATATGCCGCGGTCACAGATGGTTTAGATATTAAATATTGTAAATTACAGCTTTCTACCGATGCTAGTTTACCATGCAGAATTTTTTTAACTTGGAACTGTAGCAAAATTAGTCTCTCAAATGGGCTGATTTTGCATTTTGTGGCACAACATCCAAAGTTGATGAGTTAAAAATTATTTCTATATATGCCTCGGTCACAGATGATTTGGGTACTAAATATTGTAAATTACAGCTTTCTTCCAGTGCTAGTTTACCATACAGAATTTCTGAAACTGAGAATTTTAACAAAATTAGTCTCTCAAATGGGTTGGTTTTGCATTTTGTGGGACAACATCCAAAGTTGATGAGTTCAAAATTATTTCTATATATGCCTCGGTCACAGATGATTTGGGTACTAAATATTGTAAATTACAGCTTTCTACCGATGCTAGTTTACCATGCAGAATTTTTTTAACTTAGAACTGTAGCAAAATTAGTCTCTCAAATGGGTTGATTTTGCATTTTGTTGCACAACATCCAAAGTTGATGAGTTAAAAATTATTTCTATACATGCCTCGGTCACAGATGATTTGGGTACTAAATATTGTAAATTACAGCTTTCTACCAGTGCTAGTTTACCATACAGAATTTCTGAAACTGAGAATTTTAACAAAATTAGTCTCTCAAATGGGTTGGTTTTGCATTTTGTGGGACAACATCCAAACTTGATGAGTTCAAAATTATTTTTATATATGCCGCGGTCACAGATGGTTTAGATATTAAATATTGTAAATTACAGCTTTCTACCGATGCTAGTTTACTATGCAGAATTTTTTAAACTTAAAACTGTAGCAAAATTAGTCTCTTGAATGAAATTGTTTAATTTTTTGCAGGAGTGTTCGTGAAGCATGGATCAAGGCAAAGTACGTCGACCGAAGGTTTGTCAGAAAGCTGCCGGATATCGCAGAAAGGGCTTCCAGGGTTAGTTTCCAGGGTGTCCGCAAATGGAGCGTTAGACGTTTGCGACGTAGGCCGAGAAGTTGCGATGGTCAGAAGAAACGGTACCAGACTTCTAACCACAAAAACCGTAGCAGTGTCCTCATGTTCGGCAGTGACCTTGACAAGCCGATAAATGAGATTGACTTGAGCAGCGACCAAGACTCCACAGGTGGAGAGGATAATGACACACCAGGTAAGCTATTATCTACATAAAAATCTTTATGAATTTCCAATAGTAATAATTTTAATTAAAAATTAAATTAAATTTAAAAAAATGTCTTGATGTAGGTTTGAACCTGCGCCAAATTTCTGTTACTTTATTCCACCAATTGCACTACCAAAGCTAAAGAAATTGGAGTGTTGCCTTGCTAACATTATGTAGCACTTATTAATTGTTTTATGTATTTCTTAGATGAGGAAGATATCAGTAAGTTACATCCGGAGGCTCTACTGTATAAGGCGGCGCTTGCACATAACTTACCTGTTATGTGTGAAGCTTTAGCTTTAGGAGCTGATCAACAGTGGAAGAACCCAGATGACAAGCAGCGGAGTGCTATACACCAAGCAGTATTAAGTGTAAGTATTAACCTTCAATCTATACAAGGTGTCACGGAAAGTTTCCAAAAAATGGAAAATTTCTTATTGTTGATTTCTCAACTTGTGTTAAAAGTAAAGTACCTTGATTTTGAATATTGTTATAATAAGTGTTATTTGGGAATGTTTTTACATTCACAGAATTATATTTAATATTGAAATTATAGTATCTTGAAAAAGTATTCTTTCTGTATTTTGTTAATTTTTTTTTTCAAGAAATGTAAAAGTGTGATAGTTTGTTGAAAATAAAGGTGAGGAAATGTTGTTTATAGCAGTAAAATAAAACAAAATGCTGCTATATAAATAAGCAATATACTTAAGGTGACCATTTCGTCCCGCGTTCAGCGGGACAGTTTACTAAAATGCGCCTTATTCACCTCCTCTATGGGCACGGTATCTGACGTCACCATCTGGTCACCTTTAAATATACTGTCACGTTTATCATTTGTAACTTAAAAATTGTTTTATAAATTCTTGCATGATTTTTGATTATTTGTCATAACAATTGTTGCCTAAATTGCAAAACTATAGCAACTGAAAGATTGAATAGGTCCTTACATAACGTGTCTACAATCGAATATCAAAATTATACGTGCAAATTTTAGTGTTTAAACTAACCTACAAATATAGAAATGCATTTTTGACTAGCGTAATATTATGATGATTGATTGTCTACTCAGTAGACTCTACTGTAATATATAATAAAAGTACATTAAATGTTGTGTAGAACAATGCAGTATTCTTTTTAGTGAACATAACTAGAATTATTATTTTAGATTGAATCATGATTGAATCCAAAATGGAAATACATAATATAATTTATGTAGACATGGCAACTTTAAACAAGACATCTTTAAACTTGTTAAAAAATATACCATGTCCGGCACTAACTAGGACACAAATGTGAAAATGTGTATTAACTATTCAGAAAATTTTAGTCTTCATAAAAACTTTTGGATTGTCCTAAAATGCAGATATTATAATGTAGTTATCTGCTTGCAATTACCAGGTGTACCAAAACTAGGAGAAATATTTAGGTGTAAAGATATTCATTTTAAAAGCAATGCAAAAATTATATTTGAGAAAAGTGTTTAGAAATATGGAACGGCGAAGGTGACTATAATTCATATTTAATTCCGTCTAATATTTTGATATACTGTTACAAATAATATTTTTGCATAGCTTTGAAGACTCTTACATCATTTTAATCTTTTTAGCAACACGCGGTATAAGCAACGGAGAAGGTGATTATAATTTCATATTTAAAGACCTTTAATAGTTACAAATACTTTTTTTAAGTAACAGTTTTGCATAGCTTTAAATAGAACAGTACTTTACTCTTAAGGTTTTTTTATAGTTTTGGTAAGACCTGGTAGATGCAAGCACATAATTACATTCTAATATTTGCATTTGAGGTTCAAGTCAATACAGTAGTAACATCTTAATAAAATCGAAATTTTTGAAGAATTAATATTAAAAATTCTTTCCATTTGTGTCCAAATTAGTGCTGAACACTGTATAAAAACAAATTTGCTATACTTGGGGTTCTTAAAAAATCATAGATGAATTTGTGACTTGTTATTAAGGTATTGTTATGTTACTAATCAGTAGTACAATTTATGTATGTCTTATGATTAAAATAAAGTTTCCGATCAATGTGTGCTCAAAGCAAAAACCTTGTCGATAATTTATTTGTAAGACTCCTTTCTTCAGAGCAAATCAGATACTAGGTAGTTATGCAGTCATCGTAGAGTATAGGCAATACAATAAATAAATAATCATACAGTAATTCATTCAATAATAATTTATTAGTATTTTTTCATCTAAACGTTTTTGTTACTGACCAAAAATATATGAATTTGATATAAATATGAACACATTTTGTTTTTATTACTAACTTGGTGGGCCATATCGAGGTGTCAGATTGTATTATATTCTAACTAAAATCGAATTATCTAATAAATATCTAAACACTAATGTTTATTTGGCAATTTTGGACTCACACCTAGATAGATCCTTTTTTTTTTATTAATAAGGATAGGATGCTTAACATATTGAAACTAATCTAAAAGATTAACCATCAATTTTCCTCTGAATTCTTAAAACTAGGTACTTGTCTCTAATAGGCTATCCACTGATGTCCCTATATTTTCTTTGTCCCAAACAAGAAGCACTAACACTTCACTCACTGTGCTCTGATTTTTACACATTTCACTGATTCACTAGTTCGAAGGGTTTAGTTCTTTTTAGTCTTCTCACTAGGTTCTGGTTGTCCAGTAGCTGCAGGGCCTCTACGTTGACGTGATGGCTTAGGCGAGATTCATGCTTAGTGGCGAATCTTTTTATCTCTTGGATGACTTGTGGGACCAAGATCACGGTGCAGGTCACTATTCCGTATGTACCAAGGAGCGTTAACCATATTCCTTAGTACTTTATTTTGGAAAATCTGGATTCCTTGTATATTGGAGCTTTTTGCGCAGCCCCAAAGCTGGATGCCGTATAACCAAATCGGTTTTAGTACTTGGTTGTAAACTTGTAGTTTGTTCTGTACTGACAACTGAGAGTTTCTTCCCAGAAGCCAGTACAGTTCTCTGTATTTGAGGCCAAGCTCTACTCTTTTCTTCTTAACATGTTCTTTCCACCTTAGTTTTGTATCCAGTGTCATACCCAAATACTTTGCAGTGTTCGCATATGGAACTATGGCGTCGTTAATCTTGACATGAGGTATGTCCTCGATTCTTTTGTTTGTAAAGTTAATGTGGACAGATTTCAGTTCGTTGAGCTTGGTCTTCCATTTTTTGGTCCATTTATATATTTTATTACTAGCTTGTTGAAGATTCCTGGTAGATTCGCCAATAGTTGATCCCACTGCCATTAGAGCCGTGTCATCTGCGAATGTGGCGACTTTTACATTTTCCATCTGTGGAAGGTCACTTGTATATAGTAGATAGAGAATCGGTCCCAATACACTACCCTGGGGTACCCCAGCTTTGACTTCTTTTAGTTCCGAGTATTCATCGATCTGTTTTATTCTGAATAGTCTATCAGATATATAAGATGTTAGCAGCTCGACGTATTGTAAAGGTAGCATACTCTTTAGTTTGTGTATCAATCCTTCGTGCCAAACCTTATCGAAAGCTTGTGTCACATCAAGAAAGATTGTTGAGCAAATAAGCTTTTCTTCTAATGCTTTCTCTATGATATCTGTTATTCTATGGACTTGATCTATAGTGGAATGCTTTTCTCTAAAACCAAATTGGTGATTAGGAATTAGTTCTTTTCTCTCAATGATAGGTTTCATTATCTTTAGAAGCAACTTTTCAAAGAGCTTTGATATCATTGGTAACAGTGATATTGGGCGATATGATTTGGCCTCGGTCGGTGGTTTGCCTAGTTTTGGTATCATGATAACTTCTGCTACTTTCCAGACATATGGGACGTATTTTAATCTGAACGATGCATTTATTAGGTACGTCAGCATAACAATACCTTTCTTAGGTAATTACTTAAGAACTTCTCCTGATAGACCTAGATAGATAAACAAAAAAATTACTTTTCACAATGCATGATAAAGAAATAACAAAAATTCATTAAAAAATTACATCTTTCGGCAATTGTTAACAAAAAAATGTTTTGCCAAACTAAATTATTAATTGTAGTTAAATTTAAATCATAACAAAGCAACGGTATCGCACTTGTATCACCAGATATGGAAAATTACAACACTCGGAACATACGTCACGCATCTTTGTTCTAATTTCTATCAATTCTGCTGACGCTGATCAATCACCGCCACAACAGGGGTATAGTTTATCTTCTATTGATAATTGCAAAATAACGCAAACGTATTACAACACAAGCATCTTCGTTTCGATGATTTTATCGTCTTATTGCATTTGACCCGTTTGGTCCAGACATAAGTGAACTTTGCATCCGTAACTGACATTGACGCAATAGAGGCAACGTAAACGTTTTTCTATGCACGTTTTATGTGCTTACGGTTTTTCTTTTATGTGCTTACGTGTACACATTTTACGAATATTCAAAAATGCTAGATTGTCATAATCTTGTTTAACGTGACTGATAGATAGTTTTATTTCTAATCAACAGATTGACGTCACCACCTTTTTAAATATTCAAAATTAATCTACTAAGTTTTAAATAAAAGTAACAATAATCCCACAATCCTATTTGTTATTTTTAATTTAGTTACTATTTTTTATACTATTTTTTTATGACAAATAGTATTTTACACCACTTGATTTCTATTTTACAGGGATCAGTAATGTCTTGCGCATATTTATTACTAAACGGAGCTAAAATTGACGTGCAAGACGACGAGGGGCAAACACCCTTACATCTAGCGACACAAGGGGGCCACACTGCCCAAGTGTGCCTGCTTTTGAAGCACAGAGCAGACCAGCATGTGTCAGACAATAACGGGATTGTCCCGTTGAAAATTGCTGAACAAAAGAGGGATGCTGATATAGTAACTTTGTAAGTATACGATAATTTTGAAATTCGTCAAATATAACCTAAAATTTCTTATTTGTTTTTTAGGTTACGATTGGGTCGATTGAACGAAGAGATGAAGGATAGCGAAATGGGGATTTCCGATGACACATTTAATGACGTTGTTAGGGATTTCTCGCAGATGGCGTGCAATCATCCGGAAAGGTTGCACAGAATAAAGAATAACGATAGCGATTAATTAAAATTTTCGTATTTGTGTGTTGAAGGAATCTAAGCTTTGCTCTAAAAAAGAAATTTGGTGTATCGCCGGCGGTTTTAACTAATTCTTCATCTCTGTTTTAAATTTAATTCAGTATTTGTGACTATCATTCCTGAATCCTTGTATCTTGCTGTATTGTGATTAATTCTTAATTTTTAGATATATTGCCTTTTTATGAAGTAGCGTCTCTTTTTTTATTGTATGTTACCGAAATACTCTATTATAGATTCTAATTGTGCCTTGTAGTAATGGATTATTGTACGATATTTTATATATACTTATATAAATTAAAATTATTCTGTATCATAATATGCAAATAAATATATTGCAACACTATTTTGTTTGTTTTATATTATTTTAAGTTTCTTTTTCACCATCTATCGACAGAATAGTGAGGTTATGACACTTGCAGTCAACTTTCGATATTTAGGTTATGTCTATAGGGAGACAGCTGTCAAAAAGTGTGAAAATTATAAGTGCCAGGCACATTAAATACAAAATAGAATAAAAGTAAGTTGTTTATTTATTGATCAGAAGTATAATACCAGTTATCTTAAAGCTAACATGTTATTTATCTTATTTTGTACGGGCAGTAAAGATACGTCTAACTAAATGTACTGGGGAAGATGATTGAAGATGTATCATTTGTACTTATTTATTGATTTGTTTTCTAATGAGAGAAAAGAAACCTGTTAGTGAAGCGTTTCAACATTGGTCGGAGGTACAATAGTATGAAAGGCAGAAGCTGTTACGAGTTGTTTGATTTACAAAAGAACACCATCAACCACCTGCCATCAAAGATGGTTTAATATAATAATACTACAAAAATCCAGCGCGAAAAATGCTTTTCAAGTCATATTACTTAATACTAAGTTAAAATAAAAAAACGGTTCACATATAACTAACGTTATAAGTTATGCTTCGGATACATGATAAAAACGTTCATACACACATTTACATTGTTAAATATGTTACTACAACGTTACACGAAAAACATACAGTCAAAGATGGTATGCTTCGAGTACACTTGAAATTTTTCTCATGCATAGCCAAAGTCATACTGGGAATACAAACGAACACATTTACGTTAAAAAATACTACGTCTAAGAACAAAAATACTATGTCTACGAACAAAAATACTACGTCTAAAAACAATTCACTCGAAAGAGTTAAATGAATTGGTGTAAGACGGGATTATGGCAAGTAGCCGCAACTGTAAGTTGAACATTACTCCTCATCTTCGTTATATTCACCGTTCAGACGAGGATCGGTCTCCCTGCATAGGTAAATGAATGATGCCGCTGAACGATCATTCCGTGCTCTATAGCAAAATGTGCCTTTCTCACAGAAGCAGCTCCTGAAAACAAAAAAAAATAGTTTAGAATTAAGGTTACTTCATATTTCTCTCCATAATCACGATTTGAAAGTACCCCTCTACCGGTATATTGCAATCCGTAACGAGATAGTTCCCAAGTTGGCCGCTTGGCGGTGGATTCACACTTGTCAAATGTCAAAATTTGCCGGCACTCTTGCGTTTTTGACACCCGCTGTGCAAGCGCGTAAAAGGAAGTTTTCGTGAAAATAATACAAGGGATTCAGTGTAACGGCCTCTCTGTAACAACTGTCAGTTGTGTTAAAAATTAGTTCTGTTGTGTTTGACGGGGATATCGTTAGAAGTTACCTACATATGTAATTATGTGAGCGATTATTGTGTTAAGTCGGGGATTGTGAAGTTGTGTGATGAAAATCAAGGTAATTGGTTTAAAACTTTGGAAACTAATCTCTGCGAGGCTTGTCAAATTTTCAATTAGGCAAAACGTTGTTTAATTTCGCGCGTTTTCGATCATGTGATTGTTGTTCGCTTTGTGCTTGTTGTTGATACTTTTTCGTTCGTATTTTCTCGGAAATAGTGACATAAATCATAACTTTATCCCTCTGACTGGACCACGGACCTGTGGACGGACCGGACAGCTTGCAAAAAACTGGTGAGTGAATCCTTAATTCTTTATATTTTGTATCCATTGCGTGTTATTCGGATAAATTTAGTCAAATGAACACTACATAGTAAGTGTTGAGTTTGGTCTCTCAGCAATGTCAAATTCGTGTGAATGGCCAACTTACGTCACGTCTGGTAGCAATAAAAATTGACTTTTAATTGGCCAAGCATTTGAAGAGAAACCATAATACATAATAACGATTATATGCTGTTCGTGTGGGACACCATACTGTATATAAGCGTGCGTAAATTCATTCCAATACTAAGTGACACATTTCAATGAAGACCCAATTAATGCTTTACACTCCTATGTTATTATCAAGATAACTATGTATTTAATATTTCTACTGATCTCTGCTGTCTGCATTATATTAAGAAAGTCGCATTGGAAACGATAAATGTTTATGTTATACATAATGTTGTATAAATAATATTCCGGGGTAATTCCAAATCAAATCAACGCAGATTTTGACATTATCGCACTGATTTTTAATAAAATTTTGCTTCATTGTTGTCTTTGTGTAGTAAAGATACATATTAATTAATTAAAAGTCAAATTAATAAGTAAAAATACCAAATTTTATGTTGATATGACATCGTTTTGGAATGGGGTATTCCGGTGTTTTTGAAATTGTCATTTTTTACAAAGTATGGGTGCTACTGTTTGCTACTTCACAAGTAAAATATCAAACATTGTTTTAAATTAAGAGATATCGTTGTTTGAAGTTTGAATTAGGATTGGTCTTTGTGACGTCACAAAGACCGCTCAAAGTGAGCGACTTGACAACGTTGCTATATCTAGGGTGCACTAGGGATGTTCGATACGATACGATATTTTTAAGTACCGGTACTTTACATTCCGATATCCGATATTTTGTACCGGTACTATAGCATCCAATACGGTACGATACGATACATTTTTGGACGATATTGTATCGCGGTATTTGTTGTTACCAACAACTAGCGTACTCTAGCGGCAAACCAATATAAGTTTATTTTACAAGTGACACTGATTACAACGAAGGAATTTGTATTCGTGTTCTTTTATAGTGTCAGTAAACGATCACGGAAATTTCGACTAAAATTTAACCTAACTTTGGTGTGCAAATCTTTGAGTGCGAAAATCTGTGCGAAAATACGTACAAAATGCGTTTGGAAAGTGTTTATTAAAACAAGTTGGGTGGAATATACGAACTTTGTAACACTGACGATAAAATTGCGGAATTTACGACAAACTTGAAAAAAAATCACCTTCAGCGGTGGCATCCAACATACAGATTAGGAGCAAAGAAGCACTGATGGTTCTGTGGGTGGTACCATGGTGAAACAAGCAGTTCCGTATGTCATAACTCATAATATAGCAGTGTTTAATATTTTCTTCGGAAAAATACATTCATAATGAATTTATATGTTTTGTACAAAATCATAATTAAAAAGCCCATTAATTTCTGGAAAACACTGGTGGTACCATGGTGAATCAAGTAGTTCTTATACCATGGGTGGGACAATACTTTACATATTCCCATACTTTTAAGGTATCTACCGCCACGCAAAATATTTTTTTTTATTCGGAATTATGTCTTGAAAAAATGTACCGGTACCGCTGTACCGGTACTTTGTGCTCCGGTTTGGTACAGAACCGGTACATTTGATACGATACAATACGATACGCGATACCGGTACAGCAAGGTGTATCGGAACATCCCTAGGGTGCACGTAGTAAATTTGTGTCTTCTGTTGTGTCAACGTTTAGAATCGCTCGTTTGTTGACACCTGCTTTGGTTATTGAGGTTATATCAAACACTTGTTCAAAATGTATAAACTCCAACGCCGACATTGTTCTGTGCCGGGCTGTAACAGCAGTAGAACAGTAACTCCTGATAAGATTTTCTTTACATTGCCGACTAGCGAGATGCGAGATGTTTGGCTTCAAGTTTCAATGATCAAATCATCTCTCAAAAAAGTTACCTTTATTCATTGTCAAACAACAGGGTCGCCAACCGTCAACTTGGCCGATCAGCTGTTCGAGAGCTGTCCGCTGTTGCCACCGCTACTAGGGATCGGTAATCATCGTGTATTTCCGAGGGTGGTCGGTGAATTCAAACGAAATGCACTTTTAATTGCAATTATCTTATAGAAAAACTAAATCAAAAAGCTCATAGCTTAACTATATGAATCCTCATAAATTATACAATAGGTTAAACCGAATATCTGCTTAAATTTTGACATGACCGGAATACCCTATTATAGGAATGAAAAATTTAAAAAATCGTTTAAACGTATTTTTAGCTAAGCATTATATCTAGTTTATTTCTAAAGTATGAAGTGGATATCCATGTTTAATAACAGTATATAAACATAACGTTTTGCAGAAAATTCTGTCTTCTTTTACGATTTTTACGGATACTGACAGTTGTTCAGAAAACTTTTAAGATATTGTTTAAAACGTCAAAATAAAGCTGTCTCTAATGCAGGATGTCTCTAATTTTTTAGAAGCATGTTATCTTTTATGATTTTGAATTGTTTTGAACCTGGAATTGTCGATAATTTGCTTTGCTATCAATATCTATACGTCGTACAAAATTTAGTTCTAATATTAACAATTTTTAGTTTTAATTTTCTTAATATTTTATACAAATTTATAAAAACATTTTACATCGAATATTTTGATGGAACTTGGCACGTATTGAAAATTGTAAGTAAAGCAAATTACCATAAATGTCAAATTACTTATAATCAAGTCATAGATTTGGTAGACAAATAATTCCCCCGCCTATGAAAATAATACCCAATAGATTCAGAAAAATATCCTGAATATCATATGAAAATTTAGAAAATAAACTGCTTCCGGGTTATGCCGTGTGTCAAGATTTGTTAATGATAATCATTAAAAAAGTTTACTGAATCTTTGATGATATATAGAAATTAATTCAAAACATATCAATTCAGTAAAAAAATACAGAAGTTTGCTGATGACAGATGACTTTACTTGAATCGATATTGTTGGGGAGTTGTTCTACATCCAAAAATTTGATATCAAAATCATAAAGACGGTTAATTGTTGGACAATAAAAACAAATTGCTTCTTATATAAGTTTTTCGAGTTAAAGTTTAATTGTAACAACTTTTTTTTCTGAAAACTCAGTTTTTATACAATAGAAAAAACTTATGTTTTTATGAAACCATTATGTTTTTAAATTTTATTAAGACATGAAGCCAGTTTTAACCCATTTTCATACTTCGGATTCAATAATAGTATAAACACCAAACGGTTATTTGACTTTTTTCCAAAATATGGTTTAAAATGTGCTATTCGAAATATTCAATATTAATTTTTCCCCAGTCAATTCTGAGACGTCAATCTGAACAAACAAAATTTCTCGAAAAATTTCGTTAACTTTAACATTCAATAACTTTTGTAATATTTCACAAATTTTCATTATTTCTGCCATCTAACTGCCATCTCTCGTTTCTATAGTATTAACTGTGTTTGAAGTCTCATAACTCTAAAACTACTGAACAGAAAAAATTGAAATAAGGTATGTCATACTCCTGAATCATTTCTACATAAGTTGTATGACTGCCATATGTATGACGCTTCTATAGGTTGGCGTTTTTGTTTTCTTCAGTTTTTGTGTAATATAGGTTGCGAACAAGATTTTGATGGAAGTCGATATCTCAGGAACGAATGTTAACAGGACAACGCAGTTAGCATGCAAATAATCCTTATTTACTGCGATACATATCCCTTGAGTTTAATAGCATTCCGACTATTTGTTAATTTTTTAGACCGATATAAACATAAACAATATTTTGCGCAGTCGGCTTCCCTCGCTTGTGGGTTTTGGTGCGAGGCAGTCGAACGAGATGCAATGTTTTGACGCGATCAGTGAATCCGTGTTTGTAAAATATTGTTGGGTATAATTAATTGTACATCTAAATTCATTATTTATATTTAACTCGCACTACTATTGAAATTCCGAAATTAAATTGTTCTGATCTTATCGTGCTAATAGTAAATAATCTTTCACTGTCCCAGCTACGTTTCCATTTACCGTTACGATTGACGTAGTGCGCACTGCACGAAATTTATATGATTCATATTAAATCGCTTTAAAAATTACTTAAAAATTAGTATGCAATTCTGTTTCTACAGTCGTATCAAATAAAATATGACGATTGATTTCGTGCATATCCCGATATCGTGCTAATATTTGTTACTGAGATATCCGCTTCCATGAAAATCTTGTTCGCAACCTTTATTACACGAAAACTGAAGAAAACAAAAACGCCAATCTATAGAAAAGGCTCTAAATGCAACCTTAACAAAAAATTTCAATTTTTGTGTTGAAAAATCGAAATTTTGGTTCTCCTAGTATAATCCACTGAAACATTTATTTTTCAAAATCTTTAAAAGTATATGATAAATCTTCATGAATTTCTTTATAATATCCAGTAAAAATAAAGAAAATTGATGAAAGATTACCAAAGTTATGAAAACAACAAGTTTAGCACAATTGGTTTCAGCCAGTGCCAGCGTTCCTTGTGCCTTGTGAAGGTCAGTGTAGGTCGTGTGAGGTATCATAGGATAGATCACGAATAGACGTAATGAATTTATATACCAAAAGAAAAAAATAACCGTTAAAAAAGTAAAGACAGAATTAAATATTTACCTGTTTTGTATGTAGCTACTAACAACTCCTGAATATCTGTCGTATAAGCCCCAACCACATGGTATATTCAGGCCACATGGAACTGGTGTATCAGTGGGTACATCCAAAACGAGTCCCGTCTTATTCCAGTCCGACTGTAAAAGATAAAAAAAAATAATACACCAATCGATCACAATGTATGTAAAATGAAAACAACGAGTTTAGAGCGAATGAATTGAAAAACATTGTTGATAAGACTATTTATCAATCGACAACGGTTTCATTCATAAATATTCGACGTAATAATTGTTTTCAGCGTTCAACGATTACAACGTAAAATTATCGCTTGTTATGATCTGCCCTGTCTGAAAAATAACGCATGAATTCAAGAGTAGGCTTGAAGAGCAAAGTTACGAAACTGTTGTTTTTATTATGAATGGACAAGTGTTGTGGAAATAGAAATGTTTGTTTAATGAGTAATTACGGCTTGTAAATAACAATGATCTGGTGGATTTTGCAGAAAATAATGCCTAGATTTTCAGTTGTTACTGGATTTGTCCAGAAACAATAACTATCTTTTAGTTGCCAAAATGTATGAACCACACACGCAATCACTACGATATTATTGGTTCAGATTATTAAGAAATAGCTTGGACAGGTCATACTATATATGGTGTGATTGTTACCCAATTAGTGTAGCCATCATACATAACAAACAGAAAACAGTTGTTTAGAAACATGTCCTGAACATCATATCAAAATGTTTACTTAATCTTTGAAGATATTGCTATATAAATGAATTAAAAACTATCAGTATTAAAAAAAATCGCCACGAATTGCAATTGCATCAATATCTCCGAAAGTATTACGCTTAGAAGAACAAATTATGCACCATATTTAAGACAAAAGTTGTGGGTACAAGATAAACAAAGAATTACTTAAAAATTGAAACATATAGGTTTGGGAGTAGGTTAAAAAAACGGATTTTCAGAACAGAGATATTATGTCACTATCTATTCTGTCAAGTCATCTGACATCAGCATACATCTGTATTTTTTGACAGAATAAATATTGACATAATACCTCGCTTCTGAAAACTCGTTTTTTAACCTTCTTCCAAACTTACATCGTTCAATATTTTTAAGTAATTATTTGTTTATCATGTATTTCGTATTTCTTTCTTCTTTAATAAAGTGCATAATTTGTTCTGCTAAGTTTAATACTTCGGTGGTAAATTAATTAAAAACTATCAGTATTAAAAAATTCGTCATGAAATGCTTACATTAATATCTACGAAAGTATTAAACTTAGCAGAACAAATTAACCACTATATTAAAGAAGAAAGAAATATATACACGATAAACAAAGAATTACTTCAAAATATTGAAGGATGAAGATTTGTGAGAAGGTTAAAAAACGTATTTTCAGAAGCGAGATATTATGTCAATGCCTATTCTGTCAAGTCATCTGTCGTCAGCAAACATCTGTATTTTTTGACAGAATAGTTATTGACATAATACCTCGCTTCTGAAAACTCGTTTTTTAACCTTCACCCAAACTTATATCTTGCAATATTTTTCAGTAATTCTGTGTTTATCATGTATATATTTCTTTCTTCTTTAATAAAGTGTATAATTTGTTCTGCTAAGTTTAATACTTTGGGCAATATTGACGTTAATATAGGTGGTAAATTAATTAAAAAGTATCAGTATTAAAAAAATCGCCATGAAATGTTTACATCAATATCTCCGAAAGTACTAAACTTAGCAGAAGAAATTAACCACTGTATTAAAGAAGAAAGAAATATATACATGATAAACAAAGAATTACTTAAAAATATTGAAAGATTAAGGTTTGTGAGAAGGTTAAAAAACGTATTTTCAGAACCGAGATTTTATGTCAATATCTATTCTGTCAAGTCATCTGTCATCAGCAAACATCTGTATTTTTTGACAGAATCAATATTGACATAATACCTCGCTTCTGAAAATCTGATTTTTAACCTTCTCCCAAACTTACATCTTTCAATATTTTTAAGCAATTCTTTGTTTATCATTTATATATTTCTTTCTTCTTTAATAAAGTGTATAATTTGTTCTGCTAAGTTTAATACTTTGGGAAATATTGACGTTAATATAGGTGGTAAATTAATTAAAAACTACCAGTATTAAAAAATTCGTCATGAAATGTTTACATTAATATCTCCGAAAGTACTAAACTTAGCAGAACAAATTAACCACTATATTATAGAAGAAAGAAATATATACACGATAAACAAAGAATTACTTCAAAATATTGAAGGATGAAGATTTGTGAGAAGGTTAAAAAACGTATTTTTAGAACCGAGATATTATGTCAATGTCTATTCTGTCAAGTCATCTGTCATCAGCAAACATCTGTCTTTTTTGACAGAATACATATTGACATAATACCTCGCTTCTGAAAACTCGCTTTTTAAACCTCCCAAACGTAGATCTTTCAATATTTTTAAGTAATTCTTTGTTTATCATGTATATATTTCTTTCTTCTTTAATAAAGTGTATAATTTGTTCTGCTAAGTTTAATACTTTAGGAAATATTGACGCCAATATAGGTGGTAAATTAATTAAAAACTATCAGTATTCAAAAATTCGTCATGAAATGTTTACATCAATATCTCCGAAAGTATTAAATTTGGCAGAACAAATTAACCACTATATTAAAGAAGAAAGTAGTATATACATGATAAACATAGAATTACTTAAAAATATTGAAAGATGAAGGTTTGTGAGAAGGGTAAAATACGTATTTTCAGAACCGAGATATTATGTCAATGTCTATTCTGTCAAGTCATCTGTCATCAGCAAACATCTGTATTGTTTGACAGAATAAATATTGACATAATACCTCGCTTCTGAAAACTCGTTTTTTAACCTTCTCCCAAACTTACATCTTTCAATATTTTCAAGGAATTCTTTGTTTATCATGTATATATTTCTTTCTTCTTTAATAAAGTGTATAATTTGTTCTGCTAAGTTTAATACTTTGGGAAATATTGACGCCAATATAGGTGGTAAATTAATTAAAAACTATCAGTATTCAAAAATTCGTCATGAAATGTTTACATCAATATCTCCGAAAGTATTAAATTTGGCAGAACAAATTAACCACTATATTAAAGAAGAAAGTAGTATATACATGATAAACATAGAATTACTTAAAAATATTGAAAGATGAAGGTTTGTGAGAAGGGTAAAAGACGTATTTTCAGAACCGAGATATTATGTCAATGTCTATTCTGTCAAGTCATCTGTCATCAGCAAACATCTGTATTGTTTGACAGAATAAATATTGACATAATACCTCGCTTCTGAAAACTCGTTTTTTAACCTTCTCCCAAACTTACATCTTTCAATATTTTCAAGGAATTCTTTGTTTATCATGTATATATTTCTTTCTTCTTTAATAAAGTGTATAATTTGTTCTGCTAAGTTTAATACTTTGGGAAATATTGACGCCAATATAGGTGGTAAATTAATTAAAAACTATCAGTATTCAAAAATTCGTCATGAAATGTTTACATCAATATCTCCGAAAGTATTAAATTTGGCAGAACAAATTAACCACTATATTAAAGAAGAAAGTAGTATATACATGATAAACATAGAATTACTTAAAAATATTGAAAGATGAAGGTTTGTGAGAAGGGTAAAAGACGTATTTTCAGAACCGAGATATTATGTCAATGTCTATTCTGTCAAGTCATCTGTCATCAGCAAACATCTGTATTGTTTGACAGAATAAATATTGACGTAATACCTCGCTTCTGAAAACTCGTTTTTTAACCTTCTCCCAAACTTACATCTTTCAATATTTTCAAGGAATTCTTTGTTTATCATGTATATATTTCTTTCTTCTTTAATAAAGTGTATAATTTGTTCTGCTAAGTTTAATACTTTGGGAAATATTGACGCCAATATAGGTGGTAAATTAATTAAAAACTATCAGTATTCAAAAATTCGTCATGAAATGTTTACATCAATATCTACGAAAGTATTAAACTTAGCAGAACAAATTAACCACTATATTAAAGAAGAAAGAAGATACATGATAAACATAGAATTACTTAAAAATATTAAAAGATGAAGGTTTGTGAGAAGGTTTAAAAAGCGGATTTTCAGAACCGAGATATTATGTCAATGTCTATTCTGTCAAGTCATCTGTCATCAGCAAACATCTGTATTGTTTGACAGAATAAATATTGACATAATACCTCGCTTCTGAAAACTCGTTTTTTAACCTTCTCCCAAACTTACATCTTTCAATATTTTCAAGGAATTCTTTGTTTATCATGTATATATTTCTTTCTTCTTTAATAAAGTGTATAATTTGTTCTGCTAAGTTTAATACTTTGGGAAATATTGACGCCAATATAGGTGGTAAATTAATTAAAAACTATCAGTATTCAAAAATTCGTCATGAAATGTTTACATCAATATCTCCGAAAGTATTAAATTTGGCAGAACAAATTAACCACTATATTAAAGAAGAAAGAAGTATATACATGATAAACATAGAATTACTTAAAAATATTGAAAGATGAAGGTTTGTGAGAAGGGTAAAAGACGTATTTTCAGAACCGAGATATTATGTCAATGTCTATTCTGTCAAGTCATCTGTCATCAGCAAACATCTGTATTGTTTGACAGAATAAATATTGACATAATACCTCGCTTCTGAAAACTCGTTTTTTAACCTTCTCCCAAACTTACATCTTTCAATATTTTCAAGGAATTCTTTGTTTATCATGTATATATTTCTTTCTTCTTTAATAAAGTGTATAATTTGTTCTGCTAAGTTTAATACTTTGGGAAATATTGACGCCAATATAGATGGTAAATTAATTAAAAACTATCAGTATTCAAAAATTCGTCATGAAATGTTTACATCAATATCTACGAAAGTATTAAACTTAGCAGAACAAATTAACCACTATATTAAAGAAGAAAGAAGATACATGATAAACATAGAATTACTTAAAAATATTAAAAGATGAAGGTTTGTGAGAAGGTTTAAAAAGCGGATTTTCAGAACCGAGATATTATGTCAATATCTATTGTCAAGTCATCTGTCAACATCTGTATTTTTTGACAGAATAGTATTGACATAATACCTCGGTTCTGAAAACTAGTTTTTTAACTTTCTCCCAAGCTTACATCGTTGATTGTCAAGGAATATAGATAGTCAGCCATGGGTAGTTGGGGCCTTAACATCCAGAGGGCAGGGTTTTTTGCAAGATTCATTCACAAATTATAGCCTTTTCGACTTATATATTTATTATATATTTATGCTCGACCTCAGCTAGTTCGCACCAAGTGCGTGCATAGAACTGTATAAGTCGAAAACGCTATAATTTGTGAATGAATCTTGCAAAAAACCCTGCCCTCTGGATGTTAAGGCCCCAACTAACCCATGGCTGACTATCTATATTCATTGACAATCAACGCTTACATCTTGCAATATTTTTAAGTAATTCTTTGTTTATCATGGATATTTTTCTTTCTGCTTTAATAAAGTGCATAATTTGTTCTGCTAAGTTTAATACTTTGGAAAATATTGACGCCAATCTAGGTGGTAAATTAACTAAAAACTATCAGTATTAAGAAAATCGTCATGAAATGTTTACATCAATATCTACGAAAGTATTAAACTTAGCAGAACAAATTAACCACTATATTAAAGAAGAAAGAAGATACATGATAAACATAGAATTACTTAAAAATATTAAAAGATGAAGGTTTGTGAGAAGGTTTAAAAAGCGGATTTTCAGAACCGAGATATTATGTCAATGTCTATTCTGTCAAGTCATCTGTCATCAGCAAACATCTGTATTGTTTGACAGAATAAATATTGACATAATACCTCGCTTCTGAAAACTCGTTTTTTAACCTTCTCCCAAACTTACATCTTTCAATATTTTCAAGGAATTCTTTGTTTATCATGTATATATTTCTTTCTTCTTTAATAAAGTGTATAATTTGTTCTGCTAAGTTTAATACTTTGGGAAATATTGACGCCAATATAGGTGGTAAATTAATTAAAAACTATCAGTATTCAAAAATTCGTCATGAAATGTTTACATCAATATCTCCGAAAGTATTAAATTTGGCAGAACAAATTAACCACTATATTAAAGAAGAAAGAAGTATATACATGATAAACATAGAATTACTTAAAAATATTGAAAGATGAAGGTTTGTGAGAAGGGTAAAAGACGTATTTTCAGAACCGAGATATTATGTCAATGTCTATTCTGTCAAGTCATCTGTCATCAGCAAACATCTGTATTGTTTGACAGAATAAATATTGACATAATACCTCGCTTCTGAAAACTCGTTTTTTAACCTTCTCCCAAACTTACATCTTTCAATATTTTCAAGGAATTCTTTGTTTATCATGTATATATTTCTTTCTTCTTTAATAAAGTGTATAATTTGTTCTGCTAAGTTTAATACTTTGGGAAATATTGACGCCAATATAGGTGGTAAATTAATTAAAAACTATCAGTATTCAAAAATTCGTCATGAAATGTTTACATCAATATCTCCGAAAGTATTAAATTTGGCAGAACAAATTAACCACTATATTAAAGAAGAAAGAAGTATATACATGATAAACATAGAATTACTTAAAAATATTGAAAGATGAAGGTTTGTGAGAAGGGTAAAAGACGTATTTTCAGAACCGAGATATTATGTCAATGTCTATTCTGTCAAGTCATCTGTCATCAGCAAACATCTGTATTGTTTGACAGAATAAATATTGACATAATACCTCGCTTCTGAAAACTCGTTTTTTAACCTTCTCCCAAACTTACATCTTTCAATATTTTCAAGGAATTCTTTGTTTATCATGTATATATTTCTTTCTTCTTTAATAAAGTGTATAATTTGTTCTGCTAAGTTTAATACTTTGGGAAATATTGACGCCAATATAGGTGGTAAATTAATTAAAAACTATCAGTATTCAAAAATTCGTCATGAAATGTTTACATCAATATCTCCGAAAGTATTAAATTTGGCAGAACAAATTAACCACTATATTAAAGAAGAAAGTAGTATATACATGATAAACATAGAATTACTTAAAAATATTGAAAGATGAAGGTTTGTGAGAAGGGTAAAAGACGTATTTTCAGAACCGAGATATTATGTCAATGTCTATTCTGTCAAGTCATCTGTCATCAGCAAACATCTGTATTGTTTGACAGAATAAATATTGACGTAATACCTCGCTTCTGAAAACTCGTTTTTTAACCTTCTCCCAAACTTACATCTTTCAATATTTTCAAGGAATTCTTTGTTTATCATGTATATATTTCTTTCTTCTTTAATAAAGTGTATAATTTGTTCTGCTAAGTTTAATACTTTGGGAAATATTGACGCCAATATAGGTGGTAAATTAATTAAAAACTATCAGTATTCAAAAATTCGTCATGAAATGTTTACATCAATATCTACGAAAGTATTAAACTTAGCAGAACAAATTAACCACTATATTAAAGAAGAAAGAAGATACATGATAAACATAGAATTACTTAAAAATATTAAAAGATGAAGGTTTGTGAGAAGGTTTAAAAAGCGGATTTTCAGAACCGAGATATTATGTCAATGTCTATTCTGTCAAGTCATCTGTCATCAGCAAACATCTGTATTGTTTGACAGAATAAATATTGACATAATACCTCGCTTCTGAAAACTCGTTTTTTAACCTTCTCCCAAACTTACATCTTTCAATATTTTCAAGGAATTCTTTGTTTATCATGTATATATTTCTTTCTTCTTTAATAAAGTGTATAATTTGTTCTGCTAAGTTTAATACTTTGGGAAATATTGACGCCAATATAGGTGGTAAATTAATTAAAAACTATCAGTATTCAAAAATTCGTCATGAAATGTTTACATCAATATCTCCGAAAGTATTAAATTTGGCAGAACAAATTAACCACTATATTAAAGAAGAAAGAAGTATATACATGATAAACATAGAATTACTTAAAAATATTGAAAGATGAAGGTTTGTGAGAAGGGTAAAAGACGTATTTTCAGAACCGAGATATTATGTCAATGTCTATTCTGTCAAGTCATCTGTCATCAGCAAACATCTGTATTGTTTGACAGAATAAATATTGACATAATACCTCGCTTCTGAAAACTCGTTTTTTAACCTTCTCCCAAACTTACATCTTTCAATATTTTCAAGGAATTCTTTGTTTATCATGTATATATTTCTTTCTTCTTTAATAAAGTGTATAATTTGTTCTGCTAAGTTTAATACTTTGGGAAATATTGACGCCAATATAGATGGTAAATTAATTAAAAACTATCAGTATTCAAAAATTCGTCATGAAATGTTTACATCAATATCTACGAAAGTATTAAACTTAGCAGAACAAATTAACCACTATATTAAAGAAGAAAGAAGATACATGATAAACATAGAATTACTTAAAAATATTAAAAGATGAAGGTTTGTGAGAAGGTTTAAAAAGCGGATTTTCAGAACCGAGATATTATGTCAATATCTATTGTCAAGTCATCTGTCAACATCTGTATTTTTTGACAGAATAGTATTGACATAATACCTCGGTTCTGAAAACTAGTTTTTTAACTTTCTCCCAAGCTTACATCGTTGATTGTCAAGGAATATAGATAGTCAGCCATGGGTAGTTGGGGCCTTAACATCCAGAGGGCAGGGTTTTTTGCAAGATTCATTCACAAATTATAGCCTTTTCGACTTATATATTTATTATATATTTATGCTCGACCTCAGCTAGTTCGCACCAAGTGCGTGCATAGAACTGTATAAGTCGAAAACGCTATAATTTGTGAATGAATCTTGCAAAAAACCCTGCCCTCTGGATGTTAAGGCCCCAACTAACCCATGGCTGACTATCTATATTCATTGACAATCAACGCTTACATCTTGCAATATTTTTAAGTAATTCTTTGTTTATCATGGATATTTTTCTTTCTGCTTTAATAAAGTGCATAATTTGTTCTGCTAAGTTTAATACTTTGGAAAATATTGACGCCAATCTAGGTGGTAAATTAACTAAAAACTATCAGTATTAAGAAAATCGTCATGAAATGTTTACATCAATATCTACGAAAGTATTAAACTTAGCAGAACAAATTAACCACTATATTAAAGAAGAAAGAAGATACATGATAAACATAGAATTACTTAAAAATATTAAAAGATGAAGGTTTGTGAGAAGGTTTAAAAAGCGGATTTTCAGAACCGAGATATTATGTCAATGTCTATTCTGTCAAGTCATCTGTCATCAGCAAACATCTGTATTGTTTGACAGAATAAATATTGACATAATACCTCGCTTCTGAAAACTCGTTTTTTAACCTTCTCCCAAACTTACATCTTTCAATATTTTCAAGGAATTCTTTGTTTATCATGTATATATTTCTTTCTTCTTTAATAAAGTGTATAATTTGTTCTGCTAAGTTTAATACTTTGGGAAATATTGACGCCAATATAGGTGGTAAATTAATTAAAAACTATCAGTATTCAAAAATTCGTCATGAAATGTTTACATCAATATCTCCGAAAGTATTAAATTTGGCAGAACAAATTAACCACTATATTAAAGAAGAAAGAAGTATATACATGATAAACATAGAATTACTTAAAAATATTGAAAGATGAAGGTTTGTGAGAAGGGTAAAAGACGTATTTTCAGAACCGAGATATTATGTCAATGTCTATTCTGTCAAGTCATCTGTCATCAGCAAACATCTGTATTGTTTGACAGAATAAATATTGACATAATACCTCGCTTCTGAAAACTCGTTTTTTAACCTTCTCCCAAACTTACATCTTTCAATATTTTCAAGGAATTCTTTGTTTATCATGTATATATTTCTTTCTTCTTTAATAAAGTGTATAATTTGTTCTGCTAAGTTTAATACTTTGGGAAATATTGACGCCAATATAGGTGGTAAATTAATTAAAAACTATCAGTATTCAAAAATTCGTCATGAAATGTTTACATCAATATCTCCGAAAGTATTAAATTTGGCAGAACAAATTAACCACTATATTAAAGAAGAAAGAAGTATATACATGATAAACATAGAATTACTTAAAAATATTGAAAGATGAAGGTTTGTGAGAAGGGTAAAAGACGTATTTTCAGAACCGAGATATTATGTCAATGTCTATTCTGTCAAGTCATCTGTCATCAGCAAACATCTGTATTGTTTGACAGAATAAATATTGACATAATACCTCGCTTCTGAAAACTCGTTTTTTAACCTTCTCCCAAACTTACATCTTTCAATATTTTCAAGGAATTCTTTGTTTATCATGTATATATTTCTTTCTTCTTTAATAAAGTGTATAATTTGTTCTGCTAAGTTTAATACTTTGGGAAATATTGACGCCAATATAGGTGGTAAATTAATTAAAAACTATCAGTATTCAAAAATTCGTCATGAAATGTTTACATCAATATCTCCGAAAGTATTAAATTTGGCAGAACAAATTAACCACTATATTAAAGAAGAAAGAAGTATATACATGATAAACATAGAATTACTTAAAAATATTGAAAGATGAAGGTTTGTGAGAAGGGTAAAAGACGTATTTTCAGAACCGAGATATTATGTCAATGTCTATTCTGTCAAGTCATCTGTCATCAGCAAACATCTGTATTGTTTGACAGAATAAATATTGACATAATACCTCGCTTCTGAAAACTCGTTTTTTAACCTTCTCCCAAACTTACATCTTTCAATATTTTCAAGGAATTCTTTGTTTATCATGTATATATTTCTTTCTTCTTTAATAAAGTGTATAATTTGTTCTGCTAAGTTTAATACTTTGGGAAATATTGACGCCAATATAGGTGGTAAATTAATTAAAAACTATCAGTATTCAAAAATTCGTCATGAAATGTTTACATCAATATCTACGAAAGTATTAAACTTAGCAGAACAAATTAACCACTATATTAAAGAAGAAAGAAGATACATGATAAACATAGAATTACTTAAAAATATTAAAAGATGAAGGTTTGTGAGAAGGTTTAAAAAGCGGATTTTCAGAACCGAGATATTATGTCAATATCTATTGTCAAGTCATCTGTCAACATCTGTATTTTTTGACAGAATAGTATTGACATAATACCTCGGTTCTGAAAACTAGTTTTTTAACTTTCTCCCAAGCTTACATCGTTGATTGTCAAGGAATATAGATAGTCAGCCATGGGTAGTTGGGGCCTTAACATCCAGAGGGCAGGGTTTTTTGCAAGATTCATTCACAAATTATAGCCTTTTCGACTTATATATTTATTATATATTTATGCTCGACCTCAGCTAGTTCGGACCAAGTGCGTGCATAGAACTGTATAAGTCGAAAACGCTATAATTTGTGAATGAATCTTGCAAAAAACCCTGCCCTCTGGATGTTAAGGCCCCAACTAACCCATGGCTGACTATCTATATTCATTGACAATCAACGCTTACATCTTGCAATATTTTTAAGTAATTCTTTGTTTATCATGGATATTTTTCTTTCTGCTTTAATAAAGTGCATAATTTGTTCTGCTAAGTTTAATACTTTGGAAAATATTGACGCCAATCTAGGTGGTAAATTAACTAAAAACTATCAGTATTAAGAAAATCGTCATGAAATGTTTACATCAATATCTACGAAAGTATTAAACTTAGCAGAACAAATTAACCACTATATTAAAGAAGAAAGAAGATACATGATAAACATAGAATTACTTAAAAATATTAAAAGATGAAGGTTTGTGAGAAGGTTTAAAAAGCGGATTTTCAGAACCGAGATATTATGTCAATGTCTATTCTGTCAAGTCATCTGTCATCAGCAAACATCTGTATTGTTTGACAGAATAAATATTGACATAATACCTCGCTTCTGAAAACTCGTTTTTTAACCTTCTCCCAAACTTACATCTTTCAATATTTTCAAGGAATTCTTTGTTTATCATGTATATATTTCTTTCTTCTTTAATAAAGTGTATAATTTGTTCTGCTAAGTTTAATACTTTGGGAAATATTGACGCCAATATAGGTGGTAAATTAATTAAAAACTATCAGTATTCAAAAATTCGTCATGAAATGTTTACATCAATATCTCCGAAAGTATTAAATTTGGCAGAACAAATTAACCACTATATTAAAGAAGAAAGAAGTATATACATGATAAACATAGAATTACTTAAAAATATTGAAAGATGAAGGTTTGTGAGAAGGGTAAAAGACGTATTTTCAGAACCGAGATATTATGTCAATGTCTATTCTGTCAAGTCATCTGTCATCAGCAAACATCTGTATTGTTTGACAGAATAAATATTGACATAATACCTCGCTTCTGAAAACTCGTTTTTTAACCTTCTCCCAAACTTACATCTTTCAATATTTTCAAGGAATTCTTTGTTTATCATGTATATATTTCTTTCTTCTTTAATAAAGTGTATAATTTGTTCTGCTAAGTTTAATACTTTGGGAAATATTGACGCCAATATAGGTGGTAAATTAATTAAAAACTATCAGTATTCAAAAATTCGTCATGAAATGTTTACATCAATATCTCCGAAAGTATTAAATTTGGCAGAACAAATTAACCACTATATTAAAGAAGAAAGAAGTATATACATGATAAACATAGAATTACTTAAAAATATTGAAAGATGAAGGTTTGTGAGAAGGGTAAAAGACGTATTTTCAGAACCGAGATATTATGTCAATGTCTATTCTGTCAAGTCATCTGTCATCAGCAAACATCTGTATTGTTTGACAGAATAAATATTGACATAATACCTCGCTTCTGAAAACTCGTTTTTTAACCTTCTCCCAAACTTACATCTTTCAATATTTTCAAGGAATTCTTTGTTTATCATGTATATATTTCTTTCTTCTTTAATAAAGTGTATAATTTGTTCTGCTAAGTTTAATACTTTGGGAAATATTGACGCCAATATAGGTGGTAAATTAATTAAAAACTATCAGTATTCAAAAATTCGTCATGAAATGTTTACATCAATATCTACGAAAGTATTAAACTTAGCAGAACAAATTAACCACTATATTAAAGAAGAAAGAAGATACATGATAAACATAGAATTACTTAAAAATATTAAAAGATGAAGGTTTGTGAGAAGGTTTAAAAAGCGGATTTTCAGAACCGAGATATTATGTCAATATCTATTGTCAAGTCATCTGTCAACATCTGTATTTTTTGACAGAATAGTATTGACATAATACCTCGGTTCTGAAAACTAGTTTTTTAACTTTCTCCCAAGCTTACATCGTTGATTGTCAAGGAATATAGATAGTCAGCCATGGGTAGTTGGGGCCTTAACATCCAGAGGGCAGGGTTTTTTGCAAGATTCATTCACAAATTATAGCCTTTTCGACTTATATATTTATTATATATTTATGCTCGACCTCAGCTAGTTCGGACCAAGTGCGTGCATAGAACTGTATAAGTCGAAAACGCTATAATTTGTGAATGAATCTTGCAAAAAACCCTGCCCTCTGGATGTTAAGGCCCCAACTAACCCATGGCTGACTATCTATATTCATTGACAATCAACGCTTACATCTTGCAATATTTTTAAGTAATTCTTTGTTTATCATGGATATTTTTCTTTCTGCTTTAATAAAGTGCATAATTTGTTCTGCTAAGTTTAATACTTTGGAAAATATTGACGCCAATCTAGGTGGTAAATTAACTAAAAACTATCAGTATTAAGAAAATCGTCATGAAATGTTTACATCAATATCTCCGAAAGTATTAAAGTTGTCAGAACAAATTAACCACTATATTAAAGAAGAAATAAATATATACATGATAAACAAAGAATTACTTAAAAATATTGATAGATGAAGATTTGTGAGAAGCTTAAAAAACGTATTTTCAGAACCGAGATATTATGTCAATATCTATTCTGTCAAGTCATCTGTCATCAGCAAACATCTGTATTTTTGACAGAATAAATATTGACATAATACCCCGGTTCTGAAAACTCGTTTTTTAACCTTCTCTCAAACTTACATCTTTCAATATTTTTAAGTAATTCTTCGTTTATCATGTATATATTTCTTTCTTCTTTAATAAAGTGTATAATTTGTTCTGCTAAGTTTAATACTTTGGAGAATATGGACGCCAATATAGAATAGTTCATGACGAATATTTTTAATCACTGGTAGTTTTTAATTAATTTCAATAATAATATCATGAAATTTGCAGTAAACATTTTGATATGATGATCAGGAAATTTTTCTGAATCTATTAGTAATATTTTCATAGGCAGATTATTTAAGTCGTCAAACCTAAAATGACTAGACCGAAGAAATAATTAATTAACTATTGAGTCTAGATATCAGAGCATTTTAGATATTTCCAAGTACATAATTGGTTAAAAATACAATAATTAAGCCTGGCCAACTTTTCAATTACTTAATAAATTAAGCATTTGAAAATATGTGAAATGCTCTGATATCTAAACTCAAAAGTTATTTGATTATTTATAATTTTTTGTAGTAAAACGAACGAAAGAAATTTTTTTAATAAAATTATTTGCGATTTTGAGAAACTTGCACGTGTTAATATGCATTTATCAACCTCAAACTTTACAGGAATTAAGTAATATTATAAAGGAACAAATTGAGAGGATCCCTTTGGAGAAAATTTGCACTAATTTTCTATCTTTGTACGATTTCTAACAACCACATGGCATTTTCAGTCAGACATTTTATTCTTTACCACAAATTTTCGCATATGCATGTCCAGTTTTTTTTACCCTAGATGTCTGAAAAAAACCGGAAACTCGAACTTGAACTAGCCTCATGGCTTTATACAAAATTGAAAGAGAATGTCAAGATATAATCCAAAAATTCAATGGTACAACATACGTTAAAATTACAAGATAAGAAGTTATAGATAATCGATCAATCAAAATTATTATTTAGAAAAATTATGAAAATGTGCAAAAAAACTTACAGGATCAAACGGAATGGTGGTGGTTGAAGTTGTCTCAGTGTCTTCGTATCTCCCATTAGAATTGAAACTGTAACTTTCGATCATTACGATCACTGACAACACTAAAATGATCTTATTCATCCTGATGGTTTCCGTTGACGTTTCCGCGTTCAGATGTTCTAGCTCTCCGTACGACACAAAAATTGACCATTGCGAATGTCTTCACCCTATTTATATATTGTGCTCGAGGATTTTAGACTTGCGCAGATATGCATTTGTTCTTGCTAAACCACGTTATCAGAGAACAATATAACTGGTCGTCAAATTCTAATTTGTTGTCGGTATCTTTAACCAAACATTTTTGTTTGTTAATTTGGTGCTGATTTTGAATATGGCCAGAAAAAAGTTCGGAGTGGTATCATCTTTCTTTCAAAATTTTTTTTTTGTTTTGACTTAAAAATTAGTTTACTTCCGGCAAAGATAAATAAATATATTTTTAGTGTGAAGACCTCATCCAACTGTATTGTTTGATGGCGCTGTAAATACTATCCTCGCAGTTCGGCCTTATCTTGAGTATAAATAGTAGACTAGTGAAAACATACCGCTCAGTTGATGTCATGCGTCTGGCTAAATTGCTAAAAAAAGACCGTGTGATCGGCAGTATAGAGCACAGTGCCTGCAGGCAGTGGCGGACTGGCCCGGTGGTGCCAGGTTGCCCAATGGCAAGTGGGCCCCCCCTTAAGTGGGCCCCCCCCTTAAGACAATATGTTGAAAATATTAATAATATATTTATTTATACTGAAATTTGCACTGGACCGCCGCACGAAAAAATATCAGGCAATAAGAGGGCCCCACCTATTTGCAATAAATTCGTTAAGAATTTATATTTATGTTTGGAAATAAATATGAACCACATAAGAAAATTGCATGGTGAGTTTTAAGAAACACACTTTGGAAAACAATGAAAATTCTCCAAAAGGCCCTTGTTAAGAGAACTTGTTAAAATCTATTACTATTTGAACTTTAAGTTTTTTTTTAATTTTATTGACCTGGCAAAAATATTATTCATCCGAAATTGAAATACCAATACGTCACAGAGTACAGAATTGTTATGGCATGACGTGGTAGTTTTTACCAAGAAAAATTAAAAATAAAAAAGTCAATGCTATGATGAACAAAATTAAAACTTAAATCGGATAATTGATATAGGAAAACATTGTGGAATATTGGCTGAACATATGAAAGGGACCAAAATAAATCAAATAAATATAATTTTACTTGGGTATAAAAATGAATCACTTGTACAGCATGTTCTTTTATACATGCAATAAAAATAAAATAAAATTTATTTATAAAATAAAATATGTAATTTAAAACAAAATAAATCAAAAAAAAACATGCATATAGAAAAAAATATTAGAAACAAAGTTGCGCATTTTTGTGTTGGTCAATGATATAAAAAGTAATATACCTTTTTGACTTTCGAAGATATCATAAAATTGATGTATAGGGTTATAGATAATCATTCGCCCTACAGTCAGAAAATATTTGTATGCTTACAGCGTGTCCCACAATAACGTACCAACAAACTTATGTTTGTTTAAATGAACACTAGGTATATTATTGCCATTTTTGATGAACATTTTTAGCCTAATTGTTTTGACATCAACTTGTATTAGGCTATTATCAACTGTTTCTGAGATATTGTGAAATGATTGTCAAAAATGAGCATTTTAAAAAAATCATTCGAAGGTAACTAACAAGAATAAAGAAATAAAAGAACTCATTTTGCATAGTAAAAGTATCGCATTTTTTTACAGTTATTATTCATTTGCGATTCAAATATGACATCCTGAATATCTGGAGATTTACTAAATGCCAAATAACTTAAGAATTTTAAACGGACCACCCTGTATATCTTGACTTACATTGAAAGATCGATAAATCAACTTTCCTAAAATGGCTAACTCGGTAGGTCTATCGTCAACAGCTAGCAAAAGTTATTAAGCATCTAATTTAACATTTATAAGCATGCAAAATATTTCATAAATTAATATAAAATATCTAGTTGCCACGAAGAAATTCAGCAATCGCACAAATGTAATGATTCTTCTGCAGCAACATTTAGTCATTGAAAACTGCTACTATGAGTTACACAAATGAACAATTTATGATCATCCAAGAATTAGTTTTATTAGAACCAGTCGAAACTTATTTAAAATTTTTATTATTTATTTACGTAATATTCTAAATTATTTAAAGAATTTTAATGGATCCTTGGGTTGGTTGTAGTGGTCTAGCGCCTTAGCCAGCTAAATTGACTGTTCAATTTATTTATTTCGGGAATAAGTTTATGGGGATGTTCCAGTTACTACTGATAACAAAAAGTGCTTTAGTAGCAATGTGGTGTTCTTCAGAAATCCTAACATTTCTGTACTCTCATAAGAATAAATAATTAAATAAATGGATAATTGTAAACTGAATAAATAATTATTATTTCAGTACGATTGTCAAGAGTTGCACATATCAACCCTCTCAGGTCAATGCGTTTCAGTCTTGCTTCAAATTCTCGGTGGAAATATTACATTTTCCATGGTTTCCACAAAAATATTTTGACGCCTTCTTATTTCTATTCTTCATGTTCGCTATCGTAGGTAGTTGTAATATTCCCTAAATTTTTCCTCAATATGTCTTCAGAGTAACAAATCAAACCCGATTAAATCAGGCGTCTAGTTTTCCAAAGCGTTGGACCACCATGAACAATTTAATTTTTAATTTAATGTCAATTTAAAGTATTATTTAAACAATTTTAGATTGATACATAAATTACTAATTCTTTAACTTTGAAGAAAATAAATATCACAAATTATATGTTTGTATAAATCAAAATTGCAGAATGCTATTACTAAAAGCTGCTCCATGAAAAGAAGAATTATTATAATTGAGAGATTGTTGAATTTCATCGAACAATCTGGATATTTAATATTAATTTGTGAATATTGTGCATAAGTTACAAATTTAACATTAGATGCTTAATATCTTTTTAGCTGTTGACGATAGGCCACCTAGTTAGACATTTTAGAAAAGCTGAAAGATATATAAGATCGATAAATATACATTTATTATATATTTTTAATATTTTTATGTTTGTTTATTTGTAAGAATACTATTTATTTTTGTTTGAATATTATTTACTTTTTTATATTACCTATTAAAACTATCGTACACCAAAAACAGTTTCACTTTACCTCCATAATATTTAGTCGAACATTCTATTTCATAATATTTTTGTAAGTTTTTGTTTGTAACTCCTTCATTTTTCACTTTTTTCCCCGCAATTTTTCTCCAGTATAGTAAATGAGATACTGTGTAAAACGTTTCATATGGACTTATTATTTTTACTTTATCATACGCAGTATGTAAAGTATTGTAATCATGCCAAAAAAATTTTTTGAGATTTTAGCGGAAATATGTCTTTTTGGGTCCCCTGAACATTTTTGACCAAGGTACAAAAAAATGTCTGTGTGTGTGTGTGTGTGTGTGTGTGTGTGTGTGTGTGTGTGTATGTGTGTGTGTGTGTACCCGTTTTTGTGGAGACGATTCCGGAGAAACTACTAAAGGTATCGGGACAAAACATCATATTTAGAAGTTTCATAACCAAACTTAGAGCTGAAAAGCTTTCTGTTGAAAAGGGTTCAAAGGAACTGGTGGTTTACTATTAGCATTTTTCGAAGATTTTGTAAATGAGCCGCTATTTGAGTAATGTCGTCAAAATAGTTAAATAATAAATTAAAGGAGAGGAAATTTTCTATAATTTATGTATATGACACTTTTTGGTAGAATTTATAGTTTAGCTGCATGAGCAAATTCTATTTCATCGAGATCGGTCGTACTGCTTTAAAACTAGTAGCCAGGATATGTCAGATTTTTTGATTCTAATGACAGTAGCTAGTGTCAAACGCTAATGTTTTGAAAATACTACTGTCAATATAGGCTGCGTTCGGATATTGAACACCGTTACAGTTTTTACACCCACTAACACGTAAGTGTCATTTGGACGGTGTACCCGGTGTCAACGGAGTACAATATCCGAACGCAGCTTTAATCGAGATATCTGTCTAGTTCTACTAGTTTTATTTTAATGCAGACATAGCCGATCTCGATCAAATAGAATCTCATGCAGCTAAACTATTAATTTTATATATAGTATGATAAAGTCATGTGCCTGGCCACATCAGATTTTTTCAATTTATAACAAAATTACAACCGTTTGAGTTATTAACAAAACCGTATTTTAACCGGCTCTAACTAAGAAGTTAGAGAATACTTAAGCAATTGAGAAAACCAATAAGTCCATATGATACTTTTTACTCAAAATGACATTTGTTTTCTAGAAAAAAAATAATTCATATGATTTTTTTGGTTCATTTTTTATTCAATTTACGTTGATTTTCTTTTAAATATTTTTATTTAAATTTATTTATTTTCTATCGTTGTAATGTGTAGTGGGTGTGTTCAAACGGCTGAAACTTTTCAAGGAATTGAGAAAACAAATAAGTCCTTATAAAAAATTTATTCAGAATGACATTTGCTTTCTAAAAATAATTATGCAGGGAAAAAAGTGGGACATCTGTATATGTATATACCGACAGCATGAACAAAAAAAGGTGCCCCCCCCCCCTGGCTTCCTGGTAACCAATATTTTTGGACCCAGTCCGCCACTGCCTGCAGGTTCAAGTTGTGATGCCGAATCAGCGTACGCTTGGCTACCCTAACCTTGACATATGTAGGTCTGTAGGACAGTTTTAATGTAAGCAGTTTAAAAAGCTTAAGGATCTCCACGAATTCAGAAAAAATAAACCAGTTGGCGCTATTTTTATTTTGCTATTTTGCTCATTTTCCAGGTTTTTGCAGATATGCGCTTATTTTGCTACATTCCTTTGCTTATTTTATTATTGCTTATTATTGCTTATTTATTGCTTATTTTACGGATTTTTTGGGGTGTTTATACCCGTTTTTAGGGGGTTTGGGTCATTGGTCTGCGCATTTGCGTCTCAAAAATCGCAAAGATCACTCAAAAACGCCTCGCCTCTACTGCATTGTGATATACCAGCTATAACCGTGCGCACAACACAACAGTTTTTCGACTTTTTAATGTATTTGAAATGCTATTAAGGATAAATGGCTGTCTGCCACATCGATAAAAAATCCCGAATTAATTATTCAAAATAATAAAATATTCTGCAGAACGTGCATGAAAACAGTAAGTTACAATTATTTATTCTACGATTTGTCTCTTGGTAGTGATTGTTTTGATTTTAGGCCTATTTTGTTATATTTTGTTGCTTTATTTCACAGTACTAAAATGAAGATGTTTAAGTTTAACATTCACTTCTTAGCCATACTATATTAATACATTGTTTCAGTAATACATATTAACTTAATTCTTTTGTTTGTTCAATTTGTTCAACTACGTTTAAATATAGAGACAATTTGGACTAAAAGGAATGTGTCACGTGGTTAAACCTGCGCCGAAGAATGCAAGCACATATGCACTATAGGTGGAAAACCACATGCTTTTTAGTTCAATTAAGTCCCTCAGTAGCAAACACTGTTAAGTTACATTGAAATCCTATGTACTTAACACCAGTGGCGGACTGGGTCCAAAAATATTGGTTGCCAGGAAGCTAAGGGGGGCCCACGTTTTTCTGTTTATGCTGCCGGTATATATATATATATACAGGTGTCCCACTTTTTCCCCGAAAATTATTTTTATAAAGCAAATGTCATTCTGAATAAATTTGTTATAAGGACTTATTTGTTTTCTCAATTCCTCGAAAAATTCAGCCGTTTGAACACACCCACTACACATTACAACCATAGAAAGTAAATAAATTTAAATAAAAATATATAAAACAAAATCAACATAAATTGAATAAGTAAATGAACAAAAAGTTTATATCAAGCTTTCTATTAATTTTTTCTTCTATAAAACAAATATCATTTTGAGTAAAAAGTATCATATGGACTTATTGGTTTTCTCAATTGCTTAAGAAGTTGGCGCCGGTTAAAATACGGTTTTGTTAATAACTCAAACGGTTATAACTTTGTCATAAATTGAAAAACTAATAAGTCCATATGTAACGTTTTACTCAGTATCTCATTTACTATGCGGAAGAATATTGCGGGGAAAAAATTTAAAATGGAAGAGTTACAAAAAAAAACTTACAAAAATATTATGAAATAGAATGTTAAAAATAAGAAATAGAACGAATAAATACAATATATAAGATCGATAAATCAGGTTTTCTGAAATGTCTAACTCGGTGGTCTATCATCAACAGTTAAAAAGTTATTAAGCATCTAATGTGACATTGGTAACTTATGCGCAATATTCATAAATTAATATTAAATATCCAGATTGTTCGACGAAATTCAACAATTTCTCAATTAGAATAATTCTTCTTTTCATGCAGCAGCTTAGCATTCTGCAATTTTGATTTATACAAACGTATAATTTGTGATATTTATTTTCGTCAAAGAATTAGTAATTCATATATCAATCTAAAATTTTTTAAATAATATTTATCAATGAATTAAATTGTTCATGGTGGTCCAACGCTTTGAAAAACTAGATCGCCTGATTTAATCTAGTTTGATTTGTTACTCTGTAGACATATTGAAGAAAAAATTTATGGGAATATTACAACTACTATACCGAACATAAAGAATAGTAATAAGGAGGCGTCAAAATATTTTTGTGGAAACCATGGAAAATGTATTATTTCCACCAAGAATGTGAAGCAAGACTGAAACGCATTGACCTGACATGGTTGATATGTGCACTCTTGACAATCGTACTGAAATAATTATTATTTATTCAGTTTACAATTATCCATTTATTTAATTATTTATTCTTATGAGAGTACAGAAATGTTAGGATTTCTGAAGAACACCACATTGCTACCAAAGCACTCCTTGTTTTTGTTATCAGTAGTAACTGGAACATCCCCATAAACTTATTCCTTAACATGTCCCGAAATAAATAAATTAAACTGGCGATTTAGCTGGCTAAGGCGTTAGACCACTACAACCAACCCAAGGATCCCTTAAAATTTTTTAAATAGTTTAGAACATTACGTAAATAAATAAAAATTTTAAATATGTTTCGACTGGTACTAGTAAAACTAATTCTTGGATGATCATAAATTGCTCGTTTGTGTAACTCATAGTAGCAGTTTGCAATGACTAAATGTTGCTGCAGAAGAATCATTACATTTGCGCGATTGCTGAAAACGTCGTGGCATCTAGATATGTTATATTAATTTAGGAAATATTTTTTATATGCGTATAAATGTTAAATTAGATGCTTAATAACTTTTCAGCTGTTGACGATAGACCTACCGACTTAGACATTTTAGGAAAGTTGATTTATCTATCTTTGGAAGTATGTCAAGATGTTCCATTTAAAATTCTTGTTATTTGGCATTTAGCAAATCTCCGTTTTTCCGGATGTCATATTAGAATTTAATTTATTTAGCTAATTAATAATAACTGTAAAAAATGCGATACTTTTACTATCCAATGAGTTCTTTTATTTCTTTATTCTTGTTAGTTACCTTAGAATAATTTTTTGAAAATGCTCATTTTTGACAATCCTTTCACAATATCTCAGAAACACTTGATAATAGCCTAATACAAGTTGAAGTCAAAACAATTAGGCTAAAAATCTTCATGAAAAATTGCAATAATATACCTAGTGTTCCATTTAAACAAACATAAGTTTGTTGGTACGTTGTTGTGGGACACCTGTAAACATGAAAATATTTTCTGGCTGTAGGGCGAATGGTTATCTATAACTTTTATAACACCCTGTACATCAATTTTATGATATCTTCGAAAGTGAAAAAAGTATATTATTTTTTACATCTCTGATCACCACAAAAATCCGCATTCTCTTTTTTTTTTAATTTAAATATTTTATTCTATAAATAAATTCAATTTTATTTTTATTGCATGTATAAAAGAACATTCTGGATAAGTGATTCATTTTTGTACCCAATTAAAATTTTATTTATTTGATTTATTTTGGTCCCTTTCATATGTTCAGCAAATATTCCACCATGTTTTCCTGTGTATCAATTATCCGATTTAAGTTTTAATTTTTACATCATAGCATTGACTTTTTTTTTTTAATTTTTTCTGGTAAAAACTACCACGTCATGCCATAACAATTCTGTAATTTGTGACGTATTGGTATTTCAATTTCGGATGAATAATATTTTCGCCAGAACCTGGTCAATCAAATTTAAAAAGAAATTGTATTTTATGAAAGATAAACGTCCAGTAAAAAGTTTCAAGTTTCAAATAGTAATACATTTTAACAAGTTCTCTTAACAAGGGCCTTTTGGAGAATTTTTATTGTTTCCCAAAGGGGGTTTCTTAAAACTCACCATTTTCTTGTTGGGTTCTTATTTATTGCCAAACATAAAAACAAATTCTTAAGGCGGTCCCGTGCAAGTTTCAGTATAAATAAATATATTATTAATATTTTCAACATATTGTCTTAAGGGGGGCCCACTTAAGGGGGGCCCACTTGCCATCGGGCAACCTGGCACCACCTGGCCAGTCCGCCACTGATCCTATGTACTTAACACAGTATCCCTCTGAAGTGCCCAATTTATCTCTACCTATAATAAGCGAATACATTGTGTTATAATAAAATATAAAGCTCAGTTATACCAATGTTTTCTATGATGTGTGTGTGTGCTAATAAATACATATACATAATATACAAAAATAATATGTATTCTTATAACGCTTTTTTGTGTCCTTTTTTACTCATTTTTCGTGCTTATTTTCCAAAAATAAATGCTTATAATTTCGCACTCTAGTTATAATATACAAATTAATATTTAATTGAAAATTATGTTGTTTGATACGAATAAACGTTCCTTTCTACCAAACAAATATTTCAAACAAATGTATTTTTATCCGCAAAGAAATATTTCCTTGCCTTTATTGAAATATCAGACTTCTTTGAGTTAATGCATGTTTATTTGAAATAAACAAAATTTTCTATCTGTCCAGTGACAATAATTAAATTATGCACCTATTTAAGTACCTTTTTTTTTAATAATATGGTCTTACATAGATATTGAGTTAGAAAAAATATAGTGTCAATAATAGTACAAAGAGTTCTTATACGCATTTATAGTGTTGTATAACACATGCAATAAAGTGTATTTGGTATTGGAGTGATTGATAATGTTTTTGAACTGGCCGATTGTTAAAAATTCGATGATAAATACATTATGTTTTGGAAAGGTTTAAGACATGGTATCGTAATTATTGCATTTAGAACGTCTTATTACAAAATTAGCGATATAGTAAACATGTTATTGTAAATTCGGAGCAACTCTCGGCAGAGAAGAATCAAATTGGACCACATTTATAAAAATTATTTTCTCCAAATAGTCTTGACGCGCACATACTTTCAATATCATTAACATATATATTGTTATATATAGACTGTGACATTACGGTCACAACAACGCAGCAAAATCTTAATAGAATTTAATTGTGTAAATAATATCGAAACGAATTTCATTCGGGAATCAAAATAAACATTTATGTTATGCTAATTAATACTCCTAAGTTGTTAATATCTACTGGGAATTTGGATAACAAAAACGGATTTTGTTTATATCTTGCTAATCTAAATGAGCTGAAAGTGTATATTGCTAAAAGTTTGAATTACGTCAAGATTAATTATGTTAATGATGCATTTTGCAAGTAATTTAATGTTATTTTGAAATATTTTTGCCCTTTGAGTAACAATTTTGTTAGGTATATTGAGTGATTGACATTAGATCTCACTGATCTCCGTCATCCTAATTTTTATCATTAGATTGCGGCATTATAAGCATATATTTTTGGAAAATTAGCGCATAAAAGAAACAAGAAAAATGATAAAAAAAACACACAAAAAAGCGTTATAAGAACGCGTACACCTTGTATTATTTTTGTATATATGTATTCATTAGCACATACACATCATACAAAACATGGATATAACTGAGGAAATTGATACTTAACAATAGAAATAAACTATACACAATAAGTAAACGCTTTATATTTTATTTAAAAAAATGTATTCGCTTATTATACGCAGGTAGAGATAAATTGAGCACCTCAGAGGGATACTGTGTTAAGTACATAGAATTTTAATGTAACTTAACACTGTTTGCTTCTGAGGGACTTCATTGAACTAAAAAAGCATGTGGTTTTCCACCTAGTTGCGCGGGTGCATATGTGCTTGCATTTTTCGGAGCAGATTTAACCACGTGACACATTCTTCTTAGTCCCAAATTGTCTCTATATTTAAACGTGGTAGAACAAATCGAACAAACAAAAGAATTAAGTTAATATGTATTACTGAAACAATGTATTAATGTAGTATGTTTAAGAAGTGAATGTTAAACTTGAATATTTTCATTTTAACACTGTGATATAAAGCAACAAAATATAACAAAATAGGCCTAAAATCAAAACTATGACTACCAAGCAGTATTGCCAACCCTTTGATTTCAGAATACTCAGCACGCCTGTCGAAAATTCCCCTTTTACCATCATTTTACTCACCATTTTAATTTTTCTTTTGTAACACAAAAAGTACAAAAATGCCTACAGTGATATCACTACTAACATATGTCAAATGTAACATGTAATGTTAATTAGGTTTAGGAGATATATATTTTCCAGATTTTCCCTAAAAAATCCTCTTTTTGATAAAATTGGTAGGGATCGAGGTTCTTATTTTTAAACTTTTATATTTTTATGCAAGATACTCTCATACTTTATTCCTGTGAAATTTGAAAAATCAATATATTTAACATTGAGGCCCTCAAAAGCAAGAATAATTTTAGATTAATAATATTAAAAAGCGATATACCACAGTTATTAAATTAATGACAAAACAAATAAAAACTCTTTCTGGTATAATTTTTCCGTATTCTCTGAATCTGAAGGCCGCAATTCGGAATTGACATAAGATGTTAAGTAAATCAGTGATAAAAACTAGACATAATTCAAAATCTCTGATTTCAAGTTCATCAGTTTCTACGAAAGCACACCAGGAACAGTTTTTACTTGTTCGATTTTGTTCATTGTTAGCCAGTGTAGTTCACTTGCTTAGACTATTGTATTTTTAACAAATTACGTTATTGGATATATGTGAAATGCGCTGATATCTATACTCAAAAGTTAATTGATTATGTTTTTTTTTTTAAGTTTTTGATTTAATTTTTATTAAGGTAATAACTGTGATATGTAAGTTTATTATAGTAAAACAAACGTTCTCTTTTATTTTTTTTTATATTAAATTCAACTTATTTTCAATGTTGAGCTGCTTTGTGCACGGGTTAGTATAGTGTCCACGAAGTATTCCACCCTTTCCATATTTCGACGGGTTAGCAGACATAACCTCAATCGGCATATCGTTTAGCAAGAAGCCTAAACTTGAAGACATAACCACCAAAATTGGCTAAAGTATAATAACATAACCTCTAATCAACAAAACAATCAAATAAAACAACAAAAGATCATCAATAATATTATATATTAATTTGTATAACATTGGTTACATAATTAATAATGTAGAGATACGATATTTAACAAAATAAAAATAAAATAATGCTTGGAATTTACTGGGGCCTTCTGAAAGCCATTCCGGCGTATTTGGCGTTGGGGCCCAGCTCCTCCTCGATACGCAGAATCTGGTTGTATTTGGCCAACCTTTCCGAACGACATGGGGCCCCAGTCTTGATCTGACCAGTGGACAAACCAACGACGAGATCGGCAATGAACGTATCTTCCGTTTCGCCAGATCTGTGTGAAACCATGGTGCCCCAGCCGTTTGCCTTGGCCAACTTATGTGCCTCAATTGCTTCAGTAATAGTACCAATTTGGTTCACCTAAACAAACACAATAATTCAAGGTTATTAATAGAAATTATTTTGGTTTTTTTCTATGGGTAAAACCATAAAAAATGGTCCAGAAAAAATTAAGTTGGTAACTTGACTGTATTAGAAAAATTTAAAATTTGTTTAAGGCTCCTGTCTCCGACCCTTCGATTCCGAAGGTCCTTATGCAACTGCTATCGGAAAGGAATTTCAATATTTATGAAAATTATTTATGCAAATATATATTATATATATAATATATAATATATTATAATATATTTATGCAAAATACAGAAATGCTTTACGATGGCAGTTGCGTCTGATTATTGTCTGCTGTAATACATTATAAAATATAATTAAATGTTAACTATAAGAGCACAAGCTATTTTCTTCTGAACTTCTCTAGACTTGCACTCTGGAGTATTGTAGTGCGTGTTTGTATTGAGTTGGCAGCCATGTTTACAATACCTACGACTATTGTGAAAGTACTATATCATCGAGTAGAAAACTCAAACATATTTACATTGAATATTTGTACAAATAGAAAGCAATACATTTATTACTTTAGGTTATACCATATATCAAATGTAATAAATATGAAATATAAACAGACATGTTTATAGTAGCACCATCTACATCTGGTGATTTTTTTATTTCGAAACTTTGGAGACAGTTCGTTATTTGAATTGAGACGGAAGCCTTAATGAAATGGCTTGTAATGAAAAAATTAGCGCTCTAACTCCGTCCCTTTTTTGATAACAAGTAATAGAAGTTTGAAAATTTTTCATTTGCACAATATGTTCAAATATATAATTTAATTTAATTTTAATACAACACAAAACCACCCTTGATAATCGATTTCTGAGCTGCAAAAAGATAATTTTCGAAATTTTGATTTTGGGTGCCTGTCGATCGAGGCCTCAAATTTACATTGGAAAAAGACATTTTTTGGTAGTTTTCGAATAACTGTTCGGGGTTTTAGAAAACTTAAGCTTAAAGTTATAGTACTCGTAGAGGACTTTCCAAGAAAGAATTTAACCTACTATATGGATTTAACGCCCCCAACCCACCCCCACAGTGCCCTGAAAACTACCCTTAAATGAAAAAATCTACATTCTTCAGAAAATTGACCCTTTTCATCATTTCATTCCATTTTGTTCATAGAAATCATTACTATAAGTCTAGTGGAATGTTTATGAACATTTATCAGTTAACTGCCATTTGTTTAAACAAATTCTTTTGTTTAAATAATTAGTTTTTCTCGAAAACCCGTCTGAATTCCGTTTTCTGAGTTCGAAATGGCAGTTCATTATCGTAGAGTGACATTATTCATTAAAAAATTTCTTCCGATTGTTTAAGCAATCAATTATTATTCATTTTCAACTCTTTTTCTAATTATGGTAGAAAAGTCAGCTTTTTTTGTGAAATGAACTTATAAATTTCAGATATCTTGCCTATATTTTCGAGATATCTTGCCTATATTATCTAATAAACCCACATTTGTTTAAACAAATTCCATTTGTTTAAACATGTTTTTTTTTTTGCATTTCACCTAAAATAATTTTTTTTTACATCGGCCTGGCCAACTGTTATTCTCAAATGACATCATTAAAATTTTGGAATGATTTCCATTGTTTAAATAATAAAATATTATTTGGGGGGATTGTTGCTTTCTATCATCACAAAATCACAAAAATTTCTGCAATGCAGTTTTGAACCACCCTAGTGGCCATAAAGCAGTGTTGCCAGGTCTAGTGAAATTTCACTAGATCTAGTGATTTTTTTCCCATTTAGTGATTTAGTGAAAACTTTTACAAAAAAGCACCTTTTTAGTGATTTTTACATTCGGTCTAATTTAATATGCAAAATATATCCTACAATGAATGTGTTTTTGATTTTTCAGATCAATATTAAAAATTGGGGTCTACAACATTCAAACTTTACCAAGATTATGCCATCTAGCGGGAAAAACAACAAATATTATCATGTGAATCCCCAAAAATTACTTTACAAGCAAAATGGTCATTCCCGAAAAAAATTCGTTGCCGGAGGGCTAATGTTTTTATGGCAAACCCTTGATTATTTCGTTATAAACCCTCGTTTACATCTACTTAACTTAACTGAACGTACGAAAACTTAAACATTAGAGGTACTCCATTGTATTATATGTGTTCGTTTACATTCATTTAACGTAGAAAAACTTAACGTAACATACAGATTTGTTCACTCAACTTCAACTTAACAGAAGCCGTGCACTAAGTGCACCAATCACAAGCTCTCGATTTTGACAGTTTGGATAATGGTGACAGTAACATAACCTAAAAATTAACTCGTGCGACTTGAACTTTAGGCGATTTCGCGTGGAACGGTTCGGTTGCGGTTCGACTACCGATTTGAACCAACCATTTTCACATGGCAATTGATGACGTAACGGTTGCAGTTGGTTCGATTCGGTCCGTCAAAATCTTGAACCTGCCTGGCAAGACGGTTTGAAATATCGGTTCGTTTGGGTTGTCATTTTTAGGTTATAAGTTGTAAAATGCTGGTAAAATGGATAGGTATATCGTTGGCGGAATGCGCGGTAGACGACTGCGTATTTCATTACTGTCATATTTAACAGTAAGTGGGGCACCTAACCTACGAATCGAACCGGATCATTTTCCGTCGAGCGGTTACTGACGTTTCAAAAATGATGACGATTTAGAACCGTTCTGTCAACCACATCCAACCGCCAACCGGAACCAAATCGAACCGTTTAGCCACGCGAAATCGCCTTTTGTTATCTTTGTGTTGTTTTGCAATTTTTTTAGCTCGATTAACGGATTACTAACACAGGTGATGGAACCTTGATCCAACTTGCGTGTACATAAACATTTTTGTATAATAAAAGCGATAGATTTAATATGGATTTCATATTGCGTCACTGACAAATGCGCATGTCAAGCACCCCAACGTAAGTGAATCTAAATGGAACGGATCTAAATTTCGTACGTTAAGTATAATTTTTCGCACGTTAAGTTAAGTGGATGTAAACGATACTATTAATAATATATCATTTAATATAAATATTAAATGAACAACATAAGTACCCCTTCACCTAAGAAAAAAATCTTTAAAACTGTTGTTAAGAGACTATCGTGACTAGACGTTAAGATATTTTTTTAAATAGAAAGTTAATGTAAACTCTATGCATTTTATACTTATCAGATAGTTTCGAATGCGCTAAATATAATGGTTCTTATTTCAACTCTCAATTGAAAACCCAAACAAAGTTATTTAGTTTAACGCAAACGCATACCAATGTCAAAAATGTCGGATTTGCTAACTCAAAAATGACCGGCATTTCTGAACTAATTAAAATAAACAAAATAGTTTTTGCACTCCCAGAACGAAGATTCAGTAAAAACTAAAATTGTTTCTAAAATAGTCAAGCTACCAACTCCAGACCTTTTCAATATTAAAAATTGCTAAAATTGATTTAAAATCAAAATTCAGTCACATGCTTTTGTAATTATATTAAAAGTTACGGAATATCAATGTTTAGCAAAATTTTAGGCGGCTGGTTTTTTATTTTGGCCTATCAGCGTAGTATACTAACCTTCAATAATAAACAGTTGCATGCGGATTTGTCGATGGCAGTTTGGATACGGGTGGGGTTGGTTACCGTCAAGTCGTCGCCGACAATTTGGATAGAAGTGGCGGCAGTAAGAGTGGTCCACGCATCCCAATCGTCTTGGTCAAAGGGATCTTCAATGGAGACAATGGGGAAATTCTTGATGCACTCCAGGTATAGGTCCTTCAGTTTGGCAGGTGTCAACCATTTGTCGGCCGCAGATTTGGGGTTTTTGAAGTCGAGATCGTATTTGGCTACGGAAATGATTAATGTTATTGTTGTCGATATTTTTCGAATCTTTTTAAAATATTTGATTTACCCAACACCACACCATCACCGGACAAGACATTTTATTGATTAATTAGAGCAGAAATTAATTATAATTGAGCACATTGAATGCAAGCATCAGCGATATAAAAGTAACGACAAAATCACAATGAAGAAAAAAAAACAGTACAAATTATATGCGCAATAAATAAAATCTTCATTTATTGTAAGCATTTGATAAAATATTTGAGCAATACCAAAAATATTTATCCAATACAAAGATATTTGAAAATATTTACTTGTGCATTAAAAAAACTTAAATAAAATTATATAAATGTACATCAGAATCAAAAATTTGTGCATTCATATATTTGAATGTTCCTTTCTTAATAATTTTGTACACTAAAATAAATAAATGTGCAATACAATCGTAACCTCTATAATAATATAACAAGCAGCTTAAAAATTATTTGCTCATTGAAAAAAATATATTTCCAATGGTTTAAATAAATCAGCATTTGAAAATATTAATACCGCATTCAATAATCTCGATTGTACCATGAGAAAATACAGCAAGCGCGTAAAGTATGGAAACATGGGAAAATCTGTGACACGTTGTCGTTTAAAAAAATCTTTGTAGATGTCGATTTTTTATTATTAAAATACATTCTTTTTAGTTATGATGTCATCATTCATTTTTTGTCTTACTGAATTCAGTAGATTATTTAATAGGGTATTTGACTGTATTCAAAATATGGCTTGTATTATAGTCATCCTAATAGATTACAGTTTAAGAAAACTATTTGTTATTACTTTTCAAAAAAAATATGCTTTATTTCTATTAAAAACCAAAATTAAAATTGAATTTTATTCACGTGCTATCACGTGATTGAAAACGCTCTGTAATTGGCTCAGTCTCCAGTGACGTCATTCGTTAGCACGCTTAGAGCGCGTTCGGTTTGTCAGGGTAGGGTATGGGGAGAGCAATTCTCAGATAACCTGGGTCGGCTGTCTCTCTCTTATATGCAGATAAACGCCGTATGATGTTAGTCCGCCTATTATGCAGCACGTCACTCTCACCGTACAATACCGGGTTATCCGAACGCGCTCTTATGCTTCCCCCGTTTGAATTTAATAGGACTAAAGTGCCATGTAAGCATAACTTTGTAGGTTAGGATAGCCCTAACCTTAAGCTGTCAGATCAGATAATAGCTGGTTCGAAAATACGATAGATAACTTATTCTCCTCAGTTTTACTTATGTCGAAGTAATCTTCACAACAAAAAACACTGCTATTTTTTTCATTTGGATTTCTACAAGCCAACCACTTCGCAGTTTCAAATCTTACGGAACAGCTACAAATAGTTTATCCGGAGTTTTTCTTGACGTATTTCTGCATTGTGGATTTATACACCATTTATAACCCATTTTTATGTAGAAATTGTGAAAACAACACATTATACAACACAATGACCAAACGGCGACGATGCCGATGCTGACAGACCATATGGGCCGATTTGACATCTACTATCGGGTGATGTCACACAACAGAAAGTATCGTTTTGGCGGGACTTTTTGTGATTCAATTTTTAACGCTGATGTTTATGAAATATTGAGGAAATAATTACGAAAAATAATGCATTTACAATGTCGAGTGAAGGAATAAACACACTAAGATGGTTTTCCAATAATAGTCAAATACCCTATTGTGTAAATGCCAGCGGAAATATTTTATGGCTTTATATAAGAAAATTTTCGAGACAATTGAAAAATCGTGCTAACCTTAGGGAAATGGATTTTGTAAATTGAATATGAAATTGCGTTTTGGGTAGAATTAAATGCCCTGAAAATCAATCTAATATAATAGTTTAATTTACTATCGCGCAAGGTTTTCGAAAAAAAGTGGGATAAAAATGTAAAAAACACGGTTTACGTAATTTTTACAAATTTATACCTCCTGAACCCATTGTCCTAAAAACCTCGAAATAGTCTCATAGTAAACCTAATCTGAAATATAAAAAAAAGCAAAATCTGACGTGATATGCAAGTTTTCGCATTCAATAAACAAATAAGTTATCAATACAACCCTAATTTTCAACTTTTTCTTTTTCTCAAAAATTTTCTTATTAAAGGCCATACGCCTGTAAATTATAATTAAAATAAGTAACAGATCTATCAAAACATAGGGGGTTGCCACTAAAAAGTGTCGAAAACGTCATAAGTCGAAAACAATTTTCTATTTAACATAATATGTAGGGTGAGCCATTTGAATCAATAAACATATCATTATTCGTTGAAATCAGATCAGCGTTAATTTTGATGCGAACTAGATCTAGTGCTCTATATTTATTATTTTAATGCACAACGTATTTTTATGTAACATATTCATATTTATTAAATGCGCAATATGTGTTTTTTAATGCACAAGTTATCTATTCTAGGGCAAAAAATATAATTTTGTATCTAACATATTTATATTTATTTAATGCACTATATTTATTATTATTTTAATGCCCAAATTATTAAATCAAATGCTCGAAGTATTTATTTTAATGCATATACCTATTTTATTTTAAATAATGAACGCTACAATTGCACCCAAAAAAACCTCACCATAAATACATTAAAACTGAAACACAAGTATGGAATGATAGAGCGCAGGATTTTCTCTCGAATGGATTAATTAATATACAGGATGTTCCATTTGAAAAAAAATCAGATTTTGTAGTTTGAAAACACAAGTTGCAAATTGTTAGCATAAAAAACAAAATGATGTACCCAACATTATTTTGTTTGACCGTATTGAACGTATGTTCTCATCCATCTCCGTTAGGTTCAATAATAACCAAAATATTACAAAATATTACGTTTGAAAATACTCATTTTTAGCTCTCAATAAGGTTACGTTAAACTTTAGCTATATTTAGACCTAATTATCCCTATCCCTATCCCTACTATATACTAAAAGTCTAACACAGTCCCCGCAAGAAGTTTACGAAAATCGGCGAATCGGGGGAAAGGTCTGCTCCTCGGAGAAGCGAAAATCGGCGCCGCAGGCGCCGATTTTCCGCCTAAAAGTGGATTCTACAGTGCTTAGGCTTTCGATTTCGTCCAATTTCCGGCCAGTTCTCGTTATTTATTAACTCGATTAGGCTAAATTTATGGAGTATCGTTTGGGACTGTCCTCGCCAGCGCGTCGTCATGCCAATCGATCGCGGTTGCTAGGCAACGGCCGCGCGCTTCGCGACGCGGTCACCAGACGGCGACACGTCATGTCGCTGTTGAGGTTCCTCTACGAAGCAATAGATGGCGCGCCCGTAACCGCGCCGAACGTACGAGCATAATCATCTCGCGCGTGTAAGAGCATCCGGGCTTTTTGTTTCCCTCTTAACGCTTCGGCGATCTACCTAGGTCGACCAGCAGGCCTATTAGGCCTGCACATTCTCCTATCCCTACTATATACTAAAAGTCTAACACAGTCCGCGCAAGAAGTTTACGAAAATCGGCGAATCGGGGGAAGGGTCTGCTCCTCGGAGAAGCGAAAATCGGCGCCGCAGGCGCCGATTTTCCGCCTAAGATTGGATTGTACAGCGCTTAGGTTTTCGATTTCGTCCAATTTCCGGCCAGTTCTCGTTATTTTTTAACTCGATTAGGCTAAATTTATGGATTATGCTTTAGGAGTGTACAGGTCAACGCGTCGTCATGGCAACCGATCCAGGTTGCTAGGCAACCGCCGCGCGCTTCGCGACGCGGTCACCAGACGGCGGCACATCATCATGTCGCTGTTGGCATTACGCTACGAAGCAATAGATGGCGCCCCGTAACCGCTTCGAACGTACGAGATAACCACGTCGCGCGTGTAGCAGCATCCGGGCTTTTTGTTTCCCTCTTAACGCTTCGGCGATCTACCTAGGTCGACCAGCAGGCCTATTAGGCCTGCACATTCTCCTAGTATTCAACTAAAATGTGTATTTCCATAAAATAGTTTCAGTTCTAATGAATTCATCACATAGTTATGCCACTCCCTGTTTTGTTAATGTTATTGCTAGATTATTTGCGTTAAATCACATGCTTTAGCAACAATATTATTTCACTTACATTCTTCTTCCCCGTCTGGATTGCGATATGTAAAAACAAAACTTATCATTATTATATTTAACAGAAATGATATTTAAAAAAGTAGAAACACAAAATTAAAATTTGATATCTGAGAACAATATGAAATTTAAAAGAATATTTGTTCTTTACGACATTTTTAATTTAATTTGCAGAAAACTATTAATTTAGATTACTATTAGACTTATTATTTAGTCATTTTTCAGTAAATGACAATTTTAAAAGATATTTTGTAAAAAAAAATTTACCTTTAGCTTTCTTGTAGAATTCAGAAGCGGCAACGTCCATGCCGATTTCAATGCGGCCAGTGTATCCGGCCTTTCCAATAGCGTCTTTCAGCAAGTTGAGAACATCTTTCGATGCTGCGATATTTGGGGCAAAACCACCCTCGTCGCCGACCGCTGTCGCGTCCAAACCGTACTTGGCCTTGATGCTATTTTTCAAGTGATGATAAACCTCTGAGCCCATTTTCATGGCTTCCGTGAACGATGAAGCTCCAGTCGGCAAAATCATGAATTCCTGCGATAATGATATTAGTAACATGAGAAATACTGAATAATACGGAATTTGGAAGTTTTATTTTGCTACAATAATACTAAGTATACTATCAGAAAGTAAAAATCTTTCTATCCTAAAATCGGACGAAAAAGATGGGATTAAAAAAGATATTTGGACTGAAAACGCACGGTGTTAGATTTTTTTTACTTTTTATGGTGTTTATATTCTTAGATTAACGTACTGCCAAAATAACAATACATATATGCAAAATTTAAGACTTTGTGATCTTTGGCATTGCATTTTGTTGGCCAGTCCATTCCTATAAGGTAAACTATCATCGAGATACTCATTTGTGAGTATCAAAACAATTTCTTTCTTTCTTTACAATCTTGCATGCAGCTTTTTTTAAGAATGGAAAGTTTTGTTTTGCATCTGGTATATAGGATTTTAGCACAATGTTGTTTTTAAGATCCACAACTTCTAGTTTTATTTCTTCTGATTCTGATTCTATTGAGTTTTCATTTGTGAACAACTTTCAGCATTGCAGATGAAAGTACAGAGTTGAACGTTTGCTATGAAAGATCTTTTTGAAGTTTCTAGGATATTTTTTACAATTTGACCTCATTTTTTGCAAAAACCTTAGCGAAAAGAAATTTTTAATTACAAAATTTCAATCATCATTGTGAAATGATGACAAATTAATGACAATATAAAGATATTATATGAGAATATTGTCGGGTTAAAGGTAAAATTCACCAAAAGATATGTTACTACTATTGAGAAAAACGTTTTACAGAAATTGGAATTAAAAAAATACATTCTAGTGCAAATATACTTGCAGTAGATTCTAGTTAATTTAATACTTAACTATTGGATTTCACATCACGGAGAAACATTCATTTTTGTACCGAGTGTTTTTATTTACCTTGATACATTTTTGCGTATTGGTGTCGTTAAAAGCATATTGATTTATTCTTTCTATTACAAAAATGTTACAACAACAAAATAGTATATTATAATACAAGTTTTATAAGACAAAAATTGGCGCACGAGTTGTTTTGGGCACGACGAGCGTAGCGAGGAGTGTCCAAATGGCACGACTGCGCCAATACGACTTATAGAACGAGTGTTATATACTATTTTTTCTACTTTGCTACATTAATTTTACATACATTTCAAAAATTGTGGTTGTCATCTTACAATCTAGCGTAGTTTTATTTTCCACAGTTGGTACTTGTGGTAAAATTCATAAATACGATTGATGGGAGCCAATAGCGATTGAGATGTCAACCTTGTTTGACACTTGACGTCAATGTCATCAATCTTGGAAAACTAAAAGTTACTAAAAGTTTGTGATCTAGTGTTTTCATAACGACACCGGAAGCAGTTTTGTTATGAATTTATAACGAACACAAAGAAAAAAGATATTTTTTTATAAAAATGTTAAAGAAATAAAAAAAAAAGATCAGTTAAATTAACTTAACCAATTGAATTTAAGGAATTTAAATTATTACCAGTTTATTAATAGTTTACTACTTATGGCAGAGAAAAACGATGCGGTTTTCTGCTATTTGCAAACAATTTTGAGTTTTTCCTGGAAATTTGATTTGACCATGCTTGTTAAAATACTTGAAAACCAAATAAGTTTTACACTATTATAAAGAATTTTACGGACATGCAGTATAACTATTATATTATTACAATCTTTGGTTTTATACAGGATGTTTATGGTCTTGTGATTTTATTTTCGAAGGGTGATTAAACATCATAAAAGAAGGCCTTTACCATAAGCCTTTCTTTACAAAAGTTGCATAATAAGAGATATTAAGTTACTGACATCAGCCTACTTAGTAAAAAATTGACTGATAACTTAGATTTACTTTGCACAAGTTGTTGATCAATCGTTTTAGCGTTAATAACATTCTTTTAAGGTGTTTAGGCACCCTTTAATATTAAAAACAAAGAAAAAAATAACAACAATAATATCAGAAGTATATTTTTAGAATAATAATAATAATAACAATAATATTAGAAGTAACTTTTGTTAAGAAATTTTTACGTTAATGGCTTTCTTTTAAGATGTTTAATCACCACTTGAAAATAAAATCACAAGACCGTAAACACCTGTATATTTTAAATCACATTGTCTGTTTTTACTTTATCAGCAGTATGATAAAGTATTGTAATTGCGCCGAAAAAAAAATTTAAGGTTTTGGTCATTTACTATCCAATGTGCAATTGTTTAATCAAATTTTTGAGATTTTAGCGGAAATATGTCCTTTTGGATCCCCTGAACACATTTGACCAAGGTACAAAAAAATGTCTGTGTGTGTGTGTGTGTATGTGTGCGCGTGTATGTGTCTGTACCCGTTTTTTGTGGCGACGATTCCGGAGAAACTACTAAAGGTATCGGGACGAAACTTCATATTTAGAAGTTTCATGACCAAACTTAGAGCTGAAAAGCTTTTTGTTCAAAAGGGTCCAAAGGAACTGGATGTTTACTCTAAGCCTTTTTCAAGGATTTTGCAAACGAGCCGCCATTTAATTTATGACATTTTTGGGTAAAATTAGCTGTAAGAGCAATTTGTATTTGATTGAGATCGGTCGTGTCTGCATTAATATAGAACTAGTTAGGCAGGATTTGACAGATATTTTCATTTTAATGAAGGTAGGTAGTGTCAAACGCTGATCTTTTGACAATACCTCTTGTCAATAGAATCAATATATCTGTCAAATCCTGGTTAACTAGTTTTATTTTAATGCTGACATGATCGATCTCGATCAAATAGAATCTCACGCAGCTAAACTATTAATTTTATATATAGTATGATAAAGTCATGTGCCTGGCCACATCAGATTATTTTCTTTTATTTAACGATTCTTAACAGCTATATATATATATATATATATATATATATATATATATATATATATATATATATATATATATATATATATGCTCTTCTTTCCTATAAATCTAAATAGTAGTAAACAAAAATGGTAGAAAATCTGTACATTTGCTCTATAATGAAGTGCTTCTATAAGAAGTTGCTTCTAAAAAGGAACTGGCTTCCATGGTGCACACCTTGACAGTTGCAAATTTTGGACTTTTATTAGGGTCCTAAATTAACATAATTTCAAAAACTAATTTTTTTTGACTTTTTACAAACTCAAGTTCACAACAGGTGACTAGATTAAAAATCAATTAACAAAGTACAGGTGGTAAAAGTCACTTAGTGTAGTAAAAGACAATTAAAAATTAGGGTATCATTCAAAACAGGGATATAAACTTTGTGAATAGAATAATAGAGTAGAAAACATTGTTATGTTGTTTATCTTTAATACAATTTCGGGCTGAAAAAAATCATGTGAATTCCGATTTTTGAGAAAAATGACTACAAAATGATAAATATGTTACACTATGTTTATTTTATTATGCAATGTTATAGCAGAAGACTGAGGTGACTTACAAACTTCAAAATGATCTATAAGTAAATCTTAAACTTTGTACTTTTACGTTAGATTTAAACATTTGTCTGTCATTAGCATTATTATATAGTTTTCGAATGTCTTTTGGCATTAAACAATGATTCGGAAACACTTCAAATATTGTTTCTAAAATCATCTTTAAATTAAAAAATAACAGCCAACATTGTAATTTCAAACTTTAATTTACACAGACTAATACGAGTATTATATCTCCTATGATAAGAACTAATAAAAATTAAACAAACAAGCATTCAAGTACTAGATAATCAAAATCCAAAGTACATACCTGCATCGCAAGTTTGTTGCCAGCGTGCGAACCACCGTTAATCACGTTAAACGCCGGTACAGGAAGAATAATATTCTTATTTCCAGCCAAATCCGCAATGTGTCGATAAAGAGGCAATCCTCTTTTACCAGCTCCAGCTTTCATAACAGCTAAACTAACCCCCAAAATAGCGTTAGCACCAAGTCTCGATTTATTCTCAGTTCCATCCAAGTTATTCATAAAATCATCGATCTCCTTTTGCTGCGTCACCTCAAAGTTTTCTTTAAGCAGACCTGGAGCGATCTCATTATTTACGTTGTTAATAGCGTTAAAAACGCTCTTTCCGTGGTATTGAGATTTGTCTTCATCGCGTAATTCCACAGCTTCGTAGGCACCTAAACGAAGCGACTAAGGATTATTTTTGTTGTGTTAGTTATTAGTTACGTACCTGTGCTTGCGCCAGACGGTACTGCAGCTCTAAATAACCCTAGTTCGGTTACTAAATCGACCTCGACAGTGGGGTTACCTCTGGAGTCGAAAATTTGACGAGCATAGATACTTTTGATAGGCATCTTATTCACAAAACTTTTGCTGGCTACTCTAAAACACATTACATCTATTTAGTGATAAAAAATACGGTTATGTCTGTGTTTTAGTAGATTTAATCACATTTTGCACTACAAAATTGGGATTTTGCTTTGCTAAGTGGTGAATGAAATTGTTGAGGTGTAAAAATAGAAATAATTTGGATACTTACAGAAATTTCTGTCGGTTAAAATTGGGGAGCAGTGCTATACGGCTGCCGGTTTAACTGCAAATGACACTAATGACAGCGCGACCTTTCAAAGCAAGTACGCGCCCTGAAGGTCAAATTAAAGTCATTCTTTACTGGATGTTGCAAAATCAATAGTTGCGTGCACTTTTGCGCGGTAACGAAATTTTGCGAAATTCTTAAACCACATGTTTTTCTTATTGAACATCACTAAAGATAAATAATTAAAGTTAACCTAAAATTGGCCTAAAACTGGTACATCAAATTAGAAAACGTCAGTTCTCGTTCATCGATTTTCGTTTATTAAAAGAGCCATCCTATGATACCTGACACGACCACTTTCCCTATGCTGTTTCTAAAGTTGGTACCATCTTCTGCATCTCTTTAACTCTATACAGCTTGGAAAGACGCGTTTCCTAGCATGAGTTCTTTATCAAAAATTGGTCCAACTTTGATAGGTCATGATGATTGAATTGGGTTATTTTTAACAATATCTTGCTTTCGATTGATCTGACGACTATGGACCCTATTACAAAACTAATAGATCTTTAAATTCTCTACAGAAAATGTCTATAGATGTTTTATGTTCGAGTTGGCGTTTGCAAGTTATACGTCTGAAAATCCGTCAAAACCACGTAAGGGTAACAACGAATTTATATTCTGACTATAAAAGTCAATTAATAATTCCAGTTTTTAAGTAAAAATTGGACTTAGAAAAATGTTCAAGTTCGTGTAACCATGGAAACCATCAGGGAAACACTTTTTTCAAAACCTGTAACTTTTTAAATAATAGTTCTAGGCAAATCAAATTTGGTATATGTACCTACTTCAACGGCATATATTTAACTAAAGAAAATTACAAGAAAAATGTTACAACTTTTATAGTTACTTCTAAGTTAAGTAGTATGCTTTCCCATTCCTCAATCAGGGCTTGTGTCAGTTCCTGTATGGTTAGTGGTGGATTAGGGCTCTTGCGAACACGTCGGTCGAGCTGATCCCACACGTGTTCAATAGGATTCAGGTCAACGACGGCCATTCCATGACCTGAATTCCACGTTCTTCTAAAAAGCTTCTGGTGATGCCGGCGGTATGTGGCTTTGCATTGTCCTGCATTAGGATGAAATTTTGACCGACGCCATATGCAGCAGGCACCACATGGTCCTCCAAGATGATTTCGAACTAATTCATGGCATTTAGTCTATCAGGAACCACAACAAGATCAGTTCTGTTGTCTATACTGATTCCAGCCCAAACCATCACAGATCCACGACCAAATCTATCCATTTCCTGTATAGTAGCGGCTGCGTAGCGTTCACCAGGACGTCTATATACACGTACTCGACCGTCGCAACGAGTTAAACGAAATCTGGACTCGTATGTAAACAGTACAGGCGTGACGAAGTTGCCAATCTCTGTGATCCAGAGCAAACCTCATTCGCGCTGCTTTGTTATGCTGCGTAAGTCATTAGAATGAAAATATCTGTCAAATCCCGGCTACTAGTTTTATATTAATGCAGACACGACCGATCTCGATCAAATAGAATTCGCTCATACAGCTAAACTATTATTTTACAAAAAAGTGTCAGACATAAATTATACAAAAAATCCTCTACTTGAATATATTATTTAATTATTTTGACGAAATTACAGAAATGGTGGCACATTTGCAAAATCGTTGAAAAATGCTGAGAGGAAATCCTCAGTGGCTTTGGACCCTTTTGAACAAAAATAATAAATATATAGTCATATAGCATGAGGGATTTTTTTCTTGACAAAGATAGTGAACGTATAAGAAAAACATATAACCAAAAATACAAAGACAAAAATACTGTACTCGTGTTCAGCGAGCATGCAATAAAAATTTCCTACATCAAATAACTAATATACAATTGAAAGTGGTTAAATATTCGTTGGAATTTATTCAATAAATTGTCGAGGCATGATATTTAAAACTTAAATTGGTATGGAGAACCAGTCCGCAAACAAAAATATACGTAATGTGTTAGACAAGGAAACAACGCGTATTTTGGAAACGCGCTTTCACTCTAAAACGGACAGAGAGAAAAGTGGTGGTACTCGCAATTACAGATGCGTGGTGGGGCGGCATTCCTGACCGAGCGCGGACACAATGTGAAAAAACGGTTTCAAAACGAAAATACGAACCAAAATATTGCGACTGTGGCTTAGTTAGTGTTAATCTCAACCAACAGACCGATAATTTGTTTATAAATGATCTAAATCAAACGCGAAATATCGGTGAAAGTAGGAACAATGTGACTGATTAGTGATATTGTGTCGGACTTTCAAATGCATTTCTGCGATTTTCTGGAAACTATCATACGGGACTCCGTAGCTATACGGAAGTAGGTTTGTTTTGGTTATGTTTATGACTTTGTCGCATACGTACTTATGTGGAGTTGTGGGGTTATGTTTCTGAATTAGGCATGGACAGAATATTGTGCAATGGAAATCAAGATATAGGCATCAACGAGGGATAGAAAAGGTCAGATTTATTTGTTTTAGTTATTTTTAAGACTGCGAATGGGGTTAATTAAAGAACACAAGCATTTTGGATTATTTATAACGAATAGCGAGTAGTATAAAACTCGAAATGACTAACCTACCGGTGATAGCATAAATAATACTTGTGTAAAATGGGAGCATATTCCATTTTGTAAATAAAATTGATGTAATATAATATACATATTTATTTATGGACATATTTCCGCTAAAATCTCAAAAATTTTTGTCGGCACGATTACAATACTTTACATACCTACTACGTATGATAAAGTAAAAACGTATTGATCGGACCACAAATAGAAAAGTTATGTAAAAACACAAATGAACAGACCACAAATAAAAATGTTGATTCAAAATATCAGTATTAAACTGTTTTCTCATTAGAGAACATACAAATCGTCACGACTTTGTCTATTTAACCGAATTTCTATCTCTAATAATAACAAAAGCACACATAAGACACAGTCTATAACATGAAATAAAATTCATTCTAATAAAAACAAACCTAAGCACAATATACGTTTATAAAATTTTTGCGAGGGACAGAATAGCTGCAACTAATTCTCCTGCAAAGATGCTTGTTCTTAATTATTTTGAAAGCTGAAAATAATCATAATTATGGCTACAGGTATAACTTCTGAATAAATGATACTACATTGAACTACGGGTATACTTCTCATTGTCATTTTATGTCAATGTCATCTTTTGTTCAATTTTTTTTTTTAAATTTCTGACAGATTACTTTTGTCAATCGCATGTCAATCGTTTTCACTTTCGTTTGAAAAGTGTGTTTTGTAATTTGATTATTTACATTATGTATGTAGGTAGGTACTTTGTAAAAGACCTAATAGAATATTTGGTTTTATTTGTTTACTGAGGCAACGTCCATCTCGCAAGTTGGAGTCGGTACATTTTTTCCGACTCCGACTCCGACTCCTCTGAAATTTGTCTGAACTCCGACTCCGACTCCACAGCCCTGGTTGTAACACTGTTTTTGGAATTTTCGTTAGTTAAATAATATGCCCTTAAAGCATACCCAATTTGGTTTGCCTAGAACTATTATTTATAAAGTTACAGGTTTCGAAAAATGGGTTCCCCTAATTTTTTTGAGCAGTGTAGGTACCTAGTATAAAGAAAATAACACACAACATTTACTTAATAATTTATTGCATTACACAAAGAAGTAGGTGAATTTTCAATGTACAATATTTTACATTTAAATTTAAGTAACAATTAATGGCCTTTTACAAAAAACCACAATGTTATCATTATAGATGAAGGCATTAGAATCACAGTAACATTAAAAAGAAGTAAGCTCTTCTCGCTACGTACTAATGACAATAAAAGATAAATTCATACAAGGGTTTTTTTTTTCGTAGACATATAATTAGACAACTTAATTGACGACGTTATTTTCTTCTTCAATTTCACAGTTTAGTTTCCGAATTAAAAGCAACGAAAACCAAGACAGAAATCAATGTTATTGTCGCACAAATCTGCCACAAAAGATGTGTTCATTGGATATGTGGTAAAATAATTGGACCCAGGAAAGGCGTTTTTTGTTTATTCACTCCGTAATTGACGTACAAAATAATGATTCTCATTTTCATAGACACTACTAACAAAGTTATTGCAGAGAAATTTAATTAGGAGAAGTATTTTTTTTATAAATAGTAGGTAGTTACTTAATCATTCGAGCTTAGTGAATATTTATTTACATACATACTTTGGTATATTATATCATAAATATGTGGATTATTTATTATTCATTTATACAGAGTTCTTCGCTATTTTCGTTAGTGCTTGTGTAAAGAATTTTACTTGGAGTTATAAATATCATTTACTCATGAGCTTAACGCACCTTATTTGTTTATTACAAACCTATTATGCTAATAGATCTATAAATTCTAATTCTGCAAACATTCAGTCTCATGATAACTTGATAACTAATACGTCTTAGAAAATTGAGATTTTCTTGCATTACTCAACTAATGGGAAAGAAATATTGTCAAAAAAACATCATTAAATTAATTAAAGTAAGGTTAGTAATACATTATTTAATAATAAATTAAGGAGTTAAGTAATTTACTTTAAAGATTGTCAATTTTGCTGGTTATTAACCGATACATTTTATGATTTGCAACGTCGGATTAGAAAATGTCAAACCTAAGCTGACCAGACGTCAAATCGTTCATTAATATTTTTATAATTTGAAAACAATGTTGTGGTGTCGCCACCGGTTTTCCAAATTAGTATTTTTTACAAAAAATTAAGAATTACCCATTCTGTCTAATGGTGGAATTTGACTTCTTTGTACGTTTATGAATAATATTAATTGTTATGTGCATTCCACTATTTTTTCAGAACATGTAAGGTAAACTTACCTACTTTTGAAAGATAAAGAAAATAATGTTCCAGCTTATTAAAAAGATGGTGTTTTTCGACTAAGTTTGAGACATCCTGTGGGGTAACTAACGAAGTAGTTCTCTCGCATGTTCTCAAGTGCTCAGTTACAAAAACCATATCAATTCTCAACATCTCATTTTGTAATTCATCCCAATATCCGAATTTTTGTAGGAGATACTCATTTGTAAGTAAAATATTGCATTGTTTTTGGACCAGAAACACTGGCAAATCTGGCAGGCTGAATATGCTGCAAGGATCAAAACCGAACTTTGAAACGTATCATTTAGATTCCATGTCGACTTGCTGTTATTTCAACAAGTGCTGTTATTTCATCACACATTATTAAAGTATCACATACACGTTGAGTTTCGCTTAGTATAATTTAGTTTTTGTATCCATCTGTTTATCTGTAAGTCTCTGGTCATTATCTTTAAATTAATTCGTTGTTGGTACTAAAAACAATAGTAAAAACACTTTTAATCAAGTAACATTCGCTGCAAGGTTGAACAGCATTTTAAATTGCAACGGTTTACTTTAAATTATGTATCTTTAAATTATATATTAAAAAAATGCAGATATGGGAATGAACCAAAAACAAAATGTTGAGAATATCGATCAGATCAAAACTAGCCTTATAGTTTACTCGGTGTAATCGGATGTAAAATATGAATAAAAAATTATGAAAGTCGTCAAAGATTACAAAAGCTACTTAACATCAAAGTTTAACAAAATAGGCGTTCGTTTAATATAGGCTGGTAAGTTTCTCGCAAAAACGTACTCCTACATTTGGAATATTTTGTTGTATTGTACAGGGTCGTTAGATTAGAACATTTGTTTGGTATCTTCTTTGACCGTAAGATTTGTTTTATTAACCATGAGAATGTAAGTAATCTTTCTTAGTCTTCTTAATATTATTTATTGATTGATGAAAATCTATTTATTTCGTGCAAAAGGCATATATTTGAAAAATCTATGGTAAAGGAAATAGTTAATATTTACAACTTCAATTCCAATCAGAAACGATAACGAAGTATACTTTTTCTTGTACCTAACTATAAAATATTTATTTATTTTAAATGTGTACAGCAAAACAATTAATCATTAATAATGCAAATAATATCGAGTACCTATGCAATGAAGTACATATATTTTGTTTAAACAAGTATGTTTTGATCAAAAGTACAAAAATTTAAAGGCATATGTGATAATGTGAAAAAAATCTGTATAAAAAACTATAATTTGTGTTAAATTTGTCGTTCTGCATCAAACCCCCCCCCCCCCCCCCCCGCCGCACACACGATGCTACTGTCCCGCTTTATTACAACAAAATTCTGGTCACCTTAGTCAAACCCCCCTACTAAAATAATGCATATAAGTATTTGAAAAGTATTTATAACTCCAAGTGCAAATATCGGGGGAAACAAGGAACACTAGGTATATAGTAAAGATATCTTACATAAGAGCTTGGACTAAAAGAGAGGACAAGTTTTTTTACAGATTCTAAACATAACCGTGAAGATGTAGAAATAGCTTTAGACATTATCACGCAAAAACGTATCAAGTATAGCTGAACATTTCAAATTCGACAGTTGTTTGTATTATTCTTTATCATTGTGCGCTTTATGACTAAATTAGTAAATGCATCAATGTAGTAATAATATTGTTAAAAGCCTTTCGTTTTTCGTGATAATATGTTCATTACTACACCTGTCAAATGCTCATATTGGCACAGTCTTTACTACAACCATTGTTTCAATACCTAAAGTAGATGGTCAACGCAGGTTAGTTCCACTGTTTGTCGAGAGATGGCGACACCGTGCGGTCGGATCCGTTGACTAACTACTTCTTTATATAAAAACAATGCTACAACACAATCCACATTCTCTAAATCTATAACCTTAAAACTATTACGAATCTAGGAAGTTATTATTTATGCAGTATAAGTAATTATACAGATATGTAAAATGTAAAAACAGATATGAACGGATGAGAGTTATTGTGGCCCCAATTTTTGTGAATGTAACGTGTGTCACATAAAAGAAAACCCGAAGCAGGCCATGACTTCAATCTAACCTCAAAACTGACGATTATCAAACGTCAAACGTATTAAGTATTGTTTACATCCACGTTTGTAACGGTCAGAATATAACCTAGAAGTTTGACTGATTATGCCAGCGTTTCTCAACCTTTTTACTCTTGCAGAACCCTTTAAACAGCTTTACAATTTTTTTTATTTTTTGCTTACAGAAAAACGTGTAACGTATTTCAAGTAACCAGATACAAGTCTGTAAAGAAACGCAGTTCAATTATTGAATATTACTAGTACTGTGAAATTAAAGTATTTTTCCTGTAAAATTTAAAAAATGTTCTGTCAAATTAAGTTGATTCTGTACTAATTTCACAGGAATATGTTTGTGGAATATGTCGATTCTGTAAAAACAATACGGAAATTTAGCTGGTATCCAATAACCAGCGATGTTACAGTTAATTCTTCTTTTACAGTTTTTTTTTGGTAGATTATTACATTCATTTTCTGTAACATTGCCGATATTTCTGTCTAGGTACAAACTTATTTGTTCTTTTTTGTTCCTTCAAGTATTACCAAAGGAAGGAAGAAGAAAATACAAATCAAACAATGCGAAAACGAGGAATACAAAAAGTACCTTTTACAAATAATTAAATAAATAAATTCAGTATAAATTAAAAAAAAAAAACAGGTCAAAATACAAAAATTAAGAAACATTTATTCTGAGTAAAAAGTTTCAAATGGACCTATTGATAACAAGTTAATATTCCCTAAGAAGTTAGAGCCTTTTAAAATACTGTTTTATTAATATTTTAGTATTTTTTAAGGCATTGGAAAAATAAATAAGTCATGAAACATTTTAGTCAGAACAATAATTACGTTCTGAGAAAGAAAATGTGGGAATAAACACCCAAGTAGAAGATATTTATACACACTAATTGTATCTATAACAGATGATCTCTGTATTTTCTCTTAAAGTTTGTTAAATAAGAAAAAGCTTGCTCATACATACACAATGTTGAAAATTAGACCGATACAAGGTAATTTATAACTCGAGGTGAAAATTAAATGCAAAAACATACCAAATTATAAATAAAAATATGTGAAGCACTTTTACATTTATTTCATTGTCAAAATTAGTACTTACTTCAATTAAATTTAATTATTTTTTTTTAATTAAATGCAGTCACGAAATTTGAAATTACACTTTCGTTTCCTCTCCGCCTAAGTTTTCGTCTATGTCGTCTGTATTACAATTCATTGTACGTATTATGTCCAAATTCCGACACGGGTGTCGGAATTACGGACATGAATAATCCCTAATTCTGACAGGGGTGACGGAATTACGGACATAACAGTCCCTAATTCCGTCATAGAAGTCGACAGGCATCATACGAAATGATGAAATAAGAATGTTCCAACACTAGCAGCAGAGAGTAGCGATTTTGGCATTAATACAACACATCTGGAGCTACCAGTTGAACTCATGCCATCTCCATTATAAAAGTTTTAAACTTTACGTTAAATCTTACGTTAAGTTAAGTGGATGTAAACGATATTTAACCTATTTCTTAGTCATGGCTTGAGGGTTTCTTTTATTGCTAACACCCGGTTGGTCTCTTTCGCAGTTTCACTTGATGAACTGTTCTGTTTCGTCTGAGTCGTCTTGGTCCGGAGGTGAAGGTCCAGATATTGATAGCATTGGCAAGCCGAACTGGTCATCGTCCATCGAAAGGTTGTCGACACTGCGAGCCTTTCGACATAACCTTGAAATGGATCCGTGACGCCTGAAGAACTCCTTCGAGTCGAAACCAGGACCACTGTTTGACATGAAGATGGCGGAATTGATGCGCTCTCTATACTTTTTAGGTGGCTTTGGAAAAAAATAAAGCAAATATTATTTTAATTATCATCATCATCATAATTATTTAGGTACCTATGCAAAATTTATAGGTTATGTACTTAATATAAATCAAAGAAGCAGGGCTACGTGGGGTAGGATTATTCTGGGTTTTGATTTGGTTTTTGTGGTAAGAGGAGTTTTAAATACTGTAGTACATAATAAGCAAGCTATATTTCAATATTTGTGTATTTGTGAGTGTACAAAATGTGAGTGAAAAAGTCGTGAAACACACACACATAAATTTTTTACAAGACGGTTCGCTTCACAGTTCGTTCGGTACTTGTGTTGTAGTCGCTTGTGTCATTAACTTTCTGGGTTTTACTTTCCCTGTTTTGAAAGAAGATTAATTCTATGAATTGGAATGGAATGTTTATTGTTTATTTCTTTAGCTTATACTTTGAATATGTATTATATGCATGGGCGTATTCAGGGGGGGGGCAAGGGGGCAGTTCCCCCCTTGCGCTTTTTGGTACGTATTATGTTTAAGTACTGTATAGCACTCTTTCCCTTATGGACACTAGGGTGGTTACTTTTATTTAGAAAGCAACGATTCCTTCCAAATTGTTTCCAAATCAAAAAAAAAGTGGACACATATTTTTTTCGAAATATCGAATGGTGCCTATTGAGGCCTCAAATTTACATGGGAATAATTGTTCGGGGTTTGGGAAAACTTATGTTAAAGTTATAGGACTTTTAGAGGACTTTCCAAGAAAGAAGTTGACCTAATATACAATGGTTTTGACGCCCCCAACCCACCCCTACAGTTTTTTTTTCATTTAAATATAATAAATATAAATATAATATTTAAATCTAAATTCTTCCTTGGAAAGTCTTCTACGTCCTTAAGTAATCTTAAGTTTCCCAAACCACGAACAATTATTTGAAAAATACCAAGAAATGTCTTCTTCCAATGTAAATTTAAGGCCTCGACAGGCATGGTTAAAATTCAAAATTTCAACAAAAAAACTACGTGTCCACTTTTTTTGGATTTGGAAACGATTTTGGGGATCGTTGCCTTCTATTTTCACAAAAATTTTTGCAATGCATTTTTGAACAACCCTAATGAGCACCCTTTCCCCATAGAGCAAGTTAAATATAGAAAACTGCCCACCCTTCCGATTTAAGCTGGATACGCCCATGATTATATGTATACATAATCAACGGTTTATATTTATGTTATTTGTTCGTGAAAACTACTTTTTGTTTGTAGCTATGTGTGTAAAATAGTATATTATTATACAAGTTTTATAAGACGTCAAATTGGCGCACGAGTTGTTTGGAACGAGTGCACCAATACGTCTTATAAAACGAGTGTAATATACTATTTTTTCTACTTTGCGTCATTAATTTTATATAAATTTAGAAATTGTGGTTACTATATCGCGCTAAATTAGAATCTAGGGTATTTTGCGGGTACCACGTGGTAGCACTGCAGTAACTGTCAACTTCGTTAAGGATGATATCGATGAGATAAAATCATGACAAAATCTAATTGTGAATAATTTTACTCTACTTTAGCCTACAAGTTTGAATAAATATTCAGCGAGGTCGCAACGATGATCATAATGGAGCTTGGGGCAACACTTTTAGCCCTACTGTGATAAATACATGAAACTTAACCTAAAAAGTTAACAATTTTAAAATTGTGGTTTCATAAGTATAATAATCAGAATAGAAGTGTTTGGCGGTGACTGATTAGTTACTTCGAAGAACAAGAACTTACTAAAGAATTGTTATAACACTTAACGTTTAATAGCGGTGTCTACCTAATTCCGCTACGTAGCCGTTGCGGCTTATATATTTACAAGCACTTATAATTGAAACCCAATTCTAATTTCGGCAAAGTAGTTTATTAGAATAAATTATACTTAGTAAAATTACATGTGATGGAGGTAATACAAATACGTTGCACACAACCAGAACTAAGACGAAGTCGAAAGCGACGGACAAACACGAATATGGATTGAACCGAGCATCCAAGCGTCCAAAATATTACCGAAAACTTATATGTTACATAAACTAAGAAATCCTCTACACTTTAAATGTACTATAGCTTCGTACGTGTATGCTGATAAACCATTTATTGCGCATATATAATCTCGCAGCAGTAATTAAAATCGTTCATATCTACGATGTAGGTTTGATCTTCGCATAATACCTTATTAAAGTAAATGTGGTCCTTGAATTATATCTGAAAAGGGGATTTGATGTTTAGTTGAAAAGAATGATAACGATCACTTACTAGAGTCGTAAAAGATCACCGTAAACGTCATGCTGGCGTATTTTGAAGCCCCAATCCTTTGGCAATACTATAGCAGGCTACACCCATGTTTAAATATGTATAGAATATTGATATTTCGCAGTTTATGTGATTGCAAGCGGTTAAGAAGATGCAGTGGGTGGTTATGTTGGGTTATGTATTGTACGTTTGACATATGGCATTTGATATCACTGTGTACCAATCAGACAAAAATGTTACTGTTTTCGGTATTACAATGTGTTAATTGTAACACCGAAAACAGTGTTACAATGTGTGCATTGTGAATGCAAAGTAGAAAAATACTTTTATATTCACCTCTACTGTGAAGTACGTATCATTCATTTAGAATCCTTACAAGAAAGAAACAACACCGCTCTTACAAATGGACGATTGTAGGTAGATTAAATTACGCTCTCTGATTATAACCAGAATTATTAGCTAAGATAATACGGTGATGACTTTTACGCCAACTGTATAAACAAAGTCGAGGACATCGAGATTGCCCAAAATCATTCCTACGTCAATCTTCTTGGAAATATTTACCAATTCGATTGTTTGTACGTTTATGTGCAGTAAGTTCATAAATAAATGCACGTCAAGTGAGTTAATGGAGTTACATTAGACCAATATGCCGACTTGATATGCGTATAAGCTGTAAGATACAGAAAATAATTAATATATAACTCCATGCATCTAATCATCACATACACCAATAGTTCATACATAGATCACATACATATTAATCATCGACTTCTTCTCCTTAAAAGCAGGGAATTTGGTGGTGCTTTTAATTTTATTAGGTTACCAAGTTTCGCCGCTAACTTCTCTTGGTAAAAGAAACTCCCTTTCAAGGTCGGATCTCCGCTATTGAGTGAGGTTAGCTTTTGAATTCTTTTAATATATTACAGTTTAGTATTTGGCATGGAGCTATCTATCTTCATCCTCGGTAAATACGAAAACGGAAACAACAAAAGTGGGTGAACATTGTAAGTACTATGGGAACACAGTTAAATGAATAAATAAATACATTTTATCTCGGTAGGTATAAATGGTGAACTTGATATAGGTACATGAAGTACATACGGTTCAGTGAACCTGCCACTTAATCAAGTACCTAGAGGTACTCGTGAAGAGACCGGGTTGGGTCATAACTTACAGCAGAAAGAACAAAGAGGTTGGAGATGTGGTAGTAAGGTACTTGAAAATGAAATATGAAATGTCAGGTAGGGGAGCACATGTGAATTTTTAATTACCAAGACTACGGTACTGCGCAACTTTAATAATTAATTGGTGTGCTCCACTGGGCCAGAAAATATGCATAATATGAATAATTTATATGACCCACGCAGTGTCTATTTCCAGCAGCTTTAACAAATAATTTTTAGTGTTACTTTTTATTTTTGTATGAAGTTTGTTATTAGTCATTTGTTATGACTTTATAAGTATCCATTTTGATTCTTTGACTAGTAAACATTTTGATTTGTTTTTACGCTTGTTTTAGGTCGATTTCCTGCAAATATCAATTTGTGCAAATATCAAATATGTATAAAATTGTTAAGCATAATTTTGATTTCAAGGCTTTTAATGCAAGCTTTTTTATTAACTCAATAATCCCTCTTTTTAGTTTTCTTCAAAATTAGTTTGCTTTTCGCGTTGCATAAACGTTTAAATAACTACGTTTAAATATAGAGACAATTTGGACTAAGAACAATGTGCCACGTGGTAAAATCTGCACCGAAAAATGGAAGCACATATGCACGCGCGCAGCTAGGTGGAAAACTACATGCTTCTTAGTTCAATTAAGTCCCTCAGAAGCAAACAGTATTAAGTTACATTGAAATGTCCTTTACACAGTATACCTCTGAGGTGGTCAATTTGTCACTACCTGCGTATAATAAGCGAATACATTTTTTTAAATAAAATATAAGGCGTTTACTTACTGTATATAGTTTATTTCTATTGTTAATCAATTTCCTTAGTTAAAGCAAGTTTTTTCTACTTTGCGTTCGTTATAAACTCATAACGAAACCCCTTTCGGTGTCGTTATGAAAACACTAGATCACAAACTTTTAGTAAGTTTTAGTTTTCCAAGATTGATGATATTGACGTGTCAAATAAGGCTGACATCTCAATCGCTACTGGCTCGCGTCAATCGTATTTGTGAATTTTACACAACTATTAACTGTTGAATATGAAAGTACTCTAGATTGTAAGATGACAGCCGAAATTTTCGAAATTTATGTAAATTTAATGTCGCAAAGTAGAAAAAATAGTATGTAACATTAGTTTTATAAGACGTATTGGCGCACTCGTTCCATTTGGGTACTCCTCGCTACGCTCGTCGTGCCCAAAACAACTCGTGCGCCAATTTTTGTCTTATAAAACTTGTATTTATAATATACTATTCTATGATGTGTATGTGCTAATAAATACATACATATATACAAAAATAATATAAGGTATACGTATTCTTATAACGCTTTTTTGTGAGCTTTTTTCCAATTTTTCGTGTTTATTTTAAGCGCTTATTTTCCAAAAATAAATGCTTATAATTCCGCAGTCTAATATAATTAAATGTTAACTATAAGAGAACAAGATATTTTCTTCTGAACTTCTCTAGACTTGCACTCTGGAGTATTGTAGTGCGTGTTTGTAGTGAGTGGGAAACTATGTTTAGAATAGCGACGATTGTGAAAGTACTATATCATCGAATAGAAAATTCAAACACAGTCCAGTTTGAATATTTGTACAAATAGAAAGCAATACATCTGGCGATTTCTTTTATTTCGAAGCTTTAGAGAGAAGTTCGGTACTTGTCGGTGACAGAATTGTAGGACCAATAGGATCATTCTTATTTGAAATTATCTTAACAGGTGAAAGATGCCTACACTTTCTACAGTTTGAATCGTTACCTGAATTATCAATATTATTTTATACAAAAAACTATTAAGAGGCCAAGAAGGTTGTTTTGCACGTAAAATATGACATTCGTAGCATTACTGTGTGCAAGAAACTTTTTTAAATTGCAAATTTATTACGTGATATAATGAAAATTGTTACCATCACTTACCATTAGCAACAAACTACTTTGGAAATCTTGAAAAGTCTAACGAGTTCGAAAAAGTTTTAAAATATATTTTTCTAAACCATCTTATTGTCTTTGTAAATGTACACACAGAAAAGTGATCTCTCGAACGAAGAGAGAATTACTTGGATGAAGTAGTTGGTAGGTTCGTATATACGCTAGAGATTATTGACTTCAACCAAGAAATTTTATTTCTTGGAATAATTACTAGATATAGGAAAGTTGTTACTCTGGTGAAGGAAGTAAACAGTCTTCAATGAAGTGTATATTTTTATTCCCGGTAAATATTTTTAGCTACTTAATGTAAGAATTTTAAAGACTTGGCACAAATACGTTGTCCATTGCTAATTAACAAGATAGGTATGTTATATTTACTTACTCGTTCTAACCTGTTGCGTGCCTTACATCAAATTATTCCGTGTTGAAACGTTTATTGTACACTAATCACAAGGCACATCCCCTACGGACGGGTACTTCGTTGTTGTTTTCGTACTAGGTTTCGCTCCTTTACGGCGCCAGCCCTACGCGCGGGCGCGCGAGCCTTGACAAAATCACGATGAGCATATTTATCCAGAGAAAGGGATTACTTGAAAGAAGTGAGAATCACTTCAGTTAAATAATTGGTGGGTTTTTATTCAGTAAACAATACTTACTTATATTAAATGACTTATATTTTCTTGGATCACGTAACTACGCACTTGGATGAATTTACTATTACTTCGTTGGAGAAGTTGACATTTTTGGACGAAAAATTCAATTACTTCTTTCAATACAATATTGGTTCTTATAAAGAAAGAATTTATTTGTCGACAGCATTTATCTGAGAAATTATTTTACTTAGATTGAGTATGTGGCATTTCTTGTATATACCTAACTTTCTACATCCAAATAAATATGCATTTGAATCTAGTAAATAAATTCAAGAAATTATGTTTTCTCGTTCCAAATAATCACTTTTCTGTGTGTAGGTACACAAAACAAAGTAAAATATATGCATGATTTATTTGAATACCAGACAATAGATTCATGCAATGGGCTAGTCTAGTTGCAATACGTTTTGCATAATATCGATGCAAATTCAATGCTAGACTGAAGGAAATTCAGCAGTTTTCATAATTTAACACGAAATTGCGCTGTCTCGAAGTGCCGTTATGTAATATTCAACTTCAAACCTATCTCACAATCTTCTTAGACAACTACCTAGCGGCTGATTGTTAACGTTATCTGAAATTACCATCTTCCAGCACGCTCGGCCACTTTCAGTGAATATACCATTTTGTGAAGTTATGAAGATTGTTTTGTAGCTTGTTTTGTAACAGCTTTTGTAATATAAACCAGTGTCAACCCGAAATATTAAATATCTTATACACATTATGTTTATCAATTCAAGTTACTAAAAACTACAAAATATAGTTTATTTAAGCGACCCTGAAAATTCGTTCAAAAGGTATATCTACAAGAAAATCAGTAAATCTTAATATTTAGTGCTTAAAAATTCATCAGGAGTGCGAAATAGTGATAAAATCAAGCTGCGTTTACATGGGTGCGTGCAAGCATAGTTATAAAAATGTAGGCGGTTCTAAGTACAGTATATAAAGTGGTTGGTGCGAAGTTTAACTGTTTTTACTGGGTAATATACTGTTTATTTTATATCCTCTGCGGTGTGCCAACTTACGAATTCTTAAGAGATGTTGTCTACGAACAGTCGGGATCTGCACGATGTAGTAACGCAAACTGGCAACCACAGTCTCTGGATTCCCTAGTTTTTCTTGGTATACGAAAACACCAAGTACAGCAGGGTCCGTCCTAACAACACAATGTTTTCTGTATTAAATAACAACAATATTGCGTGCACTCAGTGGCGGATTAAGGGTAGTAGGGGCCCCTAGGCAAATTATATTTGGTGGCCCCACCCACAAAGAAAAAGAATCAAAAAAGAACATGTTTTATATAACATCATGAACAGTTTAATAATAACAACAATTTGAATTCTTTGATATAGGTAATAACAGTTTGTAACAAAATAATAAAAAAACTCTTGGATATTTTCGTGTCGTTTTTACATATTTATTTTGCCAATTTTAGAACTTGCAAATTAATTTAACCGATCTTTTGCCGAAATACAGGGTGTTTACGGTCTTGTGATTTTATTTTCAAGGGGTAACGTAAAAATGTCGCAACAAAAGTTGCACAATAAGAGAGATATTGTTGCTAATTTTGTTTTTATTTTTATTTTTAAGTGGTGATTAAGCATTAAACGGAACATATTTTTTAGTTTTTTTATGGAATCCAATTCACTCTAGTTGTTCAAAATTATCGCCGTGTTGTTGAACACAACGTCTCGCTCTACGTATCCATGAATTACCATAATTTACTAGGCCTTGGTCTTGCCGTCGAATTGTCGCCGCAGCTGCCTCAACGCGGTTACGAAGATCATCTAGATCAATTATTTCGTTGGTGTATACCATGGTCTTCATAACGCCCCATAAATAGAAATCCAGGGGATTAAGGTCGGGTGACCGAGGATGCCATGGAACAGGTCCACCTCGACCAATCCACCTATTTTCAAACACATTATCTAAATGTTGGCGAACTAAACGATTAAAATGCGGCGGTGCGCCATCTTGAAGAAACCACATTTGTCGACGTACATTCAAAGGAACTTCCTCCAATAGTTCCATCGAATGATTTTGCAAAAAAAAGAGATAATCATTTCCAGTCAATCGATTTGGCAATACAAATGGGCCAATAAGTTGTTCGTTGACAGTCCGGTCCAAACGCTTATTGAAAATCTGTGCTGGAAATGATTACGACGAACAGCATGTGGATTTTCGACAGCCCAGATATGAGTATTATACTGTTATTTATGCCGTTACGTGTAAACGTTGCTTCATCAGTAGCCAATACAATGGAAGAAAAGTCTGGAATTTCAGCATGTTTTTGTAGAAACCATCGACAAAATTGTAAACGTAAAGGATGATCTTTAGGTTGCAAAGCCTGTACATTTTGTAGGTGGTAAGTATACAATTGATCCTCGCGCAGTGTTCGCCAGACAATTCGATTTGAGACATCTACTTGGCGAGATATTTGTCGAGTACTAGTAGTAGAATCTTCTTCAGCAAGATTTAAGATTTGTTCTTCGGAATCCAAAATTCGTAGGGGTTGGCCAGGTCCACCATCCCGACCTTGACGTGGTTGCAGTACACCAGTTTCTCGTGCACGGATTACTAGAGCGATAAATTTTTGTGGAATAGCTGTTGATCTGTTAGGAAACCGCACAGATGGGAAAAGTTAGTGACATCAGCCTACTCAGTAAAAAATTCAATGATAACTTTTAATCGTTTGAATTTAGATTTACTTTGCACAAGTGGCTGATCAATCGTTTTAGCTTTAATAATTTTTTTCAGGGTGTTTAATCGCCCCCGAAAAAATAAAACAAAAAAACAGTAATATCTCTCTTATTATGCAACTTTTCTTAAGACATTTTTACGTTAATGGCTTTATTTTAGGATGTTTTATCACCCCTTGAAAATAAAATCACAAGACCGTAAACACCCTGTATATCTTGGTATGTTGAACAAGATATTCTGGGAAAACCTTCAATTCATTTTACGCCTATGCAATTATCAGTAGTTGTCAAACAGATCAAATGCACTCAAATTTTAATGGACTCCAAATGTCAATGTAATGTCAATGTATGGTGAATGGTGATATACACTATACAGGCGGGATGTACATTTTTAAATAAATTAAAAACAACCTGGATTTGAACCAGGGACCTTTGTGTCGCTAGCACAGTGCTCTCACCAACTGAGCTATTGAGGCCTATGACATATGCTAGGGAAAATCGTCATATCAAGGAAAGGATTATTATTATTATTATTATTATTGTGCTAGCGACTCAAAGGTCCCTGGTTCAAATCCAGGTTGTGGCTGTAATTTGTGATTTATTTAAAAATTTACATCCCACCTGTATATCACCATTCATTATACATTGATTATGTCATCACTACGGTAAGTCCGTATGATACGGTATATCCATATATTCATATCTAGTTAGACTCCAAATGTGTTTCCTTCTGATTTTTCATCAAAATTTACAATCTTGTTAAATTACAATCTTGAATAAATTTTGAAATCTTTTTGGATAATGCACTGAGCGCTGCCTGTGTGAATTAATAAACAATTTCAGAAACCCCTCGTGTACTTGGATCGGATCTGGTTATTATAAAAGCCGACTGATCGATATGTTGCAAATCCGGAGTGGAATCTACTATAATACCTAAATATTTTGCTTCTTTAACGTTATTTACTATATACTTTCCTAACTATTGAATAAATTGACGAATTACAAAACATAGCGTTGAGTACAAGTACGACACATCCACAAATTGCGTAATTAACGTTTTGAGAAACTTTTTGCTTAAAATATTTAAAATTGTATGATACTTATTAAAATGAATTTTGAAAACATTATGGGAAAATTTATTGGCCGGGGCCCCCAAAGCCCGGGGCCCCTAGGCACGTGCCTCATTGCCTTATGGGTAATCCGCCTCTGCGTGCACTGCTCGCTGTTAAACTAATTTCAGCAACTTTAACTTTGTCGAATGATCGTTCTTCTAGCTTTGTTCTTTGTATTAGCAAACTGTTGTCAATGATATCAATGTTCTACTATGAAGATTACATTCTACTATAAGATACATCAAAAGCTGTTTTTTTTTCTAAGATGTGGGTAATTCCATGTCAAATAACACAGTTTTTGACTCTTGGTTTTACTTGATTTGACTTTTGATGATAGGTCAACTCATGGACGCATCCAGCTCAAATCGGAAAGGGGGCAGTTTTCTAAATTTACCTTGCTATATGGGGGAAGGGTGCCCATTAGGGTAGTTCAAAAATGCATAGCAAAATTTTTTCTGATGATAGAATCCCCCAAATCGGTTCAAAATACAAAAAAAGTGGAAACGTATTTATTTTGATGAAATTTTGATTTTTAACCGTGCCTGTCGATACCTTAAATTTACATGGGAAAATGCATGGGAAGAAGACATTTATTATACTATTATACATATGGATTTGACGCCCCAACCCATCCCCATATTGCCCTGAAAACTACCCTTAAATGAAAACATTTACATTCTTCAGATAATTGATCCTTCTAATCATTTCAGTCTTTTTTTTATGATAGAAATTATTACTAAGTCTAGTGGAATGCTTATAAACATTTGTCAGTTAATTTACATATGTTTAAAGAAATTCTATTTGTTTAAATAATTCGTTTTTCTCTAAAATCAGTCTGAGTTCCGTTTTCTGAGTTCCGTTTTCTGAGTTCAAAATGGCAAATTATTATCTTACAGTGGCATTATTCATTAAAAAATTTCTTCCTATTGTTTAAACAATCAATTATTATTAATTTTTAACTCTCTTTCCAATTATGCTAGAAAAGTCAGCTTTTTTGTGAAATTAACTTATAAATTTCATGTTTGAGATATCTAATAAACCTATTATCTCTATCTGAACAATTTTTGTTTGCAATTCAACTAAAATTAATTTTTTTTGTCGGTCTGGCTAACTGTTATTCTCAAGTGACATCAGTTATATTTTGGGATGATTTCCATTGTTTAAATAATAAAATATTATTCGTTTTCAATATCATTTATTCGAAAAAATTGAAATGATTTGAAATCCTTTTTTTTCGGGAAATTGGGGAGTTACATTTCTTTTTAAGATATTAAATTTCCCAAGGTCAACAAATTTTATTAATCACATTTCTTTCTCCATTTCTTATTCTGATTTCCTACCACTGTGTGTCGCAAGATAATGTTGATTTGTTGCTGTCTGGAAACTGTTCCCTGTACTCTAATTTGATGAAATATTGAAAACGAATATTATTTTATTATTCTAACACTGGAAATCATCCCAAAATATAAATGATGTCACTTCAGAATAATAGTTGACCAGAACGATCTAAAAAGAATAATTTTTGCGAAAAAAATGTTTAAAGAAATGGCATTTGTTTAAGCAAATGTGGGTTTACTAGATAATACAGACTAGATATCTCGAACATGAAATTTATAAGTTAAAAAAAGTTGAAAATGAATTATAATTGATTTTTTTTCTTAATGAATAATAACGGATTTTCGTGAAAAACGAATTATTTAAACAAATAGAATTTGTTTAAACAAATGTAAATTAACTGACAAATGTTTATAAACAATCCACAAGACTTATAGAGTTGATTGCTATGAGAAAAAAGAGAATGAAATGATTAGAACGGTCAATTTTCTGAAAAATGTACATTTTTTTCATTTGGGTAGTTTTCCGGGCACTGTGGGGTGGATTGGGGGCGTCAAGTCCATATGTATAATAGGTCAAATTCTTCCTTGGAAAGTCCTCTTACAAGTCCTATAACTTTAACATAAGTTTACCCAAACTCAAACAATTATTCGAAAAATACCAAGAAATGTCTTCTTCTCATGTAAATTTGAGGCCTCGAAAAGCACCATTAAAAATCACAAATTCGAAAAAAATACGTGTCCACTTTTTTTGGATTTGCAAACGATTTGGAGGGGATCGTTGCTTTCTAAATAAAAATAACCACCCTAGTGTCCATAAGAGAAAGAGTGCTATGTAATAAACATAATACCAAAATACGAAAGGGGGGGCAGCTTGCTCCCCCCCCTGGATACGCCCATGGATCAACCTATGACCAGAATATCTAAATATTCTGTAAAACATCAGTAAAAAGTTGTTAAAATAGTCACTTCATGTGGCACGAAGTGCAAGAAAGATTAAAAGATTTCTTTTCCACGTCTCAAAGTGAGCTAAACGGAAAAAAAATCATGAATCGCACAAAAGTAATTATTTTTCCAAATCCATAGCAGTATTAGATTTATATTGAAGTGTGGTGTATAGCAGTGCTGCTTATGGTTGCGTACCAAAAATCAGATCTTATAATATGTAATTTTGTAGTTGTGACACTCAAAAGCCAGATTATTTTAAGTTACTTTTGATGTACCTTAACTTCATACTAAGTTTATAAATAATGCCCATTGGTTTGATATTATAATGTTTGTGTGCGCTTAAGATTATGTATATAAATATAAAAGTGGATTTATACCATTTTGAAGGTAGCAAGTATCGTCAATGGACAGAGAAATAAAATTAAAAATTATAGTTATAATTGTATAGGTAGAGAGCGATAATAAATTACTTACTGTATTGATATTGTGCAACCTGAATATGGATTTCTGTTCTGTTTCAGCGTACAATAGCTATAAAATGGATCAATAAATTTCCTATTTCAATAAATCAACAAGTCGTTACGAGTAATATGGGGTTGTCATGTCAAGTGCTTAGAGAGGAGTGGACAGTAAAAGAAGAGAAGAAATTATAGAATTATCAGTCGAAAAAACGTAGTGCAAAATAAGGAAAGAAAACGAGTTTTTTAGATTTGGTCTCACTTCTAGTTAGAAAGCTTTAAAAGCTGTAGGGATAACTTGAACGCGTTTGAAATAATAGGGTACTTAAATACAATGAATTCTTGTTTATATATTGAAAAAATTGTTTATTGTAAACGAATGTGAAGTCGTAGTACTAATTTGATAGATCTACACAATCTAAAATGAATCTTTAGAACTGATGTAGACCGAGGTTTAGAATCTATGTCTTCATTTGAGTATATAGAATAGGATGGTGTGAAAAACAAACTAAAATTTAATACCAAAATTACCAAACAAGAAGCTATAACTAGCAAAGGTGTATTTTTTAGTAATTGGGTGTTTTTGTTTTTTACACCAACCTATTTCACAGATATATTTATAATGGAAATGAAGGTTCGATATAGTCCAGATGTTCTTTAGAATCATTGTCATCATAACTGGTTTTATTTTAAAATACTTACCTTCAGGAACAACAATGTTAATTATAGGTATCATTAAAAAATGCGACTATAATCGAAGCAATATACTACTAGTGGTTGGTTTCGTAAATTTTTCCATAAAAGGTAATTTATGTAACCCCATATAATCCTTGTTGTTTATGATAGAACTGTAAATTTTCTTTATGGTAGCATTAAAATTTTATGACCTCAACGTCAATTCAGATTATGCGTTAAAATGCTGCGAAATAGGTGAAAAATGCTTGTAAACATGACAGAAAATTGCCGCGCACTCGACAGTGGTCGAGTAGTGAGGGTAGGCGGCCGACGCGCGCTTGTATTACTATATATACGCGCTTCCCCGCGTCGGCCGCCAACCCCCATTACTCCACCGCTTTCGAGCGCGCGGCCGTTTTCAGTCATGTTTGCAAGCATTTTTCACCTGTTGTGCAACAATTTAACGCAAAATCAGAATGGACGTTTTGTAGCACAATACTTCTACTTTCGAAATCCGTCAAAAAAATTAAAATCGAACCACCTGCGACGCATCCAGGCTCGCCGAAAGATATAGCATAAAAAAATTCAAATCTCAATTGTGCAAAAACTAATCATCGGAAAACGCCTGGGTTGTGCACACTCAAAGTACCCATCAATCGCTACTTTCTCGCGAAAGGCCTGCGCTACAACTTTGAAAAGGGCGGAGTTATGAATTTTTAAAAAAATCTAGGTTTTTTCGGTTTTTCCGAATTTTGTCCGTTAATATTAATCCGATCGAGTCCGTGTAGGGCTCATTCTTTTCGTCTTTTCATTCTCTATAATTCGTCTATTGAAAGTATGAACATTGCTCCATCGGTTCAGCTTTTACAAGCGCTAAACGAAAAAAAAATTCGATCTTTGAGGTTTTTTGTTTATAACAAATTAAGTAACGATATTTGCGAGTCGAAAACACATCTACAGACTGTTCCACGTGACCTGGGACTGTCGGCTCCTGATACTATTTTTCTCACGCGAAAATCTCTATTGCCTGATCTATTATTGCCTTCTGAAATTCTTTCAATAGCGGCATTTTTATTTCTTACGTCAAAATTCTAGATGACAGTAATCTGACATGTCAAATGTACTGACATGACATTATGAAGCCCCGTTTCATTAGTGCACATTTGAGTGTTCCCGTTTTTTATGCCCATGATCATGATAGTACCTACACCATGTTCCATGAGACACCCTGTATACTTGAATGATAGAGGGCATACACGGTGTAACTTTCGAAAGCAAATTTGAATTTTGGCTGTTGCAAGTTTTGAACAACATCTATAAGATATACAGTATGTCTCACGGAACTGGTACGAAGTTTCTCATGTTCTACAATTTCTGGAAAGTTGAAATTTTGGAATTAAAATTTACTCGATCTCAGCTCTTCAGCTAAAATATTCTCAAGTTAACTGTCACGTCCGGCCACCGGAAGTCGGTATCAACTTTGTTATTTTAAATGGACTGATATAATTTTAATATTATGTTTGGTTTCTACGTATCAAAATACATCATTTTTAATAAGGTTGCACTATACCTAAATATCACAATTTTTTAGTTTTTTTGATTATACTAATTTTTTTATTTTCTGGTGATTTTTGCGGTTACGTTTAAAATTGAATATCTCTGATATTATTGAAACTAGAAGTTTCATGATTGGTTCATCATGATATCGTATACAGGGTGTTCAAAATTTACAACACAATAATTGAATTTTCAAATGTAAAAAACTTATTTTTTTTTCAAATGTTACACCCTGTATACCGATACGCCATTCGATAGGAAATCTTAGTCCCTATCAGTCAATATTAGGGTTCCCTGTATCTATCTTTAATAGTTTTTGAGATATTGTCAGTTCTTCTTTAAATCCATTTTGAATACTCCCATTTAATAATGGGGGACGAAATTAGATACGAAATTTACAACGAACATTTAAATAGTGATATTTCGACATTTTGCGTGGACGTGTGAACAATTTTTGCGAAACTCTTCCCTTCAATATTTTACGCGATTGTTTTTATCAAATTATCGGGTGCACCGGCACATTCTTCGCATGTGGTATCCATTCAACTTAATCAGATGTTTGCCGATAGGGGGGTTCGGAAATAGGGGAGCGTGGCGGTGGCCACCAAGCTCACCAGATTTAACACCATTAGAATTTTATTTCTGGGGTCATGTGAAAAGTCAGGTCTATTCCACAGCAGTTAATACTCGAGAAGAATTGACTAACATGGTAGTAGCCGCCATTAATGGACTTCAGCGACAAGGAATCCGAAGAACGACGATGACAGAAGTACAGCGAAGAGTTATAAAATGTTTGGAGCAGAACGGGCAGCATTTCGAACAACATAATTAAGTTTTAATTTAGGTTAGATATCCCAAATATATTATTTTAGTTTTAACAAACCTTTTCAATATTTTTCAGTTTTCCTGCTGTTCCAAAGTTGTTACATGCATATAAATGAAGAATAAATCGTTTTGTATTTACTCTGTTATACTGACAATATCTCGAAAACTAAACATAGATATAGGGAACTCTAATATTGATTGATAGGGAATAAGATTTCCTATCGAATGGCGTATCGGTATATAGGGTGTTCCATTTGAAAAAAATGAGTTTTTTACGTTTGAAAATTCAATTATTGTGTTGTAAATTTTGAACACCCTGTATAAGATATCATGATGAACTAAACATCGTCTTATTAGGTTATGTTTCTAGTTTTGGACCACCAATCATGAAACTTCTAGTTTCAATAATAACCGAGATATTCAATTTTAAACGTCACCGCGAAAATCACCAAAAAATTAGTAAAATCAAAGGAACTCATAAATGGTGATATTTGGGTATAGGGAAACATTATCAAAATTGATGTATTTAGGTACGGAGAAACTAAAAATAAAATAAAATGTATATCATTCCATTTAAAATAACAAAGTTGATACCGACTTCCGGTGACCGGACGTGACAGTTAACTTGAGAATATTTTAGCTGAAGAGCTCAGATCGTGTAAACTCTAGTTCCAAAATTTCAAGTTTCCAAAAATAGTAGAACATGAGAAACTTCTAATGTAGGTACCAGTTCCGAACAGCAGTCTCGAATAACGGACATCCTGTATAAGTTTCCAACCGGTAACTGACCACCGTTGCTTACAGGTAATTATTCAAATCATTGCTATTCATTTAAAGTCTTTCTATTCCAACAAGAATTAAAAAATAACAAAAATTGTTTTCTTATTTTTTACGTTTAACATTTGGTGGAGGCGCCGGGATGAAAAATTTCTAAAGCATTATTGCTCCAATTCCACAAGAAAACTCCAACTATTATAAGTTTAATCCATAAAATACGTTTCCTATCATGTCGTAATTATCAAACTCGACAAACCGACATAAGTCTCAATCCAGATTTATTTTTAGATTCGATAAATTATTCCCAACGATTTTCTGATTAAAACCAACCACATCGTATAATATAAGCTCGAGAAATAATCGCACCGTTGCCTACAAATCATAATTGGATTTTTAATAAAACTTTAAATTATACACGAAACTTCGTAGGGGTGGCGGGGGGGGGGGCGTCTCGCCAAAGCTTCAAAGGGTTTTGGGGGGGTCGGAATGCCGGTGAAATATTGATGCGGGTTTGAATTGGGTAAGTTGGAGTTCACAGAAGGGAGGAAAGGTTCCTTTACTCACCTGCGAGCAAACCCTTTCCCGCGATTGATGTGTGCAAGTATTTCCAGCGGCGACGGCAGCGGCACAGGCGGCCGTGCCCGGTACTTTCATTTGCTCCTGTTTATAGTCTGGTTGGTAAGGGAGGAGCATACGGATTTTACCCCAACGGTTGAAGAAGAGGGCTATTGCCCCAACCCATACCAGAAGGACGAGCAATACTATTCCTATTTCTACACCACGCACCTGGAACAAGAGAAAATGTTTATGTGGGTTGTAGTTAAACGGAAGTCTGGACCTCTAACCAATTGAGCTACCGAGGTCGTAACACGTGGGGCCCGTAACACAAACTGCAATCTGTAGTTTGCACAAGATAACTCTGTCACGCGGAAGACATCATGCGACGCGGAAAGCCAACAAGCAAGGAACAGCGTTCTGTAATTATCACTTTTCATCAGGAACGATTGTCAGTTTGTGAAAATGCAAGAAATAAGTCAACGATAATTAATGTTTCATCCATTAATTTTAGCAATTTACATGGTAGTATTATATTCATTACCTACTATAATTTCCTTTTGATAATGGTAATGAAATAAATCTGATAAATAAATAATGAAATGCCGAATATTTAATATTCTGTGAATATGGAATTAATGTAGTATCTGCATTATGTACGTTTTCTATAAATATTGTAATATTTAATAAATTAATTTAATAAATATTGTATAAAGTGATCTGAATTTCCCCAAATTAAATAAATATTCATTTGATTATTAATTTATTTTTCACCTTTAATTTTAATTGAGAGTTATTATTATTTTGTTCAAGAAAAAAGTCAATTAAATTAGGATTTGAATTGCAAACGCAGAAAATATCACGACATACACACTAGAATGTGATAATGTTTACTGTTCGGTAAAGTAAATATTTTATTTTCAATGTCGGTTTTCTATAAATATTGTATTGAAAGTGCTCTCATTTTCTCTTAATTGATAAGTATAAGAAAGTTGATTAGATTATTAATTTCTTTTTATATGCAAGTTTTAATTGTCATCTTTTGAACGTTGTTGTTGTGTTTTCTGCTATTTCACAAGTTGTAGTGTGTAAAACGTGCAAATCAAATGCGAAATTGGCCGGAAGTGGCAACCGTGACTTAGGATTTCAAATCGTGGTTTCTTGTGAGAATTTTGAACAAACTTTCATTCCGAGTTGCCGATTTGTTAAAAAAGGATATGAAATGAATAGCGGAATTATCCTTGTCATGCGCATAAGAATAGGTGTAGATGTAATTGAAAAGTTTTGCGCATTCAAGGACCTTCCTCGTCAGATTTTTCACTCATTTTACGATAAAGTTGTTCGCACCATTTTTATGGAAACAGAAGCATTGTCAACAAAGCATGCAGAAAGTAGCAGAAGGGAGGGCTAAAAGTCAATTGAAAATAGTAAAAAAAAGAATGGCGTAACTGTCTCGGACGATGGAACATAGAGAAAACATATTTTTTCTTCTCTGTATGATGGGTGGCGCTTATCAGCTGGAGAAATGTTGTTGACATTCTCATAAAATCTAAATACTTACTGCAAAGCTTGCAAATTTTGGAATAAGAAAAGGAATGCATAGATCACGTGAAAAAACTAATGGCACTCGTCCCCGCCATTTGACAAAAATTAGTTAGGGCCTCGAAGAAAAAGGAAAGTTAACCCAGAAGCCTATAAATGAGCTTTCACGACTAGCCATTCGTCATAATCATGATTCAATTGATAAAATTAAGAAAATACGTCTGGGCGACACTGTATCATAAATTCTGACCGATGAAATGCCACCTGGTGATTTCATTTTCTCTTTCAAGTGGCAAAGTAATTGTGGATATTGCAGCAAGTATAGCTATATGTGTTGTCAATGATGCATTATCCAGCCTTATGAAATGTATGGAGGTATTATGGTTGTACATCTAGCCAAACTGCAATAATATCTGCGCGAAGGCTGACGCACGGCGCATCATGTTTTCAGAGTCATCCCTGACTGATGCTGCAAAACAGGCACGTCTGTCGTCAAAATCAAACAGAAAGAAACAAGAGGAGGAAAATGTTAATTTGAAAAGATAATTATATGGTCCAGGCTTCGCCGACTATAGTAAAATATAACAATTCTATACATCAAAGTTACACAATATTTTAAACGGTGTTTTCTCAAAACCGCATTTTTCAAACTGGCCGGAAAGATAACTTCAACTGATCTTCGTCAATTCACTTGAAATTTTATATGCAGCTTCAGAACAATATTATCTAGAGAAGTACGTACGGATTTTACGATAAGTTCGAAACTTTTTTGGTTATAAACAATTTTTAACCTAATTTTGTACCTAAAAGTGATATTTTGTGTTCAAACGTCCGCCATTTTGTTTTAAACCGGAATTTTCTAATTTCCGTACGTACTTCCCGAGACAATCTTATATAGAGTCAATTCCTTTTTTTTGTTTTTATGTCTAAGTGAAAGACTGCGTGCAAAATCTTTCCGGCCGTGCAACCCTGTCCGCCGGAAGAGGTTTCCTTTGATGTCCTCTAACGCTGCTATTTTTTTATTTATTTTTGTTTTTTTTTATTGTGAATATTCCTCAAAATATGAACAATAAGGGCCTTTAAAAAGATTTTGTAATTCATTTACTATATTGTAAAAAATATACCTACAAAATCGGCTATTTTTGTCGCGCTAGAGTGGCTAGAGTGGCTAGAGTGGTACCCCTTAAACTTAAAACGCAAACATCAAAGTGTAATTTTCTTCTTACGTGTGTTAACAAAATTATGAAAATTTCTTAAGAGTAATGGCATTTGATGTTTGCGGTTTTATGTTTAGGGCAAGATTGATAATAACAATTGATGAATGAATAACTCCTGACATTCTGATGGATCAAATACACAGAATTGGAACTTTTACTTGTAGAGTAAAAAAGATCACATTTTTTGGTGATAACATTTTAATTGTAATTTATTTTTCTGAAAAACTGATCGTTTCAGAGATAATAACAAAAAACTGAATGCATCCCATTTTCTGAAAAGCAAAAAAGGTTTTTTATCTCTAAAATAAAAGAGAACTTGAAATTGAAATACAGGGTATTTTCGTATACATTATTTTTTATAAGCGTTTATAATTGCTTAAATTAAATTATTCAAATTATTATTATTTAAATTATTAAATTACTCAAAACCTATTGTGTTACATAAAATTGATCACAATGCCCGTGGATCGGTTATCCAACATTAAACAATTGTTAGCAGCTGAATCCAATTATGCGACCATTTAGCTGATGTAATTGTTCATATCGAAACGCAGTGTGGCATAACTCTTTTCTTTATCATGCCAGAATTGTCCTTTATCATTTGAAATTTACAAATGCATGTGGATTACCGCTATAGATTGATATGAAATGCGCGCAGTTCTGTTATAATTAGAGCAATGATTGAACTGAAACCTGAAACATTGTTCAACGCATCATTGGCTTCATCGCACGTTCACTATAGATTAAAACTAATTCCGAACAGTAGTTGGAATCAAATTACCGAAATTGAATATCAAGACAATTCGTAAAATAGATTACTGGATAATGCTGTTCGCATGCTGTTAATTAATTCTATTTATTTGGACCATTTAATGCTATTGTATAGTATTGTATAGAAAAGCAGATAGTCAGTAGAATCTACTTACGTGATTAATTTCTTTAGTTTTTTTTTTTGAGATAAGAGTTTTCTATTTTCGGTTTAGATTTTAGATTTCTTCAACAAATAATATTGAAAATTCTAAGAATAGTATTTTTTTGTACTAAAATTGTTTGTTTTACTTTTTAAGTTAAGAATTACCCCAAGTTTCCCCAAGAATTTTTATTGGTGGGGAAGGGGTCCCGGGATTGCAGTCAACCCTCTTCTCTAGGGAACCTGAACAGACAGGCCACATTAGCGCTTTATTTATAGGTATGAAGTATGATGCCCCGATGTATGACTTTTTAAATCTGGTAACCCTGGATTATGTACAGCCGAAGAAAAAAAGATCTTTACATGACCGCGGCAAGCCTACACCAAGCGTATGTCGGAGATTGTCGGTCGTCGTATATACCTGCTAAAGCCATAAAACCGTAGGGGTCACTTCTGTTTCATTTCATTTTAAGTTTTCTGTATGTAGATGGCATAAAATTGAGTTTCGTATTAATATAATATACTTTCGATATTTGGAACGAGCGAAACTGCCGCTCGTAGCTAAAGATTGTTATTCGTTAATATTTTTGTTTCGATTTGCAATTGCAATATTATTTCATTTATACTCAAATACATAGTACCGTTAGTTATAATTATAAAAATCTGAATTAGGCACATATTAAAATACTTTATCATCATGGCTACGTCGCCTAAAGGCAAACCGATTACTACATCGGATATCCGCTGTCAATAATTTTTAAAGGAAGGTAATCCCAGATAAGAATTTCATGTAAGTGAAAAAATCTAACTCGGTTTCTACTTCGTCGCAGACCGAGATAATATACTTTAAACATTTTTTATATTTATTTAATTTAAGTTATGATAAGTAATTGAAAAATGGCAATTCCGTAAACTACAAAAAAATTCACTTAGATGGATATTATATATTTTATTTATGCATATAATTATGTAAAAAATAATATAAATATAAAATGAGAATAGTATAGATAAAAATAATAGGTAGTAAAACTTCTCATATGGACCTAATTGTTTTTCCAAATCCTTAAAAAGTTACAGCAAACTTGAAATATTAGCAAAATAAATTTTTATATAAAATATAATTCCGGGCCTTTAATTTTGTAATTTAACCGAGTTTGTATTACCAATTGTTATGCAGCAACGGATAACTTTGAATACAACCATTTTATGTTTTTTGTATGTCAATTTTCTGATGTTCAGATAAAAGTTTCAATGTTTCAAGGTTTCTAAGGGACCCTTTTGAGGTGTCTAGAATATTGGAGTCAGCCAGTACACATTTTTTTATCATTACAAAAGTCAAATTAGCGATGAATTGACTGCTCGTCTTTTCCACAAAAATCAAAATTGAATACTTGGAAAATCAAATATAAAACATACAAATAATCCTTACCATATTCACAGGCCACTCACAAAATATGTTATCAATTTCTTATAATTTTGAGTAAATTTTATTACACAAGATTATAAATGTATTATATCGAGACAATTAAGCGATACATATATCGAAATCAGTAAGAAAAAAGGGAATGGCCATTAAAAAACTATCGATGACGTCATAAGTAAAAACAATTGAAGGTTGGGCATTGAATTTAATATAGCTATGTATATTTATGTATATTTTGATAATTACAAATTGACAAGTTGGAGGTTTTTTAAAATAGCAATCCGTTCCAGAGATTTTGTCGTGTCCATACCTTACATAATATATAATAAAATTCAATTGATTAATTAATATAAAGGTAAATAACAATTTAATGATAAATTGAGTAACATAATAGATTGAAGTGTAAATAAATTTTAATTTTACAATTTTTTGAAAGTTATCGACATATTCTGATGTGATATCATTCATATTGGATTGTAAATCCTCCCCTTACATATCACATATAAGAAAATGCGTATGGATGCTATTATAGAACGTCAAAATATAATTTTAATAAACAAAAAATAACATTTTTATAATTAAACTAAAATGCTGAACAGCAGTTCTAAAGGGCATATCTGCAGCAAAGTAGAAACTGGGACAAATAAGATTTTCAGTTGCATGCAACATAGTAGAAATCTTTTAAAAATTATTTACGCCGAACATAATGATCGGTTTTGTGTTTCAGACATACGCCGGCCGGCGGCGCCCTGATGATCAAGGGCTTAAAATTGTGCTTAACACAATATTCAACAAATTTGCTGATACGACCTTTAGAACTATAACAGTAGTATACCGACTGAAGCTGTCGGTATACCTACTTACAATAAGAATTAATTTATATGTATTTTAAAATACATTAAATATTACAATGCACTATTGTCAGTTTCGGATATCGGAAACATATATAAATAGACGAAATTCGATTTAATTCCATACATACAGAAAAATAAAACGAAACGAAACAAAAGTGACCCTTTGGCTTTATGACTTTAGCAGGTAGGAATCCGACGACCGACAATCTCCGACCTACGTTTGGTGTAGGCTAGCTGCCGTCATGTAAAGATCTTATTTTCTTCGGCTGTACCTACATATTATACTCACCGTAGAGCTGGTCTGGGGATATTCTACAGGGTTGGAGGGCTCACTGTTAGTCGAAGTGTGAGAAGGGTCAGTGCCGATGTTGCTCAGCGGATCAACAGATGGCGTTCTTTGCATCTCTGCAACAAAGAAAACAACATTGTTAACCAGGAAATAACTAACATCAAATCAAACATGTCTTGCTCTTTCTTGGCAAAATAGATAAAGGAACACAAATCTAGAACTTCTTCTAACATTTATCAACATAAAATTTCAACAGGTCACCGTATAAGATACAATGAACCTACACTTTTTCAAAAATGCAATAAAAATACAAGTTGGACTTATTGGAGCAACTTGAAATATAAAAACATAAAAGAAACATTATTCATGTTCACTTTACAATAATTTTAAATCTTTTGATTCTTAAGTTGTCTACTTAGCACCGAAGCAAAGTTGAAAATTGAGGAGATTAACCCCAGTACCACAAAATGTGACCATTTCAACGGCATATATGCTAACCAATAATAACAGCGGCTCGATAACAATCACTTGCACGGAACGCGTGCACACAGAAGTTTTAAATAATGTAAAAAAATACGAACAAATTGTAAGTTTGCGCGAGCAACTGCATAGAACATACGTAAATACGTAGGTAGGTAGGTAGTCAAGGTGCAATAAAGTTGATTGCATGTCAACAGTGCATAAAGCAGCCGCAATAATATTATGACGGCGCTGCAGAAGTTTGCGGTGTGAAGTTGAACAGTTTATTATTGCACGCGTGAACCCAAATAACTTTATATTTTTAGCCTTTAACGTGGTTTGAGGACGTTTAGGTAGTTCTTCATGGTACTGCATAGTGCATACCAATAACTACCGATGCAGGTTATAATTTAAATGCGGAAACAATATGCCTAATTGGAGACGAAAAAGAAAACGTTAAAAAGCTCCCACGTAAATATAATCAACAAGTCAAATTTCAAAGATGCAAATGATAAGTTACGCAGGACTTTTTGAAAAATAACTTTGGTGAGGATTTGAACCAGGAACTTCCGCAATTTCCTGTATGGAACTCTAACCAATTGAGCTACCGACGTTGTAACACCAGGTGCCCGTTTACATTAATAAAATTATTAAAATGTACTTTTTATTAAAAAAATAAGTAAATTGCGCCTTTATCGACAGTTTTTTTTTTAATGGCAATACCTTATTTTTTTTACTGACTTTGGCAGATCTATTAACTGCATTAATGGTACAATATCGGAAACATTTAATGGTATCACATCAGCACATCATTTTTTTCTTTGATCTTAATTTTATATAAATTTAGAAATGTATTGTGGTTACTATATTTAGAATCTAGTGTATTTTGCGGGTACCGTGTTGTAGTACTGTTGGTACTGTAGTAAACTGTCAACTTCGTAAAGTTGGGATAAAATTATGGCAAAAACTTATTGTGGATAATTTTACTCTATTTTAGCCTATAAGTTTTAATAAATAAAAAATTAACGGGGCGCAACTATGATCACAATAGAGATTGGGGAAACACTAGTAACCCGCAACGGCTACTGTGATAAAAACTTACATGACGACCAGTGAAAAGTTTGTCGATGACAGATTAGTTACTTTGAAGAACAAGAACTAAGGAATGGTTATAACAAAGGAAACAAATAGTATATTATTATACAAGTTTTATAAGACGTCAAATTGGCGCACGAGTTGTTTTGGAACGAGTGCACCAATACGTCTTATAAAACGAGTGTAATATACTATTTTATCTACTTTGCGTCATTAATTTTATGTAAGTTTAGAAATTGTGGTTACTATATCGCGCTAAATTAGAATCTAGGGTATTTTGCGGGTACCACGTGGTAGCACTGTAGTAACTGTCAACTTCGTTAAGGATGATATCGATGAGATAAAATCATGACAAAATCTAATTGTGAATAATTTTACTCTACTTTAGCCTACAAGTTTGAATAAATATTCAGCGAGGTCGCAACGATGATCATAATGGAGCTTGGGGCAACACTTTTAACCCTACTGTCATAAATACATGAAACTCAACCTAAAAAGTTAACAATTTTAAAATAGTGGTTTCATAAGTATAATAATCAGAATAGAAGTGTTTGGCGGTGACTGATTAGTTACTTCGAAGAACAAGAACTTACTAAAGAATTGTTATAACGCTTAACGTTTAATAGCGGTGTCTACCTAATTCCGCTACGTAGCCGTTGCGGCTTATATATTTACAAGCACTTATAATTGAAACCCAATTCTAATTTCGGCAAAGTAGTTTATTAGAATAAATTATACTTAGTAAAATTAGATGTGATGGAGGTAATACAAATACGTTGCACACAACCAGAACTAAGACGAAGTCGAAAGCGACGGACAAAAACGAATATGAATTGAACCGAGCATCCAAGCGTCCAAAATATTACCGAAAACTTATACGTTACATAAACTAAGAAATCCTCTACACTTTAAATGTATTATAGCTTCGTACGTGTATGCTGCTAAACCATTTATTGCGCATATACAATCTCGCAGCAGTAATTAAAATCGTTCGTATCTACGATGTAGGTTTGATCTTCGCATAATACCTTATTAAAGTAAATGTGGTCCTTGAATTATATCTGAAAAGGGGATTTGATGTTTAGTTGAAAAGAATGATAACGATCACTTACTAGAGTCGTAAAACATCACCGTAAACGTCATGCTGGCGTATTTTGATGAACACAGCAAAACTAAGAAAGCCCCAATCCTTTGGCCATACTATAGCAGGCTACACCCATGTTTAAATATGTATAGAATATTGATATTTCGCAGTTTATGTGATTGCAAGCGGTTAAGAAGATGCAGTGTGTGGTTATGTTGGGTTATGTATTGTACATTTGACATATGGCATTTGATATCACTGTGTACCAATCAGACAAAAATGTTACTGTTTTCGGTATTACAATGTGTTAATTGTAACACCGAAAACAGTGTTACAATGTGTGCATTGTTAATGCGAAGTAGAAAAACAAATATTACGGAACACGTTTACCGTGAACTTGTGAATATTAAGGAGTTATACGACTTTTAACCCTACATTAGAAACAGCTGAAACTTATTATGCATCAACAAATCCAATTGCAGCTAAACTTTCCAGCTCCACCAATCCTATAATCCCGTATCCAGTTCCCACCTGGTTTGGTAGTTTCAACACAAAATTGGCCAAATTAACTGTGAGAGTTCGCTTTATTTCTGTGCTAAAAGGATACGTGACTTTTGGACTATACAAACCGTCTAGACAATTGCGTTTTACTCTCTCCCTAAAGGCTACGAGCAAAATTCACTTTGTGTCAGCAAAGTTGAGAAACTGGGTCGTATAATCCTATATATATTCAGGTGACAGTAGCGCCAGTAACCATTGTACGTGGCAGTATAAGGTACTTTCTACAGTAACAAAGTACTGAATGTAATACTGCGCTTTCAGTTAAGAGGACTGAGAATTCAGGTGGTTAATTTGGAATGTCCACCAACGATGAATATGCAGTAGTTTTGATGGTTTAATTCTGTAAAAAACACGTAATAGAATGTCGAGTCACATAATGTTAAATAATTTAAAATAACTTTGTTTTGCGTTGTATTTCATTACTTATTTACTAATTTTATATACATAGTACCTACAAACATCATTGAATTAAGGTAAAATATATTTCACATGCATTATTATATTTTTCAAGAAAAAATGTTTATTAACAGTTCTTCAAAAAATTTTATTCTTCATAAAAGCTTCTGGTTTGTCTTAAATCTAAAATGCAAGTATTAGAATATGAGTTTCTGCTTGCATGTTGCGGGTGTTACCAGATCTATGAAAAACCCATAACAATCAAGTAAGTTCGTTTTAAAAGCTAAATAAATGTTATTTGAAAAAAGTGTTTAGACTGTCAAAGGTTCACGCTCTTTTGCCTCACGCGTTAAACGTGTTTTTTTTTAATATCCGTATACGGAAGCATATTTATGTTTTACATATACTCGTTGATGGCAGTTGAAATTATATTTTTGTGAAAGTATGTCTTACAATTTAAATCTATGTATTTATAAAGTTTATCTTAGTATTTAGCCAATTTTGCCAATTGTATTTCTGTTTCTTAGTGCAAGTTGCATAAATAACATTGATGGCATTAAACAATGAGAAAGAAAAGTGTAAAAAGAGTGTTGTAAAGCCATATAGAAATTCTTCCTAAGAAAAGGACGTGTACAAAGAAAAAAAACAATTTAAATGAACGGAAAACAGTTATAAACAAGTAATAAAATGAACGAAAAAAAGGGATTATTCAAGCTGTATGGTTGGATATCGTGCAAATTTTCACTTAAGATTCGATTGTGTATATGTAACTTTGAAAGCCATGGTAAATTTATGCTGTTTGCGGGCGAACGTTGTGTTGCGATAACCATCTAATAATAAGTTGTTGAATTAGTTGAAAATGCACGAAATCGAGTTCACGCTCGGAAATAGGGGCGGAAATATTTGATTTATGGGCGGAATTCTGTTACCGCATATCCGCATTGAATATTTTTTGTGTAGTTTACTTCTACCTTGTAAAAATACTGATGTGGCCAGGCACATGACTTTATTATACTATATATATATATATATATATATATATATATATATATATATATATATAAAGGAGAAAGGTATTTGTCGGGCAATTCCGTCATACGAAGATCGAAGATCGAAAAATACCTTTCTCCTTTATATCTTACCGTCGATTAACCAACTTTCCTATATATATATAAAGGACAAAGGTATTTGTCGGGCAATTCCGTCATATGAAGATCGAAGATCGAAGAAGCAACCGTATACACGTGTTTCGGACTATTAGTCCTCATCAGTACGGTATAGCCAAGGAGCAAGATGGACACTCAATGGAAAAACACTCAAATGGTTCCCTATAGGGGGTGACGTGTATACGGTTGCTTCTTCGACCTTCGTATGACGGAATTGCCCGACAAATACCTTTCTCCTTTATATCTTACCGTCGATTAACCAGCTTTCCTCTATATATATATATATATATATATATATATATATATACACTACCTACTGTCATTAGAATGAAAATATCTATCAAATCCTGGCTAACTAGTTTTATATTAATGAAGACACGACCGATCTCGATCAGATAGAATTTGCTTATGCAGCTAAACTATTAATTTTACCAAAAAATGTCATAGACATAAATTATACAAAATTTTCTATCCTACTTTAATTTATTATAAATCTATTTTGACGAAATTGCAGAAATGGTGGCTCATTTGGAAAATCTCATTTTTTTTGGCACGATTACAATACTTTATCGTACTATGATAACGTGATACGTATGATAAAGTAAAAGCGTTTTTTACTTTATCATACGCAGTATGTAAAGTATTGTAATCGCGCCAAAAAAAAATTTTGAGATTTTAGCGGAAATATGTCTTTTTGGCCCCCCTGGACATTTTTGACCAAGGTACAAAAAAATGTCTGTGTGTGTGTGTGTGTGTGTGTACCCGTTTTTTGTGGCGACGATTCCGGAGAAACTACTAAAGGTATCGGGACGAAAGTTCATATTTAGAAGTTTCATAACCAAACTTAGAGCTGAAAAGCTTTCTGTTGAAGAGGGTCCAAAGGAACTGGAGGTTTAGTCTTAGCATTTTTGAAAGATTTTGCAAATAAGTCGCCATTTTTGAAATTTCGTCGAAATAGTTAAATAATAAATTAAAGATGAGGAAATTCTGAATAATTTATCACTATGACATTTTTTGGTACAATCAATAGTTTAGGCATGAGCAAATTCTATTTCTACGAGATCGGTCGTCCTGCATGAAAACTAGTAGCCAGGATTTGTCAGATTTTTTGATTCTAATGACAGTAGGTAGTCTTGGTGTCAAACGCTGTTTTGACAATAACTTGTGTCAATAAAAGCTGCGTTCGCATATTGCATTACACTTTTTACACCATCGAGCTTATATGACTAGAGGGAGCGTGCCGGGCTTTGTTTGTGGCCAAAGATAATAAGGTCGAAAGTCGTACATAGTCTCGTTCCCAATGTAACGCACCAATGAGCGGTCAGATTAAACTGGCGGCTATATGTCAAATTTGAATTAGGGAGCAGCGTATGGCGTGAATGGTGTAGTGTAGATCTAACCTCACAAAATAAAAATCCTTTTGAATGTACATAAATTTGTAGTACCTGTTATAATTGTGACATTTGTATAAAAAAAGCAAATAAGCCATCCAAGAGCAATTAATTCGCTATTCCAGTTCTCTGCAAAAATCTTTTTGAGTGACATTTGTTCAACTTTTATATAGTAGCAACAGAATCCACTATTTTTTATAGGTTTGGACAAAATGTATTCTCGCGTATAAGATTTTATTTCTTTCTGTACATGTTTGTTTATTTTCTTTAATAGGAATATGGGGAATAAACTACAAGCAAAATGCAACTTATAATAGGAAAATATTTTATTTGAACCAAATTTAACTACTGGTTTCTAAACAAAATGGTGTTGGTGTAAGAAATTTGAACTTTTTTTTTTTGATTCTAATAACATGTTACACAAATAATGCTCCATTAATGTTGATAAATTGCACAGTTTTTGTCTTAATCACATCTTGTAACGAGACAATTGGCGAATTCGAGCAGTTTTCTTGCTTATATTAGTTCTTGCTAATGCTAAAGCTGCCCGTGCTTGAAGAGACGAAGATAAGTCTGAACTATGTATATCACCCATATGTCGAGGATTGTACCTACAATAAAATAACGTTAAAATATACCTAAAACAATTAAAGTTACATATTACATAAATTTTCTCCTTTTTTTTTGGCGGTGCTGAAGAATGTTCCGTTGGTGTTGCGCTGTGTGACACGTTCAAACCTCGTAGTCGTGGCAGTGATTGTTGACTCTGTGTGTCCACTAGTTTCTGCTACAAGTGCATCTTCTGCATCACTTATACTATACTACGAGAGCTGAAGGTGAGTCATCGCCTAAAAACGTAAGAACAGACGCATGAAAAAGCACTCTGTTTCTTTCTAACGCACGGGAATAATCTGTAACGTATCAGCAAAATAACAGCTGGAATCGATGACTCAACTTCAGCTCTCGTAGTTTTACCTATATCTGTATCCGTATTTTCATTTGGTAGTTCACTCATAACAAAATACTTGGCACCGCACTACAGGAGAGATATGGTCTTCCGTCTTTTCCCGGTTTATAATCGCTATTAGAAAAGTGTCTTGAACACAACACAGTTGTTTTAAAAACCCAAATTTTTTAAAGGTATAGCTTCAATCCGAGCTTGTTTTGAGTCCTTAACTGTTGGAAATCTATGAGAAGGTATATTTTATAATTTAATATTACTGTATTGCGGTAATAAAGGTCATACCTGTGACACGTTATATTTTTTGATGCAGCCTTTTTACAAAAGCAGCAGTTTCGCCCCATTGTTACCTCTTAACCATCCAAGGTTACCATCTACATACATCTGCATGCATCTCCATAGGTAAACAAACACATAACCTCGATGTAAACAAATGTTAAAAATAATGGCGGTATCTAGCTTCTGTGCGCATGCGCGCACAATGTGCACGAGAATCTGTACGAAATTCGACCTTATTGACCAAGGTATGTTAGGCCAAAACAAGCCAATGCATTGGGATAGGCCGTACTCCGTCTAGTTATAGATGGTCTAAGTTTTACACCCAATAACACGTAAGTGTCATTTGGACGGTGTCAATGGAGTACAATATCCGAACGCAGCTTTAATCGACATATCTGTCTAGTTCTAGTAGTTTTATTTTAATGCAGACATGGCCGATCTCGATCAAATAGAGTCTCATGCAGCTAAACTATTAATTTTATATATAGTATGATAAAGTCATGTGCCTGGCCACATCAGATTTTTTTAATTTTATTGGGTTTGACTACAATAAATTTACATACCACAGCTATTAACTTAATCAATTAACTTTTGAGTCTTAATATCAGAGCATTTCACATATTTTGTCTTGTTTTAATTTTTTAATAATTAGGTCGTTGTCCTATAAGATAAGGTAAAATTTAATTATTCTTATTCTACAAATAAAACAGTGAAGCTTTTTTTGCAGATGATGATACGAGATATATTTTTATACAAAATCTAAGTTAAAAAATCTGATGTGGCCAGGCACATGACTTTATCATACTATATATAAAATCAATAGTTTAGCTGCATGAGATTCTATTTGATCGAGATCGGCTATGTCTGCATTAAAATAAAACTAGTAGAACTAGACAAATATCTCGATTAAAGCTGCGTTCGGATATTGTACTCCGTTGACAGCGGGTACACCGTCCAAATGACACTTGCGTGTTATTGGGTGTAAAAAGTGTAACGGTGTTCAATATCCGAACGCAGCCTATATTGACAGTAGCATTTTCAAGACATTAGCGTTTGACACTAGCTACTGTCATTAGAATCAAAATAATCTGACATATCCTGGCTACTAGTTTTAAAGCAGTACGCCCGATCTTGATGAAATAGTATTTGCTCATGCGGCTAAACTATAAATTCTACCAAAAAATGTCATATACATAAATTATGGAAAATTTCCTCTCCTTTAATTTATTATTCAACTATTTTGACGACATTACACAAATAACGGCTCATTTGCAAAATCTTTGAAAAATGCTATGAGTAAACCACCAGTTCCTTTGGACCCTTTTCAACAGAAAGCTTTTCAGCTCTAAGTTTGGTTATAAAACTTCTAAATATGAAGTTTCGTCCCGATACCATTAGTAGTTTCTCCGGAATCGTCTCCACAAAAACGGGTACACACACATGCACACACACACACAGACATTTTTTTGTACCTTGGTCAAAAATGTTCAGGGGACCCAAAAAGACATATTTCCGCTAAAATCTTAAAAATTTTTTTGGCACGATTACAATACTTTACATACTGCGTATGATAAAGTAAAAATCTGATGTGGCCAGGCACATGACTTTATCATACTATATATAAAATTAATAGTTTAGCTGCATGAGATATTATTTGGTCGAGATCGGCTATGTCTGCATTAAAATAAAACTAGTAGAACTAGACAGATATATCGATAAAAGCTGCGTTCGGATATTCTACTCCGTTGATACCGGGTACACCGTCCAAATGACACGTGTTATTGGGTGTAGAAAGTGTGAAGATGCGTTCCGATTGGTGGCAATGGTTGGTAATGGCGGTGGTAGCAGACGAAATTATAGTGTTTCTCACATGTCGTGATGGTGACACATATTAGTTTGCATGTACATAAACTTGAGTCACTAGCTAATACTATTAGAAATACTATAATTGCGTTTACTACCACTGCCATTAGCACTAATGAAAACGCACCTTAACGGTGTACAATATCCGAACGCAGCTTGTATTGACAGTAGTATTGTCAAAGCGTTAGCGTTTGACACTATCTACACCGTCATTAAAATCACATCTGACATTTAATCTGACATATGCTGGCTACTAGTTTTAATGCAGTACGACCGATCTCGATGAAGTAGAATTTGCTCATGCAGCTAAACTATTGATTGTACCAAAAAATGTCATAGTCATAAATTATTCAGAATTTCCTCTAGTTTAATTTATTATTTAACTATTTCGACGAAATTCCAGAAATGCCGGCTTATTTACAAAATCTTTCAAAAATGCTAAGACCAAACCTCCAGTCCCTTTGGACCCCTTTTAACAGAAAGCTTTTCAGCTCTAAGTTTAGCCATGAAACTTCTAAATATGAAGTTTCGTCCCGATACCTTTAGTAGTTTCTCCGGAATCATCGCCACAAAAAACGGGTACACACACACACACACACACACACACACACACACACACACACACACACACACACACACACACACACACCCACATCCACACACACACACAGACATTTTTTTGTACCTTGGTCAAAAATGTTCAGGGGACCCAGAAAGACATATTTCCGCTAAAATCTCAAAAAGAATTTTTGGCACGATTACAATACTTTACATACTGCGTATGATAAAGTAAAAAAATGCAAATATCCACATATCAGCAGCAACGTAAAAATTATTAACGTAATTAACGTAATTATTAGCATTAATATGCAATACATTTTTATTTAATATAACGGAAAACCGTGCTTTTATTGGGTTGTTAGAGCTTGAAATAAAAGTGCCAACTAGCTAGACCTTTTCATTTATTCCAATATTTCGCCAGTAAATTCTGGCTTCTTCAGGGAACTAAAAACAAAATTACACAATACCTGAACATGACAGCACATTTTTATTTAAGTTTGTAATAACTTGTTCAACAGGAATCGAAATATTATTACAAATTAAGCATTTGTATTTAAGAAATCAAGTCAAATATTTTCGAATCAGTTGTATCACACCTAGTATATTATCCTATTAATCTGAGCAGATTGCACTGTGAGATTATTATTTACAAACTACATAAATCAAATAAATGTACTTAAAAGTTCCGAAAATATGAATATTCAAATATCGATTCGTAACAGCGCACATCTGGATTTGAAAGCACGTTGCACGGTCTCGAACGCATCGGCTGGCTCGTCAAAAAACTTGTAGTTTCATGGCCGTAAAGACCTTCTACGCCGAATGTGAGCAGACTATTGAGGTGAACATATTAATGCCGCATGAATGCACCGGAGAAAAATACATTTTCATGCTTGCAAGAAATAGTTTTCGGGCCATAGAATTCTTAATACGTTTTAGTTTCGACATGAAAATAATATCTTGGAAAATAATATTTAGATTGTAGATAGATGTTTGTTTTCGCTACATTACTAACGCCTTTTGCAAGATATGTATAATAAATAATAATACATGCCAGGAGTAATGACGCGTGAATTTATTATTTGATAATAATTTTGATCATTTCCAGTTGGTTTGTTATAAAAAATCTGATGTGGCCAGGCACTTGACTTTATCATACTATAGGTATATAAAATAAATAGTTTAGCTGCATGAGATTCTATTTGATCGAGATCGGCTATGTCTGCATTCAAATAAAACTAGTAGAACTAGGCAGATATGTCGATTAAACCTGCGTTCGGATATTGTACTCCATTGATACCGGGTGTGTCCAAACGACACTTACGTGTTATTGGGTGTAAAAAGTGTAACGGTGTACAATATCCGAACGCAGTTTATATTGACAGTAGGTATTGTCAAAACATTAGCGTTTGACACTACCTACTGTCATTAGAATCAAAATTTCTGACATATCCTGGCTACTAGTTTTAATGCAGTACGACCGATCTCGATGAAATAGAATTTGCTCATGCAGCTAAACTATTGATTGTACCAAAAAATTTCACAGTCATAAATTATTCAGAATTTCCTCTACTTTAATTTATTATTTAACTATTTCGACGAAATTCCAGAAATGGCGGCTTATTTGCAGGTGTATAGACGTTTTTATTTTGTTTGCGTTGAATTCGAGTTGAAAGTTGCATACCACATCAGGCTTTTTAGTTTTGTTATTTTCAGGATTTCAGGTAAAGGTACAAAGTTTGACGTTTACAATAAAAGTTTTTATAAGTTCTTTTTTAAAGAGAAAATTAATGTGAAAAATATTTTTAGTTTATTAGCGCAAATACCGCAATACATTTCTTTTTCTCTCAAAAAGTAAACACAATTCAAAATTTCAGATTCTATGAAAAACGTCGTGCCATAGTTAAACGTTAGGTAACGTTAGATTTTTTGCTGTTGTCCAGGGTAGTCATTTAATTAGTTTATATTATTATATTTTATTATATATTATTATTTACAAATTAAAGGGCAACATTTAGTTTGTATAACAGTTTTCAATAAAGGAGGAGACATTTTGCTATAGTTTTTTTTAAATTTCGACACATCACGTGTTTTTTTTACTTAAGTACAAAATAATCTACACTGTTTCGTAAAAGTATTCTTCTCGGAAATTAACAAACCCCCTTATACCCGATTATGCAAATCGTGCACTAAGTGGAGTTGAACTATTCCCTTCAGTCCTAACCTAATCCCTTGTAAACGCATGCAAAACCTCCACGAAACAACCCTATCACGTTTAGACAACCCGCTGCTGGATATTTCCGCTAATAAGACAGGTTGTAATGCAAATCGGGGGATCCGGTTAACAAGATTGGAGCCATCGGCGGTACATTGTTATTGCTGGCTACTTACCCATTGTTCGGAAGACAATTGGTCTACTACGGTATTTCTTGCCGTTCCACACGGCAATAACGGATAATTGGTATTGGGTATCGGCTTTGAGTCCAGTTAACGTCACAGCATCCGAGTTTCCCGCGACCATAGCAACCACCCTGAAACTAATAACTTCGTTTATTCCAGAAACACCTAAATCATTCCTATACAAACGACATTACGTACGGACGTTACGTAGGTATCTCTGTAACTTTGTTAATTTGCGTAGGGTATACGTTCGTATGTCAATTATCTATGTTATTTTCTGCAGTAGCGACATATGCACTAATGCGCTGGGTAATGTTGTTTGGTCGAGGAATACTAAATAGACCCCGAACTGTTGGACAGATAATTGAAGTTTGGTTATTTGTAAAGAGTAAATTTACACTGGATAATATTATATTAGAATACAAAAAATGAATTCGAACACTTATGCTATAATTTAAAAGTTTCTCTGATTTTCAATAAATGTTGTTATTTTTCTTTACTTTATTTTTAGTTTATTAATATCGATGACCTAGCTGCAATACCACGTACCATCATGGTTAAAGCATAGGTGGTAGCTAGGCCATTGATATGCTAGGAGTAATTGACACTTACTGTCGTTCGAATCATAATATCTGACAAATCCTAGCTACCTAGTTTAATGCAGTACGAGCGATCTCGATGAAATAGAATTTGCTCATGCAGCTAAACTATTAATTTTACCAAACAATGTCATAGTCATAAATTCCTCAGAATTTCCGCCACAGAAGTGGCGGCTTATTTGCAAAATCTTTCAAAAATGCAAAGATTAAACCTCCAGTTCCTTTGGACCCTTTTCAACAGAAAGCTTTTCATTTCTAAGTTTGGTCATGAAATTTCTAAATAATAAGCTTCGTCCCGATACCTTTAGTAGTTTCCCCGGAATCGTCGCCACAAAAATGGGTACACACACAGACATTTTTTTGTACCTTGCTCAAATATGTTCAGGGGACCCAATAGGACATATTTCCGCTAAAATCTCAATTTTTTTTTCGACACGATTACAATATGATAATATAACTGCAAATGTGTATCTCCTACAAAAATTCAGATATTAGGATGAATTACAAAATAAGATGTTGAGAATTGATATGGCTTTTGTAACTGAGCACTTGAGAACATGCGAGAGAACTACTTCGTTAGTTACCCCACAGGATGTCTCAAACTTAATCGAAAAAGACATTTTTTTTTTAATAAGCTGGAACATTATTTTCTTTATCTTTCAAAAGTAGGTAAGTTTACTTTACATGTTCTGGATAAATAGTGGAAATTGGTCAAAGAATACAAAAGTCATTGATTCCAGCAATGTTGGTTATCAATATCAATTCAATTTTGTCAAAAAATCCATAAATCCTTATGCACATAACAATTAATATTATTCAAAATCGTACAAATATATCAAATTCCACCATGAGACAAAATGCAAATGTATTTGCAGTAAAATGTTTTATTTCCTGGTAAGAGATTCGGTAAGAAAAATTAAATAAGACATCCTGAAGACTTTCATTATAAAAATTTTCGTTTCCGGGATGTACCTTAGTTTCAGAATTTCCTATTAAAAGTCCTGTGTGGTATCATTGGATAGAATTTTTTAAAATAAAACAGCTCTTCCTTCAATGGAAAAAATCTTACTCAATCATATGGCTTTCGAAATAAACCAATTTTTTAGACAGTTGACTGTCCAACACTGACATAATAGGCTTACAATCGCTGACAATAGATGCACTAAATCCTTAACTGTCGATATAATATTACGTACCTTTAGGTTATGGTTTCTTTTGTGAACAGTATTATTTAGAAACAATATTTTTAAACAATTGTTCTTAGAATAGCTATCTAATAATACCATACACGACTTAGGTTCTGGTTCGAAATTCCACTCCAATGCAGTTATTACTTCTATTGGTGGTACATTCTGGAATCAAAAGCTATTTAATAACGTCAGGTTATGTTATGCCGATTATTCTCGATACTAACAAAATATTTGAAGCAAATAAGTCATTATGACAATCATTTCTACGTGGTCATGTAAAAAGTAAGTAAGCAAACATAACAAAATTGACTACATACTTTAACACTTGAAAAGCGATCATATTAGTTTTAGTTATTATTAATTTTAGTGTTGCCGTGAAGATGGAGCCAACTTTACAAACCGGAAATTTAGATTTAAAATTTTGTTTTGATACTGTAAATTTATAACAGATAAAAGTGATAAAACCTTTTTAACTTTTTACATTTTAAACATTGCAGTGACGGCTGGTGCGAAAAGTTGCAGATGCGCATAACCTTACAACATTATATAGTGTGTATATTAAAAAAAAAAGAACAGCAAAATGCGTTCTAGATTAGACCAAAAAGCCGCATATTGAAATATAAATAGTTAAATTGTTGACAACTGGAAATAACAGTCTGTATATACTCCCAGCAAAAAATCGGGGTAACTACGTTACCGTTGGAAACATCGGGTTGCAGGTGCGTAATTTTAAAAATTCAATTATTCCCGAATAATTCATAAAGCGACACGCAAATCTCGACCCAATTGGACCATATAGCGATGGACAAAAACAACACATATGATTTATTGTCAAATGTCAAATCTTGATCGAGTAAAATATGGAGTCTTGTCTATTGATTACCATTTATGTTTATAAAAATCGAGTACAATTTTTCACACCTCTCGTGCTCAAGTAGTTGTGCTCAAGTCTGCTCAACTTGAGCAGACAATTTTGATAGTTATACATGCTATATAAAAATGTTTCAGGGGTATAACGCAGTTTATTTGACTTTTTTTACCGTTAGGTCATTTCAAAGTTTACGAGCATATTTGAGGTTATGTTTGTGTATGTTTAAGGTCACAATTCATGTTACTAATCAAACCAGGCGCTCTGACTGGACAACACGTTCCGCGGCTGTTTATGTACTATAAAAGTATACGATTTCACATACATAACCTAAAACTTGAACGAAAACTTAAAAATTAATAATGTCAGACGACTTTTGACGGCAAAAATTATGTTTTTGAGAAAGGATTTCTTAGTATAAAGCCTTGAAAACCTGTGAAAACGTGACAATACACATTTCTTCCATATATAAAAGTTGTAAATAATCATTTGCTGTACGCAATAATTCATAAATTAATATGAAATATCCAGAAGGTTCGACAAAATTCAACAATCTCACAAACAACTGTAATAGTACTGCCTTTTTTTGTCTTAAAAGTCAAAGAGGTAGTAAGTAATTTATGAAACACTCTAATAGGGTATTGACTGTATTAAAAATATGGCTTGTATTATTAAAACTATATGTTATTACTTTTCAAAATTTCACTTTTCAAAAAAAATGCTTTATTTCTATTAAAAACCAAAATTAAAATTGAATTTTATTCACGTCCTATCACGTGATTGAAAACGCTCTATTATTGGCTCAGTCTCCAGTGACGTCATTCGTTAGTACGCTTAGAGCGCGTTCGGTTTGTCAGGGTAGGGTATGGGGAGAGCAATGCTCAGATAACGTGGGTCGGCTGTCTCTCTCTCTTATATGCAGATAAACGCCGTATGACGTTAGTCCGCCTATTATGCAGCGCGTCACTCTCACCGTACCCTACCCCATTATCCGAACGCGCTCTTATGCTTCTCCCGTTTGAATTCAAGTGCCATGTAAGCATAACTTTGTAGGTTAGGATAGCCCTAACCTTAAGCTGTCAGATCAGATAATACCTGGTTCGAAAATACGATAGATAACTTATTCTAGTCAGTTTTACTTATGTCGAAGTAATCTTCACAACAAAAAACAGTTGTATTGGCCGCTATTTATTTCATTTGGATTTCTACGAGCCAACCACTTTCTTCGCAGTTTCAAATCTTGGGGAACAGCTAAAAATAGTTTATCTGGAGTTTTTCTTGACGTATTTCTGCATTGTGGATTTATACACCATTTATAACCCATTTTTATGTAGAAATTGTGAAAACAACACATCATACAACACAATTACCAAACGGCGACGATGCCGATGCTGACAGTGGCTGACAGACCATATGGACCGATTTGACATCTACTAGCGGGTGACGTCACACAACAGAAAGTATCGTTTTGGCGGGACTTTTTGTGATTCAATTTTTAACGCTGATTTTCATGAAATATTGAGGTAAATAATTACGAAAAATAATAAACACACTAAGATGGTTTTCCAATAATAGTCAAATACCCTATTGTTTAAATAATATTTAAATTTGATCTGATTTAAATTTGAAATTTATAGGGATATTACAATTGCGTTGTGAACATGAAGAATAGAATAAGGTGGAGTTTTCAAAATATTTTTGTTCAAACCATGGAAAGTGTGATAATTTCCACCGAGAATTAGAAGTTAGATTTGAACGCATTGACTTGAGAGGACTGATATATGGGCTCTTTATTTAATTATGTGTTCTATGTACAGAAATGTTAGGATTGCTACAGAGTACTACATTTCTGCCAAAGTACACCTTGTTTTTGTTATCTGTAGTAATTGGAACATCCCTATAAACTTCTCCCTTAAATAAATAAATAGAACCTCGTTGCGACGCCGACGGTCGAGTACGTGTATATAAACGTCCTGGTGAACGCTACGCAGCCGCTACTATACAGGAAGAGGATAGATTTGGTCGTGGATCTGTGATGATTTGGGCTGGAATCAGTATAGACAACAGAAGTTGTAACATTGTTTTTGTAATTTTCTTATATATCGTTGAAATCTATCAAATTTGATTTGCCTAGAACTATTATTTAAAATGTTACAGTTTTCGAAAAAAGTGTTCCCCTAATTTTTTTGAGCAGTGTATTTTAAATTATTTTAAGAATTATTGTGCATGAGTTTTAAATGTTAAATAAAATTTTTAATAACATTGTAGCCGTTGTTTTTCCTTGTTAGTTACCTCAAAATGATTTTTGTAGAAATGCCAGTTTTTAACATTAATTCCACAATATTTTAGGAACCATCGATAATAGCCTAATACAAGTTAATGACATAATAATTTGAATAAAAATCTTAATCAAAACTGCAATAATTTACCTAGCGTTCCATTTAATTTAATTGTACAGGTATATTAGTTGTAAATGAATAAATACCTTAAAAACCACCGGGAAAGATAACGTGGTTTTGCGCTATATAACTTTACCAAAATTTGTCCGACTGGTCTCGGATAAATTGCTTGTTAAAGTATAAGATTCCAGCATTCCAAATCTTCCAAATCTGTCAAAACTCCAAAAGCGATTATTCCCTAAGAGCCAGTTCTTTGGAACCGGTCACATATCATGTAAACTTGATTCTGTTATAGGTAGTGGCCTCGACTTAATAGAATTCATGTTTATTGGTTATTGGAAATGGTCATTTCCTGAACACGAAATCGATTGTAAATTTATGGTTTTCCAATGTGTCACTTGGAAACGTATGGATCTAGTTACGTTTTTAATTAAGCACACTCACCGACAAACAAAAACTGCCCAACATTTTGCGAAACTTTCATGTCCAAACACGTGTATAGTATACACTATATTCATCGATTCTTTGACAGTATTTCATCGAGAAATGTTACGGGAGACTAAAGCGTCAATATACCACATAAATATGCTGCAATCACTTGGAAGGGATACTAAAATCAACCGCTGGTGTCAAGAGCGATACATAACCACAATATGTATTCTTAATAATCAAAAAAAGACTAACCTAGTTGTACTATCCAAATTATTCCAAATAACGAACTAAACACAAACATCTAACATAAAATATTAACTTCACCTCATTAATAACAAATCCTAATTTAATATTTTCACCATACGGTTGACAGTTTGACTAGCGCGGTTGACATTTCCGAGATGCCGCGACGTGATTGTAAAAACCACAGTACAATACAAACAAAGCCTCGTGGCTGTGCCTGGCGGTATGACAACAAAGCAGTGTGATGTCCTGCTATTTCGCGTCGGTTATTTGAATATTTTGGTGCCATATCGATCGTGTTTAACTGATTGTTGTTACCTGTATCTGCTTTTGAGGGCCTACAAACGATTTCGTGACAAATATGCTAGATGAATCTGTTCGTATTCTGCTAACCGGTGAGTAAATTTTTGCCTATACTTTGGACTGTTTTTTGAGCCAAGAAGCACAAGGGCCAAGCGCGCTAAGTTTGAATATTTTTGTTTGCCCGTTGCGCGCTGCTGTTCGAATAAATTATGATGCTTTGTTTGTATTGTATGTATTAGGATTTGAGTTTTGATGGATTTAGTTTTTATTTACTGTTTTTTTAGTGTTTTCGGGTTCATGTCGGGTTTTAGAAGGATGAAACATGATCTTGGACGTTTAAATCTGCTGTATTTTATTTTTCTTGCGTTCTAATAGAATTTGGTTCATCTTGTTGTGTTTATTTGTTGCCAGTACTACTTTTGATATATTTTTTACATTATCCACAGCTGTGTGTGTATGTCGTTGAGCTTCACTTTAGTGTTGCTTGAAGTCCATTGTCAAAAATCGCAATAATGGTGGATTTAAGTAAATCAATTGTTCTCTCTTCTTATCTTAACACACCTAAATGTCGTAAATAATTAATTATCAGCTGCTAAAGTGGCCAACATATTGCAGAAAAAGTTTTTCTCTCCATAGGCGTCTATGGACTTTTTTTATGTCATGTTTGGTATTTTCTGTGCAGGCTTATAAAGCACTCAACTGCAATTAGATTTAAAAATAGCAAAACCTCGGAATCCTCGATATATGCTCGGATTTTCATATAACATTTTACAGTGTATTACTAAGATAAGCTTCTAAAACGTTTTTTTTTAATGAAATAAGTCACTTTTTATTTGACCTATTTTTTTTGTCAAACTTCGTCTATCTACAAATTTTAACATAGTATCGCAAGCATGTTTATGCACTCGCCTACGGCCCGTGTAAACCTCATGCTCGCGATTTATATCCCTAATTATGTGCTAGTCCTATAACATACTATTATTGATTATTTATAAGTTAATAATTTTGGTACCTACGCATTTTTTATAAATACGAAGATAATTAATTCGTTTGTGTTAACTTTGATAAAGGGTAACTTGGATACAACTGGGAGACATTTTTATCATCAATTTTTCAGAAAATTGTATTCTTTATAAAATCTTCTGAATTGTCTTAAATCTAAAATACAAATATTAGAATATGATTATCTGCTTGCATGTACAGAGTGTTACCAAAACTATGAAAAACTCTTAACTGTAAAGTACATAGGTACCTTTATTTTAAAAGTTATGCAAAAATGTTATTTGAATAAAGTGTTTAGAAATATTAGAGATCATCAAAACGACATTTTAATCACCTTCTCCATTGCATATACCGGTTTTTATTATTAACAATTAACATTTTTATTTTCCAATTCTCAGAAAATTTATACTTTATAAAAGTGTCTGAATTGTCTTTAACCTAACATACAAATATTAGGATGTAAGTATTTGCTTGCATGTACAGGGTGTTACCAAAACTATGAAAACACTGAAGTGTAAAGTACCTTTATGTTCAAATTTATGCAAAAATTTTATTTGAAAAGGGATTTGGAAATATTGGAGATCTTTAAATACGAAATTATAATCACAATCAGATCAAATAAACGAAAATGACATAAGAAAAGGACTTTCATCTTCAAAGCTATGCCAAAGTATTATTTGTCAGTTGCGACGTTCCATATACCGGGTGTTCATACAACGACGAAGGAGATTATAATTTCGTATTTAATAACCCCTAATATTTCTATACACTTTTTTCAAACAACATTCTTGCATGGCTTTTAAAATAAAGGTACTTAACTCATTTTTCATAGTTGTTCATAGTTTTGGTAACACCCGGTACATGCAAGCAGATAATTGCATTATAACATTTGCATATTTTGATGTCTAAGACAATACAGAAACTTTTTACTAAATTAAAATTTTCTGAAAAATTGATAATAAAAATTTTTCACATTTGTGTCCAAGTTAGTGCCGTACACTGTACCTATGTACAGGCTGTTTCTTAATAACATGCTAATATTTAAGGTGGTTGTTATTCTTGGGTCTATTTTGAGAAAAAGACGCGTATGAACATATGTCCTAAATATCTTAACTTTTGAACTAAAGGGTAGGTACTAATGTTTTAAGAAAAAAATATTTTTTATGATAACTTTGGTATGACCTTAGATATTCTTGTGAAACGAAGTATGCATCTCCTGTGCATCAAAAGTGGCATTCGTGCGGGATTTGCACTGAACCATTTTAAAGAGAAATGTGATACACCACTACTTTTTCTCAAAGTGAAATTATTTTTTAAATCCTCATTCCTTTCTGAGTACCTCTGGTATCTTGATTTTTTTTCGTTTGACGGACGGTTTTTGCATAAACAAATAAAATTCGTTCATTTGCATGTTGTTATGAAATTTGTTATTATCAAGGATTAAAACGTATCTAATAGGTAAGAAGCAGTTTTTGTTTTGTAAACAAACTTTTTTGTCTTTATTTATAAGTTATCTTTTAGAAAATTTATTTATAAATTTATTTTATCTCTTTATGCAGGATCCTTTTATTTTGTTCTTAATATGTCCATACTTAAGCCCTGTGAAATTTGAGATCGATCACTACATATTACCACTTGCCCCAAGAATAAAATTAATTTAATTATATTATGAAACAAAATCATTTTTAATTTATGTCTAGATTGTACACCATTTTTATTTCGTTTTCTACAATAAATTTACATACCACAGTTATAAACAAAAGAAATCATTTAACTTTTCAGTCGAGATATCTTTCTATATTTGAAGTACATGATTAGTCAAAAATACAATCTACAAACAAGGTACTTCGTTGAAAAAATCGTATCTAGACTCAAAAGTTAATAAATTTGTTTTTGATTTACTTAAAAGTTTTACGTAAATTTATGGTAGTAAAACAAAATACAATAATCTTTGTTCTTTTTTAGTGATTATGATTAAATTAAACTTATGTTCGATTTTATGCACTGGAATAAACATATGTATATACAGGGTGTCTCACGGAACTGGTACATTAGAAGTTTCTCATGTTCTACTATTTTTGGAAACTTGAAATTTTGGAATTAGAATTTACTCGATCTGAGCTCTTTAACTAAAATATTCTCAAGCTAACTGTTACGTCCGGTCACCGGAAGTCGGTATCAACTTTGTTATTTTAAATAGAATGATATAATTTTTATTTTATTTTTGGTTTCTATGTATCAAAACACATCATTTTTGATAAGGTTACCCTATACCTAAATATCACAATTTTTGAGCTATTTTGATTTTACTAATTTTTTGGTGATTTTCGCGTTTACGTTTAAAATTGATTATCTCGGTTATTATTGAAACTAGAAGTTTCATGAATGGTGTTCCAAAACTAAAAACATAACCAAATAAGACGATGTTTAATTCATCATGATATCTTATACAGGGTGTTCAAAACACAATAATTGAATTTTCAAACGTGTAAAACTATTTTTTTTTAAATGGAGCACCCGACGTGCTCCGTCAGGTATAAATGTATTTCAATACAGATATTTTCATACTTTTCATATCATTTTTGGCACATTTGCAGTGCTCGGGATTTATCGTGTATTTATCGCTCTTAATGCAGTGTTATCTGACTTTGGATACATCTTTACATTTGGCAGATATGGTTGTTTGTATTGCAAATATTAAAACTAAAATTGTGTTGAAGATTTCCCTGTATTATGGCATGGGGATTTTCGGTGGCCTAATAATGTAAATTTTGTCGGTTAATAAAGACCCTCCCTGGAAAATTTTGATTCGTTAGTCCAAATTATCTTTGATAAAAAACAACGGGTCCTCCTGAATTTTTACCAGCATAAATTCACAAAATTTAACTCTCCTTGCATAATCATCAGGAATGAGGAATTGTAAAATTTTGTAGGCATATGGATACATTTTGTGTTTTAAAAAAATTCTGTGGATGGATGCATGTGATAGACCTAAAAATTATGTAAATAATTTATGTAGAAAGTTGCGCTGCAAGGCTTTTAATTATCAGCCATATCTAAATCCATACAATATCGTATAATAAGTGACAATATCGCTAAAACTATTAAAGATAGATTAGGGAACCCTAATATTGATTGATAGGGAATAAGATTTCCTATCGAATGGCGTACCGGTATACAGGGTGTTCCATTTGAAAAAAATGAGTTTTTTACGTTTGAAAATTCAATTATTGTGTTGTAAATTTTGAACACCCTGTATAAGACATAATGATGAACTAAACATCGGCTTATTTGGTTGTTTCTAGTTTTGGAACACCAATCAAGAAACTTCTAGTTTCAATAATAACCGAGATATTCAATTTTAAACGTAACCGCGAAAATCACCAAAAAATTAGTAAAATCAAAAAAATTCCAAAATGGTGATATTTAGGTATAGGGTAACCTTATCCAAATTGATGTACTTTGATACGTTGAAACCAAAAATAAAATAAAAATTATATCATTTCATATAAATAACAAAGTTGATACCGACATCCGGCGACCGGACGTGACAGTTAAAGTGAGAATATTTTAGCCGAAGAGTTGAGATCGAGTAAATTCTAATTCCAAAATTTCAAGTTTCCAGGAATAGTAGAACATGAGAAACTTCTAATGTACCAGTTCCGTGAGACAGCCTGTATATATTAAATAAAAAAAAATCTGATGTGGCCTGGCACATGACTTTATCATACTATATATAAAATTAATAGTTTAGCTGCATGAGACTCTATTTGATCGAGATCGGCCTTGTCTGCATTAAAATAAAACTACTAGAACTAGACAGATATGTCGATTAAAGCTGCGTTCGGATATTGTACTCCGTTGACACCGGGTACACATGGGGTACACCGTCCAAATGACACGTGTTATTGGGTGTAAAAAGGGTAATGCAATATGCGAACGCAGCTTATATTGACAGAAGTTATTGTCAAAACATTAGCGTTTAACACCAAGACTACCTACTGTCATTAGAATCAAAAAATCTGACAAATCCTGGCTACTAGTTTTCAGGCAGTACGACCGATCTCGTAGAAATAGAATTTGCTCATGCAGCTAAACTATTGATTGTACCAAAAAATGTCATAGTGATAAATTATTCAGAATTTCCTCATATTTAATTTATTATTTAACTATTTTGACGAAATTCCAGAAATGGCGGCTTTTTTGAAAAATCTTTGAAAAATGCTAAGACTAAACCTCCAGTTCTTTTGGACCCTCTTCAACAGAAAGCTTTTCAGCTCTAAGTTTGGTTATGAAACTTCTAAGTATGAAGTTTCGTCCCGATACCTTTAGTAGTTTCTCCGGAACCGTCGCCACAAAAAACGGGTACACACACACATACACACACACACACACACACACAGACATTTTTTTGTACCTTGGTCAAAAATGTTCAGGGGACCCAAAAAGACATATTTCCGCTAAAATCTCAAAAAATTTTTTTGGCATGATTACAATACTTTACATACTGCGTATGATAAAGTAATAATTCTTAAGATTTTACACGCAGAGTAAATAAATATAAATTCCTTGTACTTTATTCAAGAACTTGGTTCTTTTACACAATATTTAAACAGAAAACCGAAGTTTTTCTGACTAACGTTGAAACCAACACTTTCTGATGGTAAAGTGCCTAAGAATACACTTTCAATTACACTTTTGTTTACCGCTTACAGTCGTAAGCTCCAGCTTAAAACTGTTTGTGATGAGTTCAGATAACATCTCGAGCCAAAGCCAACGCAAATAAACAGAATACCTAAAGAGTATTCCTGTACCGCTGTATCTGTGAAATGTTTCTCATCGCTTTGTTATTCCTATAGCTATTGTACAATAACTCGCTGCGGCATTCGGATATTGAACTAGTTTAGCAAACATAATATGGTGTACCTGGCATCTGTTGGCTTGTAAGCTACGTCGTATTTATCTACGTGTTCGACCGATGTGTCCCACGAGACTCGGACGGAGGTTGGCGTGAGAAATGTAATTGTAATGTTTTCCGGAATTCCTGGCCCACCGGGCATCGAAACTGCAATAGAAACAATCGTTCAATTATTATCAATAACACATGCACAAGAGTATAATTAAGAAGACGACAAACCAACATCAAATATTGGTCAAACATCAATTACAATATACCTACATTATATTATTATATTATTAACACATTATATTATATTAACACATATGCGAAATAAATGCATAATTTTAAGGTTCCTCAATTTGAGGAACAAAACAGATTTGGCTATCATTCAGTTGAAAATTGAAGTGTTGTTGAGCAGCTAAATTTACTAAAAGAAAGCTAGAGGATTTGTTTCTTTTATTGACAATATTGTGCAAGTTTTAAGTTTTACAAAATAAATATATTGGAGTTAGAGCTAAATTAATCTCAAGGTGGTACTAGGTAATCCAAATAAGTAATGCAACCGTCTATACAATTTTTTGTTTTTTCCTTTTTTTTTAAATAGAACACCCTAATATTATTACATTTTTTAATTCCATAATTAATTCTAAGAATTTTTTATACGAATAATTTTTTATTAAATCCATTATTTTTTAATTGTAAGGTATTAAGCAAAAATAATCAAAACTACCGGAATACCTAAATAATTCTCCAACTAAAAGAAAATTAAATAATTTCAATAAAAGTTTTTTTGGTTTAACCAACCTCTCGTTTAAATATAGTTTTAATATATCATTTTATTATGGAAATTTGTAAACTGTTCCATGTTCCATATTTTGTTAATTCTAAGATTAATTCTACGAACTCTTTGTAGAAAAAAAGTTTTTTGAAAATCCATTTTTTTTTGAGTTATGGGCAATTCAAAACTCCTGACCTTCAAATTAAGAAGATTTTCCCACATACACATTTATTTTAATGTGGCAGTTTGAACATTTAATTTAATTCTATTTATTTGTGTTGTTATTTTCTCTTGACTTTTTTTTATTTTTTACGCGTTTGGTTAAAGTTAAGTTCGTGAGTTTTGATTAATTGCTTATAACTAAAAAATGATACATTTTATAAAAAAATAATTCCGACATAACATTCTTAGAATTAATCTTAGCATTAAAAAATGTAAAATATACAGGGTGTTCTTTTAGAAAAAGGAAAGGTTTGCAAAATTCCATAATAAAATAAACACCCTGCATATTAAAAATACATTTGAACGAGAGGTTGTTTAAATCCAAAAAACTTTTATTTGAAAAATTTAAAAATTTTAATAGCTTATACAAATTAAAAAATAATGCATTTTATAAAAAAAATGATTCCTATAAAAATTCTTTGAATTGATCTAAGAATTAAAAATGTAATAATATATAGGGCGTTCTATTTAAAAAAGGAAAGGTTACCAAATTTCCAATAAATCGAGCACGAAATTGTTGGTTGAGTTAAAATGCGATATCTTAAGGTTGCGATAAATGGTTCTTTGATTAAAGAAATTATTAGTTTATTGAAGGAATTTATGCGGACCTATTATTGACTAGAACTTTTCGGAGGGTACAGTATAGACGTAAAATCTCCACGTGCCACCGTCTTTTGGGATGTCGCACATCCTCGACCAGTGGTTGGTTTTCTCAGACCTACATACCGGGATTAATCTTAGCATTAAAAAATGTAAAATATACAGGGTGTTCTTTTGGAAAAAGGAAAGGTTTGCAAAATTCCATAATAAAATAAACACCTTGTATATTATAAATACATTGGAACGAAAGGTTGTTTAAACCCAAAAGTCTTTTATGAGAAAATTTTAAAAATTTTAGTAGCTTATACAAACTAAAAAATAACGCATTTTATAAGAAAAAATAATTCCTATAAAAAATTCTTTGAATTAATCTAAGAATAAAAAATGTAATAATATATAGGGCGTTCTATTTAAAAAAAAGGAAAGGTTACCAAATTTCTAATAAATCGAGCACCCTGTATATTGAAAATATATTTAAACGATAGGTTGTTTAAAGCCAAAAAACTTTGGTTGAACATTTTTTTGAAATTTCTTTTTGTTTGAGAATTATTGAGGTGTTCCGGCAATTTGGCTAACCCTGTATATATGTTGTATATAATTCCCATTTTAAACGAAAGAAGCAATTACAAAAAAAAACAATTCGCGTTAGAATAGTACTGCAATATTGCATAGTAAACAAATGACACAACCTTCCTAATTTGCACTGTTAGGATTGCCTATATAGTATCATCAACATTTTCTGATCCTGTTATATGATTTATTAATTTAATTGTTTATTAATACTAAATGAAAGTTATTAATTATTTTATATATAGGGTAGGTATTATTCCGGTCCTCTGTGTAGAATAAATTAACCCTTCTAAATTATACCTGACATTTGTTATCCTATAATTAAAGCGAAATTGGCCGTGTAAGTGTGTTTCAGTCATCTGTGGACACGAGCATCATACATGGCTTGGTGTATGCATGAAGGTACAGCAATTAATTAGAGTTCGACTAACCTGATATTTGCGCAAAGTGCAATATTAGAACGGCAGCCACTATCATATTAATTGCACGTAAAGTAACCCAACATCGTGCCGTCGGGTCATTAACGCGCCTCTCTTGTTATATGTGCGGCTTCATGATGATAGGTTATCCTGCAACAATAAAGAAGAACGTAAAGATATACAATTAATAATGAATTGGTTTTTAAGTGGGTCTATTTTGATAGAATATGACGTTAAATAGTGGAAAAACAAAGACAAAACCGTTGCGTTTTGCATATTGTATTACTTATAATATTTATCAGTGTACTGGGTATAGGTTATTTACTTTTCTATGTTTATTTTCATTTAATCATCATTTAATTGTCTAAATGGCATGGGAAATAATTTATGCCCAAACACAAGAAAATTTTCGAAAAAAAGACAATTGAAAATTTTTAAATATTGATAAATTTAGGGAAAATAGCTTTTGTGAATCGAATATGAAATAGCGTTTTGGATAGAATTAATTGCCCTGAAACCAAAACTTAATTATAATTTTAATAATTATAATATATATAATTATAATTTTTTAAATTAACAAAATTGTTGGTTGAGTTAAAATGCAATATTTCGTTCACCGAATATTTTTCATCCATCCTTGATTACCGGCTGATTTTTATAAAACTCAAAAAAATCTATGACATACCAACAAATTTGTACAATATTCGTTCGTGATTTCGGACCGTCAGAGTTGCACTGCAACAGTAAATACATCGGACATTGATGCATCGCCACATAGCATTTTCTAATACGTGAAAATCTTCTTTGAGGACTTGCTACATGTGCGTACCGAATGGGCACTACCTATTTTTTTGATTAGTTCGCCATATTTGCACATCAGCTTTTTCAAATCAAACTGATAATTTGATTACGAACAAGCAAGGTTTTATTTTATAATGCCGGCATATTTTTAATTACATAAGTGCAGAATTCACTGCGTACTAACAAGGGCATTATTGTGGAAATTTACAAAACAAATCTTGACGAAACTGTTTGTTTCATTTTAATGATTTTTTTGTCTAATTCATCGGCTTTCTGTATTATTAATTCGCAGCATCTAATTTTAACAGACTGTAAAACAATACAATTGGTCATTTGATGTGAACTAGTCTAAATAAATTATTATTTTAATGAGAAAAAACATATATTTTTTTATTTAAATTAGGAAGATATTGCCTATAAAAGAATGTTAGATATGGTTTCTTCGTCATCTTTAAAGTTCTACTAAATCCAATTGTACTACTAGGTTCGGTGTTTAAATATGTCCTAATATTGTCTGAAATGCAGATCAATTAGCTTCTGAAACAAAAATTTGAACAAATGAGCTTTCAAAATATAACCTTTTTGTTGAATAAAAAGGTTGAATACAAAGCTACACAAAATTGTCTCTACTATTAAAATATTTTTAACCGCTTTCGTTGCTCTTCAAATAATAAACATCATAAAAATCGACAAATATATAAATACAAGCAAATAAAGTATAATTTTGCAAATAAATTATTTTATAGACATGCTGTCTATAAAATTTTTATGATGTTTATTACTTGAAGAGAAACGAAAACGATTAAAAATATTTTAATAGGAGAGACAATTTTGTGTAGCTTTTTTATTTAACAAAAAGGTTATATTTTGAAAGCTCATAAATGAGTATCATCCATATTGTTCATAGAAAAGCATCAACTTAGGATACACTCTGTATATGGTGTACGTTTTTCTTTGAAAGAAATAACATTGCGTTTATGTGGACAGGTAAGAACAACAATATGTTTTTAATTTCTGTCTGACGGTTTCCGGAAAACTGTCTGACTGACGGCTTCACAAAATTACAATTTTATGCGGTTTTCGCCCTTTAGAAAAATCAAAAATCTTACTAATAATTACAAATCTATTGTCAATCTTCGTATACGACCTACTACACAGAAAGCGAAATTAAAAAATGGAAAAATTAAGCATCGTACTAAATTGTTCATCGAGTACAAATAAATGCACTAATATTTGTCGCCTTTGCATTTGCTATACCCACTTCAACTGGGTATTGCAAATTCCAAGTATTTGGCGTAAAAAAGCTCGTCAGCACACCCGAACGTCGAATATATAAATTTATTTTAGAGGTGGACTCAGTACGAATTGAATTATTTTTAGACTTGTGATTTTTTAATTAAAAAGTCTTAATAACATTTTTGCAACTTTCTCGGTATTTTTAAAAATCAAATAATAATTCAATCAAACCAAATAATAATTCAAAAAATAAAAGGTGAATGAGAAACGTGCGCTGTAGTTTCAAATTATTAATATTATATCTAAAACTATAACTTGGTAATATTAATAAAATAATACAAAACAAAATGCACGTCCCACATGTTGAGGTTAAGTTCTCAACCCAGCAATTTTATTTACTGACGTAGCACACTCCTATAAGCAAAGCTTCGTATGCTCTCATTAAATCGTACACTAAACTAAAACCCACAAAACTACTGGAACAAAACTACAACTAACATGAAAAGGGCACAAGCCTGTCACTTTAATCAATACAAACAAACATTCCCTTCAATATTTCGCTCATATCCCATCCAAAACCTCCAAAATCGTCCTTAAACTAATCAAAAACCATCACCAACCCTTCACTTTACCGATTAAATCCACCATCCTACCCCAAAAACCTAAAATCGATCCACAATCTGAATCGAAAAATCAATCTATTCGATCGACAAGCCACTGTTCCAAAGTCCGACAATAGATGGCGTTGTCATCGGCGGCTAACATCGGCTAGTGTGAAACATGTTTGTGCCGGGAAGCCACGCGCTGTCAACCTTCGATTTTTCCGTCGTATTCCGCGTGTAAAAATTTCCGGAAATGCTGTGAAAACTGTTGTAAAGTGTTCATTATCAACCGGACTACGTTTTTCGTGAGTTATAGGTATATGGGAAGTCGGTGAGTTTTTCTTTGCAATCTGTGATTGTAAAATTATTCAAGGTCATTTTCGGTTTCAAGCCAGCTTCGTCTTTTCGCCGCATGCGCTGCGTTGAGTTAGCGAGATCGCGTTTGATTGGTGGGGACGTTCTTGCATTTTGTCGGTTATGGTCGTATTTTGGATCGATATAATTGATTTTGTTATTAGAAATGGTTATTAACATAGGGGTATGATATGAAATAACGTGTTTTGCGGTTTTTCGCATAGAAATAGTCAGGTTTCTTACTATTAGCCTAGAAATAACCTACAAATGGAAGATAACATGAAGTAATGAGTACGTTTTGTCAATTTTAGGTTGGAAATGCCCGGAGTTTGGGCAGAAATGGGATGCTTGGAGAAAATATAGATTCCTGGAGAGAGTAGGAAGACCTAGAGGGATTTAGAAATAAACAACGCACTCAAAAACATGGTAAGTGACGTGTTTTTCTTTTTATCTTAGTGTATTTCCTAGGTATGGTATTTTAAAAAATTTAGTATATCCTTCTTTGGGGGTGACTTGGCCTGCTATGTTAATAATATTATTTATTAGTATATTTTAGATAGTTATGGCAAGTTTGATCATAACTCGTCCATTATTTTTAGACTTGTGGTTTTTTAAGTAAATCTAGAGCTTTTTTGCAACTATCGGTATTTTTAAAAAATCGGGCAGTCCTACTCACAGAGTGTTTTTACCTGCTATGCTAATTAAATTGTTTATTGGTACATTTTCGATAATTATGGCAAATTTGATCATAATGCTTGCATTATTTTTAGACTTGTGATTTTTTAAGTAAATCTGGAGCATTTTTGTAACTATCGGTATTTTTAAAAAATCGGGCAGTCCTTCTCACTGGGTATTTTTACCTGCTATGCTAATCAAATTGTTTATTGGTACATTTTCGATAATTATGGCAAATTTGATCATAATTCTTTTATTATTTTTAGACTTGTGATTTTTTAAAGTAAATCTAGAGCATTTTTGCAACTATCGGTATTTTAAAAAAATCGGGCAGTCCTTCTCACAGGGTGTTTTTATCTGCTATGCTAATTAAATTGTTTATTGGTATATTTTCGATAATTATGGCAAATTTGATCATAATTCTTGCATTATTTTTAGACTTGTGATTTGTTAAGTAAATCTAGAGCATTTTTGCAACTATCGATATTTTTAAAAAATCGGGCAGTCCTTCTCACAGGGTGTTTTAACCTGCAATGGTAATTAAATTGTTTATTGGTATATTTTCGATAATTATGGCAATTTTGATCATAATTCTTGTATTATTTTTAGACTTGTGATTTTTTAAATAAATCTAGAGCATTTTTGCAACTATCGGTATTTTAAAAAAATCGTGCGGTCCTTCTCACTGGGTATTTTTACCTGCTATGCTAATCAAATTGTTTATTGGTACATTTTCGATAATTATGGCAAATTTGATCATAATTCTTTTATTATTTTTAGACTTGTGATTTTTTAAAGTAAATCTAGAGCATTTTTGCAACTATCGGTATTTTAAAAAAATCGGGCAGTCCTTCTCACAGGGTGTTTTTACCTGCTATGCTAATTAAATTATTTATTGGTACATTTTCGATGATTATGGCAAATATGATCATAATTCTTGCATTATTTTTAGACTTGTGATTTGTTAAGTAAATCTAGAGCATTTTTGCAACTATCGATATTTTTAAAAAATCGGGCAGTCCTTCTCACTGGGTATTTTTACCTGCTATGCTAATCAAATTGTTTATTGGTACATTTTCGATAATTATGGCAAATTTGATCATAATTCTTTTATTATTTTTAGACTTGTGATTTTTTAAAGTAAATCTAGAGCATTTTTGCAACTATCGGTATTTTAAAAAAATCGGGCAGTCCTTCTCACAGGGTGTTTTTATCTGCTATGCTAATTAAATTGTTTATTGGTATATTTTCGATAATTATGGCAAATTTGATCATAATTCTTGCATTATTTTTAGACTTGTGATTTGTTAAGTAAATCTAGAGCATTTTTGCAACTATCGATATTTTTAAAAAATCGGGCAGTCCTTCTCACTGGGTATTTTTACCTGCTATGCTAATCAAATTGTTTATTGGTACATTTTCGATAATTATGGCAAATTTGATCATAATTCTTTTATTATTTTTAGACTTGTGATTTTTTAAAGTAAATCTAGAGCATTTTTGCAACTATCGGTATTTTAAAAAAATCGGGCAGTCCTTCTCACAGGGTGTTTTTACCTGCTATGCTAATTAAATTATTTATTGGTACATTTTCGATGATTATGGCAAATATGATCATAATTCTTGCATTATTTTTAGACTTGTGATTTGTTAAGTAAATCTAGAGCATTTTTGCAACTATCGATATTTTTAAAAAATCGGGCAGTCCTTCTCACTGGGTATTTTTACCTGCTATGCTAATCAAATTGTTTATTGGTACATTTTCGATAATTATGGCAAATTTGATCATAATTCTTTTATTATTTTTAGACTTGTGATTTTTTAAAGTAAATCTAGAGCATTTTTGCAACTATCGGTATTTTAAAAAAATCGGGCAGTCCTTCTCACAGGGTGTTTTTATCTGCTATGCTAATTAAATTGTTTATTGGTATATTTTCGATAATTATGGCAAATTTGATCATAATTCTTGCATTATTTTTAGACTTGTGATTTGTTAAGTAAATCTAGAGCATTTTTGCAACTATCGATATTTTTAAAAAATCGGGCAGTCCTTCTCACAGGGTGTTTTAACCTGCAATGGTAATTAAATTGTTTATTGGTATATTTTCGATAATTATGGCAATTTTGATCATAATTCTTGTATTATTTTTAGACTTGTGATTTTTTAAATAAATCTAGAGCATTTTTGCAACTATCGGTATTTTAAAAAAATCGTGCGGTCCTTCTCACTGGGTATTTTTACCTGCTATGCTAATCAAATTGTTTATTGGTACATTTTCGATAATTATGGCAAATTTGATCATAATTCTTTTATTATTTTTAGACTTGTGATTTTTTAAAGTAAATCTAGAGCATTTTTGCAACTATCGGTATTTTAAAAAAATCGGGCAGTCCTTCTCACAGGGTGTTTTTACCTGCTATGCTAATTAAATTATTTATTGGTACATTTTCGATGATTATGGCAAATATGATCATAATTCTTGCATTATTTTTAGACTTGTGATTTGTTAAGTAAATCTAGAGCATTTTTGCAACTATCGATATTTTTAAAAAATCGGGCAGTCCTTCTCACTGGGTATTTTTACCTGCTATGCTAATCAAATTGTTTATTGGTACATTTTCGATAATTATGGCAAATTTGATCATAATTCTTTTATTATTTTTAGACTTGTGATTTTTTAAAGTAAATCTAGAGCATTTTTGCAACTATCGGTATTTTAAAAAAATCGGGCAGTCCTTCTCACAGGGTGTTTTTACCTGCTATGCTAATTAAATTATTTATTGGTACATTTTCGATGATTATGGCAAATATGATCATAATTCTTGCATTATTTTTAGACTTGTGATTTGTTAAGTAAATCTAGAGCATTTTTGCAACTATCGATATTTTTAAAAAATCGGGCAGTCCTTCTTACTGGGTATTTTTACCTGCTATGCTAATCAAATTGTTTATTGGTACATTTTCGATAATTATGGCAAATTTGATCATAATTCTTTTATTATTTTTAGACTTGTGATTTTTTAAAGTAAATCTAGAGCATTTTTGCAACTATCGGTATTTTAAAAAAATCGGGCAGTCCTTCTCACAGGGTGTTTTTATCTGCTATGCTAATTAAATTGTTTATTGGTATATTTTCGATAATTATGGCAAATTTGATCATAATTCTTGCATTATTTTTAGACTTGTGATTTGTTAAGTAAATCTAGAGCATTTTTGCAACTATCGATATTTTTAAAAAATCGGGCAGTCCTTCTCACAGGGTGTTTTAACCTGCAATGGTAATTAAATTGTTTATTGGTATATTTTCGATAATTATGGCAATTTTGATCATAATTCTTGTATTATTTTTAGACTTGTGATTTTTTAAATAAATCTAGAGCATTTTTGCAACTATCGGTATTTTAAAAAAATCGTGCGGTCCTTCTCACTGGGTATTTTTACCTGCTATGCTAATCAAATTGTTTATTGGTACATTTTCGATAATTATGGCAAATTTGATCATAATTCTTTTATTATTTTTAGACTTGTGATTTTTTAAAGTAAATCTAGAGCATTTTTGCAACTATCGGTATTTTAAAAAAATCGGGCAGTCCTTCTCACAGGGTGTTTTTACCTGCTATGCTAATTAAATTATTTATTGGTACATTTTCGATGATTATGGCAAATATGATCATAATTCTTGCATTATTTTTAGACTTGTGATTTGTTAAGTAAATCTAGAGCATTTTTGCAACTATCGATATTTTTAAAAAATCGGGCAGTCCTTCTCACTGGGTATTTTTACCTGCTATGCTAATCAAATTGTTTATTGGTACATTTTCGATAATTATGGCAAATTTGATCATAATTCTTTTATTATTTTTAGACTTGTGATTTTTTAAAGTAAATCTAGAGCATTTTTGCAACTATCGGTATTTTAAAAAAATCGGGCAGTCCTTCTCACAGGGTGTTTTTATCTGCTATGCTAATTAAATTGTTTATTGGTATATTTTCGATAATTATGGCAAATTTGATCATAATTCTTGCATTATTTTTAGACTTGTGATTTGTTAAGTAAATCTAGAGCATTTTTGCAACTATCGATATTTTTAAAAAATCGGGCAGTCCTTCTCACTGGGTATTTTTACCTGCTATGCTAATCAAATTGTTTATTGGTACATTTTCGATAATTATGGCAAATTTGATCATAATTCTTTTATTATTTTTAGACTTGTGATTTTTTAAAGTAAATCTAGAGCATTTTTGCAACTATCGGTATTTTAAAAAAATCGGGCAGTCCTTCTCACAGGGTGTTTTTACCTGCTATGCTAATTAAATTATTTATTGGTACATTTTCGATGATTATGGCAAATATGATCATAATTCTTGCATTATTTTTAGACTTGTGATTTGTTAAGTAAATCTAGAGCATTTTTGCAACTATCGATATTTTTAAAAAATCGGGCAGTCCTTCTCACTGGGTGTTTTGACCTGCAATGGTAATTAAATTGTTTATTGGTATATTTTCGATAATTATGGCAATTTTGATCATAATTCTTGTATTATTTTTAGACTTGTGATTTTTTAAATAAATCTAGAGCATTTTTGTAACTATCGGTATTTTTTAAAAAGTCCTTCTCAGAGTGTTTTTACCTGCTATGCTAATTAAATTATTTATTGGTACATTTTCGATGATTATGGCAAATATGATCATAATTCTTGTAATATTTTTAGACTTGTAATTTTTTAAGTGAATCTAGAGAATTTTTGCAACTATCGGTATTTTTAAAAAATCGGGCAGTCCTTCTCACACGCTGTTTTAACCTGCTATGCTGATTAAATTGTTTATTGGTATATTTTCAATAATTATGGCAAACTTGATCATAATTCTAGTATTATTTTTAGACTTGTGATTTTTTAAGTAAATCTGGAGCATTTTTGCAACTGTCGGTATTTTTAAAAAATCGGGCAGTCCTTCTCACAGGGTGTTTTTACCTGCGCGATGCGCTGACAGGCCTTTTTGGTTTCAAATTCGCTTCTTTTAATCTGTTTCTAACAGTTTGATCAGAAATTTATATTCCATGTGCTCGTCTTAGGTCGTTTGGGAGGTTTCGTGCTGTGGCAGTACGCTGACCTAGAAAGGAAAGGATAAGAAATCGGTCTTGATTTTGAGTAGTTTTTCGATTTCGATCTTGTCCAGCTCTTCTAACATATTGGCCAGTCTTCGGAAACAAACAAAAATTGACAACTGAATTCATTTGTGAATAAGTGTCCATTGTGCAAGGAAATAAATCAATGTTGAACTCAAATAAAAGTTTATTTAATTTACTGTAGACATGTTTCGGTGGACACCACCATCATCAGTACGTACAAACTACAATGGAAACATAGCGAAATACTTATTTTATTATTGTAGCTTATTAACTTATTTCGCTATTTTTCCATTGTAGTTTGTACGTATTGATGATGGTGGTGTCCACCGCAAACATGTCTACAGTAAATTAAATAAACTTGCAAGGATCAAGGAGGCTTTTATTTGAGTTCAACATTGAATTCATTTGTAATCTTTATTAGGCTTTCATACGTGAATTCAAAGCATACTTGAAATTTTTTCATTTTGTTATGCGTTATTAATTTACATTTCTAAGTGTAACTTAGAAGTAACTAAGAGTTATAACATTGTTTTTATAATTTTCTTCAGTTAAATATACGCCCTTAAAGAATACCAAATTTGATTTGCCTAGAACTATTATTTAAAAAGTTACAGGTTTCGAAAAGACTGTTAATTTTTTTGAGCAAAGTACGTGACGGAAGAAATAAACTTTAATTTACTCTCTTTACTATACCGGGAAGTACTAAAGAGAACTAGTTTTTCGTCGGGTTAATTAATTCCATTGGGACTGAAAGAAACCTTTCACAAGGAAAGTTCTTCAGCTCTCAAAGCTTTAAGAGAGGGAATAAAAGCTTTTAAGAAAACGCAAGCTACGACATAATTACCTACTTTCCCGACAGAAAATCGACGACATTTAGTTAACAGCTATACAGAACGTGCCGTTAGTTATTTCCTCTAAAAGTAAACATATTAATTAGGAATGATGAGCGGTAACTTCAGGGTAACATCACGTGACGAGTCTAATAGCCCTGTTGACAAATACAGCCTTGATTTATTGATCGGACGGCTATAGATGACAGCTAGTTTTCCCGGCTCTGAGGCATTCAACACGAAATACCCACGTTTCCGGTTTTCATTAAAACGTTTGAACGTCATTTCTTTCACGCTGGTCGCTCCGTCGGAATTACAATTTGTTGGAATCTCCGATGTTGTCTAAATTAGCATTCAACGGCACGATTCATCACTCCGATTAGTTCTTTCGAGTTAATTACCAATTCCGTAATCGGTTTGAACTGAATTCCGGTGTTTAGTGAGGTAAAGGAAGAAATTAGCTAGTCACTCTATTTATTAGTTCAACAATCACATTGTCAATGTCCAATCACCGTTTTTTTTTTCCTTTTAGAACTTTGTAAATGTGTTAATTCGATTAAATCCGATTTTTCCACAAAATCGGCATTATTTGTTGTTTAATGGTCCAATTAGTGAACTGTCTTCACTATGCATGGTCTGGTGGGAAAAGTTGTTAAGTCAACTGTTTCGGGATGACCGCTGTATGCTCTCATATGCCTTCTAACATTGGTACTTTGTGCAGAAGCATAGTCACATTTGCTGGATTTTAATGTTTTCTCGTCTTTGTGCGTTACTAGCGCGTGTCGTGTGTTTTACTGAACCAGTACTTTTGCATCTTGCGACTCTTCTTTTCACAGTCAATGAATTTGGAACATTATTTCTACCGAAAATTGGACGCAATTTAATTTAATTGTAGCAACCTAATAACCTTTCACCATTTTGTAAGTAATTTTAAACAATAAGGATACTCCCATCTCATCAGTCTTTCGTTAAGAGTAAATGTTAGTCACCGGCCTCAAAAGTTCGACGAAACTGAGGCGCGAGAGGAGGGAACAAGCCGCGCCCACTGTACACTCCGCAGAAAATGCAAGCAACGCACTGATCGTATTAGGGGACCGGCGGTTCTTTTGCGGCAAACATCAAAGGGGCCGTGCGGTGTCGACTGGCGCCGAACCGCTTCCTAATAATTTTGTGTATGTGACTATCGCATGTTCTGAAATGCTTTTCTTGTATATTTTAAATGCAAATACAATTCCACAAAGCAATACAGAGATACAAATTAATTAATTGCTTTATTGAACTATTCGCTATTATTGGTGGCTGTAATGATACCACATATAAATGAATTTGAATATTTTAGTCATTATACATTTCAGTAGGTACATATTTACTTACGTTTTCTATTTCCATTCCAATACTTTTATTTTAATAAATAGATGCAACAATGATACTTTTATTGAATAAAAAATTACTACACAAAATCCGAAGTATTCTTATAAGTAAATGCTAAAAATTTACAAGAAAAAACATATTTTGGGTATATTTTTTCTAGAAAATTGATATTTATTTATTTTATTGTATTATTTTTATATAAATACGATTGCGCATACAGTAAACTCTCCTATAACGCCGTTCCTACAACGCGAATAGAAATTCGCGTCTACCAACTCGATCAAAATTTTGCGACTACATCTTCATATAACGCGATTATCGTACAACGCGCATGCGTCTAAATTTGCGATCCTCAAATTCCTATAACGCGTTTTCATAAAACGCGTAATATTAAACCGCGCTGTAGGAGAGTGTACTGCGTACATACGTTATGCAATTTAAATTTTACTCTTCAAATATGTTGAAGTATCTTGTGAATAAAGCCTGATTTAGTCAATCGGATGTCAGATTTGGGTTCAGCGCATAAAAATACTTTGGAAATGATGTACCGCAAGCAATCAATCAATACTGTGTAGTCGTTTTTGTCACATTTACATACTTACTACATGACATGACGTATTAAGCGCAAGAGTTTCGGTTAACGGATGTGTAACACCTTTATAAAAGTTTTTTGCCATATATGGTAATCCGGCACGCTTACACCTATAAGAGAGTATTGCCCAAATTAACTAGCGAAGTTAATTAGCGAAGAATTACACTACACGTATAATATCTACATGTTGTATAACAAGTCGAACTAAAGCCAACCATCCTACATAGATTGCGATTGCCAAGCGACAAGTGTTTGGTATTAATATTATTTTCTAAATCTAAATACCAATATATTTGAAATTCTATGACGAAAAATAAATGACTGATTAAAAATTAAATTACTTGTATTTCCTTATTAATAATTTATTTAACTCCTATTAATTATTTAGTAGTTGTAACATTGTAAGTAGGTATTGCGGTTGTTGATTATTCTTCGATCCGTGTGTCGTACGGGGACTGCACTATAAATCCTCGCGGGAACATGCGCTCCTAATTTATAACTCGCTCTTTGCTGTCTTCGTAGAGTCCATCTGTCCATCAGGACGGCAAAAAATTATTTCTCGTATTCGGTTTCTAGCCTATTTTGGTCGAAATTCAACAATTCATGTTGCTCACATACACTTCCGCAAGAACATGCTGTCCTAATTTATAAGCGAGTCGCTGCTATCTACGTAGCACCAGGACGGTAAAATTAATTTTTCGTATGGCTTTCGTTTGCCGGGCGCGGCGCCCCTACCCCTCCCGTGTCAACATGCGATCAATATTTTTGTTAGGCCGAAATTGCTGAATATTTGTGATTCCCCTGGCTACATATTCATGCTGCTGCTTCAGACTGTACCATTTGAATATGATTGGTCGAAGAAAATGATGTGGTGTTTATCCAACAGATGGCTGCACCGTACGACGATAAAATATGTTATTCTCGTCTCATTCACATGTTCAAAAAAACAACGGTTAAATCATTACAACATTCATATTTTGTTGTCATTTTTTTACACAAGTTCATGAAGGCTCAATACAAAATGTTGTAATATTGCTTTTTTGATATTTGGTTCTGATTTGGGGAAAAAAAATAACAAAAATTACCAATTATTGGCTTCTTTAGCAAGGGTAAAAAACAAAACAAGAACGCAAATGAAAAAAAGTGGCATTCGTACCCGGTGTAATACACCTTTATCTATAATTTAATGTATTACACGTGAGTATTAACACACAATTAAGCTCAGTATGTTTGGTTTTATGTAGTGTTGTTTTGCAGTACGCTACTACCTCTAGTGATTCCTCTTAAGGCTCCGTTTTAAAAACATCGCAACTTCCAAACGAAATATTTCGTTGCGATGTTTTTTTTGCTGGGAGTGGTCTGCCTGGCCCCCACCAACGTCAACCAGGCCACAGTTTTATGATAAGGGGAAGTTGGGGGGTTTGGAGGAAGCAGGCAAAGGCGGAGCATAGTCGACGCGAATACATTCGAAGGGGAAGTACTCAGCCAGTTTGTCGCCGCGCGTCGGCGCTTTCGCTTTCGCTCATGTTACAATGTATTAGTGTTCTCACTCATCACGGACGCATATGCATCCCAGACTGCATACAGCTGGCTGGCGGCCACCAGGCGGTAAAAGAAAATATATTGATTTAATTTAGAGAGAGCGCGCTTGCTATTATAATATTTAATCTTTTTAACAGGGTGACATACATACAGTATAGTAAATTGACAAAAATGTATTAACTCATGATAACTCATCGCAGAATTATGGACTTCAATTTAGAAAGGAATTAATTAAAATCGAGCAATGAGGACCTAATACATCTACTTATAAACATGCTGGATATCGAACGAACGCACGGCAGTGACACACGAAGACAAAAATAAAAAAAAATAATCTGATGCGTTCAGGCACATTACTTTATCATACCATATATAAAATTAATAGTTTAGCTGCATGAGATTCTATTTGATCGAGATCGGCCATGTCTGCATCTTCTAATAAAGCTACTGGAACTAGACGGATATTTTGATTATATTGACAGTAGGTATTGTCAAAACATCAGCGTTTGACACTACCTACTGTCATTAGAATCACAATATCTGACAAATCCTGGCTAACTAGTTTTAATGCAGCGATCTCGATAAAATAGAATTTCATCATGCAGCTAAACTATTTATTTTACCAAAAAATGCCATAGTCATAAATTGTTCAGAATTTCTTGTACTTTAATTTATTATTTAACTATTTCGACAAATTTCCAGAAATGGCGGCTTATTTGCAAAATCTTTCAAAAATGCTATAAGACTAAACCTCCAGTTCCTTTGGATCCTTTTCAACAGAAAGCTTTTCAGCTCTAAGTTTGGTTATGAAACTTCTAAATATGAAGTTTCGTCCCGATACCTTAGTAGTTTCTCCGGAATCGTCGCCACAAAAAAACACACACACACACACATACACACAATTTTTTTTTACCTGGGTCAAAAATGTTCAAGGGATCCAAAAAGACATTTCCGCTAAAACCTCAAAAATTTTGTTTGGCACGATTACAATACTTTACATACTACGTATGATAAAGTAAAATCATAATATACATAGTGCAAAGTTCCCCAAACCATTTATATAAATCCCAAATATTTTGTCACCTACAAGTTCGCTATATTTTATAACGTTTTGGGCATCATGAATGCAAGATTCATGAATGAAAACAAATTCAGGCATTAGCTATATCCAATTCTCGCTGTAACACTGCCCAATACAGTCGCTGAACTAATATCCATTAGAGCCGACCCAAGTTCGTCACTGCTAATTGTCTCTTCCTGTCCACAAAACCGACATTTTAAATAAAATGTTTATTTGAGTCCTGTTCTGGTCTCTTTGTCTCATTTGTAATTAAATAATTACAATATTGTTCTTTTAGATTATCTATACATATATTTTAACTTAGGTGGTACGTAGTCGTCTTTTACTAATTCGTCTAGAGGGCAGATGCGGATGTTTAGGTATTTTGCCACGACTTCTACCCATTATTAAACAAATGTACCTAACACCTAGCGGGTATAACTACACTAAGTATAATATCATACAGTATATGACTTTTATCGTGTGTTAAATTTGTAAACCGTGCGTATAAATGTGAAATGCGAGAACTCGGTTCTCCTGATTCAATATACGGTCGTAACTTGTGAACAGTCTAATTTAAAAATAGCAGTAGGCGTGGCGTAGTTATAGGCGGTGTTTAAAACTGCTAACGTCTGCTGTCTACACCGGGCCCGTAATATAGGCAAATTACATACATTTCTGGCAATTACGCTTTGTTATCGCAATTATAATGTTTAGATTAAAATTGTACTTAAATAAAAAATCTATTTTTGTATCATGAGTTGGGCTAAATGTTTTATATTTGAAAAAAACCAAAGACGTAGAAGTAAAATTGATTTTTATCTTTAAAAAAATTTTTTTTTCATCCAGCCCAACTCGTTATTTATCTAGGAAGTTACATAAAAAATTTCATAAACTTTGAACAATAAATAACGCTTTTATTTGCAAACGCGTTTTAGGAGAGGTAGAACTGGGTCTTAAGTTATTAAAACTTCGAGAAATGAAACAAGCAATTTAGTAGTAAACATAAAGAAAACAATAAACTCTAACGTAACTGCTTACGTAAATCCAAAGTAAATGCAAAACCGTTCTGTCGTAACGTTTATGCAAAACGTTTATGTCAGAATTATTACTATGCACAATATCTACGAAGATAATATTGTTCTGTGAACTTATTCTGAATATACGAAAATGGTTAGAAAGCATAATTTCCATATACTTTACTTAATAGGAATATTGTTGATATTTATTTGACTGATGTTTCTATTATATTCTATATTATATTTATTTGAATCGTTTCCATTCAATTTACTGGGTGAATTTAACAGTGCGTTTAACATTATTGTTCACACGTATTAATTTCAATTTTCATTATAAATGTTTACGCAAACAAGTGGTACTTACTTTATAATCCCCACATCAACGGTACTATACGTACAAAAACAACAACAACAACTACACGGGATTATACTGTTATTATCCCTGTAGCAGTATTCAATGGAGGAAAAAGGCAGAGTGCTGAAACACCCATTATTTCTATTCAGTGATACTCCTACTTCAGTGACAAAATAACTCAAATATAAGGTATACAGAGAATTTGTTATTGATTTTGTGATACAAATGCATGTGAAATAGACGAATATGAACTACCAAAAAAATATTTAAGTATTTTCTTTAGTTTTATTTAGGATTTTGTTTAAATTGGACTTTGCTTTACTGAATATTAGATAATACTAGTACATATTTCCATGGTTATGAGCTTGTAATATTATGCCTGCAATTCCCACTTAAATCTAGCAGGGCTGCAAAACGGGCATTTAGTCCGTAACCAACTGTTTAAATTTTAAATGTTTCTAAGCGCGCTACGGCTGTCGAGAATTCCCTATTGCAGCCGCAAGTAAACGTGCAGTGTGCCAGTTGGTCTGGTTGGTTATTGCGCAAATTGTTTTTAATAATATTAACATATGCTTACGGAATACATATTATGTATTCCGTAAGCATATGTTACCCCTAAAATCTCCTTGCATCTGTGAAGGGGTTATAAATCCACTAAATAGCCGCCCCGGCGCACTGCGGTTGATATTAAAATACAAATATTAGAATGTAATTATTTGCTTGCATGTACCGTGTGTTACCAAAACTATGAAAGATACCTACTTAAGAATACCTTTATTACCTTTATTTTAAAAGCTTTGCAAAAATGTTATTTGAAAAAGTGATTAGAAATATTAGATGGCATTAAATACGAAATTATAATCGCATTCGTCGTTGCATGTACCGGGTGTTTAAAAAACTATGAAAATGATTTAACAGTAAACTACCATGATTTTGAAAGATAAGCAAAAATGTTATGTGAAAAAGCTAATTAGAAATTTAAGAATGTACTAATACGAAATTATAATCACCTTCGTCGTTCTACCGGGAGTAATCAAAATTATGCAAATGAAGAGGAGAAACATATTTCTCGACCGTTTATGGTGATTATTTAATTAATATTCTACTAATAAACATAATTATTTTGCAAAACCTTTGAGCGTTTAATGTTTCGTAAAAATCATCTTACATTCCGCAACAAGTATTGATTTTAGACGAATACTGCTCTCGACTTTGAATTGTAAACTTTGGGCATTTTCGAGCCCACCATCCATAATTTTGTGAAGGAAATGAAGGAAGCCAAAGCCAGATTTTCGTCATGTATTAAAACAATTTAAAGCATTTCTTGTGTATTCAGAAACATTACAATAACAATGTATTGTGCGTTGACTTAAGTCAAACTCTCATTTATGGTGTCTCTATAATATTTCAAACAAACTTTGGGTATGTTTGATAATAAAGATAATTTAGTGTTAAGGTATTTTCATCTTTTTGGCAACACCCCGTTTTTTGTAACGTCGATAGTGACTATAATTTCATATTTAATATTCCTTCTGACACAACGAAATACCTTTTTCAGATCACATTTCTGTATAGATTTGAAAATGAAGGTACTTACTCTTAAAACATATTCATCTTTTTGGCAACACCCGGTATATTCAACGGAGAAAGATATTATAATTTTGTATTTAATGAACTATAATATTTCTAAATACTTGTTCAAATAACATTTTTGCATAGCTTTGAACATTAAGGCTCCGTTTTAAAAACATCGCAACTTCCAAACGAAATATTTCGTTGCGATGTTTTTTTTTGCTGGGAGAGGTCTGCCTGGCCCCCACCAACGTCAACCAGGCCACAGTTTAATGATAAGGGGAAGTTGGGGGGTTTAGAGGAAGCAGGCAAAGGCGGAGCATAGTCGACGCGGGTACATTCGAAGGGGAAGTACTCAGCCAGTTTGTCGCCGCACGTCGGTGCTTTCGCTTTCGCTCAAGTTACAATGTATTAGTGTTCTCACTCATCACGGTCGCATATGCATACCGGACTGCATACAGCTGGCTGGCGGCCGCCAGGCGGTAAAAGAAAATATATTGATTTAAGTTAGAGAGAGCGCGCTTGCTGTTATAATATTTAATCTTTTTAACAGGGTGACATACATACTGTATAGTAAATTGACAAAAATGTATTACCTAACTCATGATAACTCATCGGTGAATTATGGACTTCAATTTAGAAAGGAATTCATTAAAATCGAGCAATGAGGACCCAATACATCTATAAACATGCTGGATATCGAACGAACGCACGGCAGTGACACACGAAGACAAAAATAAAAAAAAATAATCTGATGCGTTCAGGCACATTACTTTATCATACCATATATAAAATTAATAGTTTAGCTGCATGAGATTCTATTTGATCGAGATCGGCCATGTCTGTATTAAAATAAAACTACTGGAACTAGACGGATATTTTGATTATATTGACAGTAGGTATTGTCAAAACATCAGCGTTTGACACTACCTACTGTCATTAGAATCACAATATCTGACAAATCCTGGCTAACTAGTTTCAATGCAGCGATCTCGATAAAATAGAATTTGCTCATGCAGCTAAGCTATTCATTTTACCAAAAAATGCCATAGTCATAAATTGTTCAGAATTTCCTGTACTTTAATTTATTATTTAACTATTTCGACAAATTTCCAGAAATGGCGGCTTATTTGCAAAATCTTTCAAATATGCTATAAGACTAAACCTCCAGTTTCTTTGGATCCTTTTCAACAGAAAGCTTTTCGGCTCTAAGTTTGGTTATGAAACTTCTAAATATGAAGTTTCGTCCCGATACCTTAGTAGTTTCTCCGGAATCGTCGCCACAAAAAAGGCACACACACATACACAGAATTTTTTTTTACCTGGGTCAAAAATGTTCAAGGGATCCAAAAAGACATTTCCGCTAAAACCTCAAAAATTTTGTTTGGCACGATTACAATACTTTACATACTACGTATGATAAAGTAAAATCATAGCACATAGTCCAAAGTTCCCCAAACCATTTATATAAATCCCAAATATTTTGTCACCTACAAGTTCGCTATATTTTATAAACGTTCTGGGCGCCATGAATGCAAGATTCATGAATGAAAACAAATTCTGGCATTGGCTATATCCAATTCCCGCTGTAATACTGCCCAATACAGTCGCTGAACTAATATTCATTAGAGCCGACCCAAGTTCGTCACTGCTAATTGTCTCTTCCTGTCCATAAAACCGACATTTTAAATAAAATGTTCATTTGAGTCCTGTTCTGGTCTCTTTGTCTCATTTGTAATTAAATAATTACAATATTGTTCTTTTAGATTATCTATGCAATATTTTAACTTAGGTGGTACGTAGTCGTCTTTTACTAATTCGTCTAAAGGACAGACGCGGATGTTTAGGTATTTTGCCACGACTTCTACCCATTATTAAACAAATGTACCTAACACCTAGCAGGTATAACTACACTAAGTATAATATCATACAGTATATGACTTTTATCGTGTGTTAAATTTGTAAACCGTGCGTACAAATGTGAAATGCGAGAACTCTGTTCTCCCGATTCAATATACGCTACGGTCATAACACTCATAACTTGTGAACAGTCTAATCTAAAAATAGCAGTAGGCGTGGCGTAGTTATAGGCGGTGTTTAAAACTCCTAACGTCTGCTGTCTACACCGGGCCCGTAATATAGGCAAATTACATACATTTCTGGCAATTACGCTTTGTTATCGCAATTATAATGTTTAGATTAAAATTGTACTTAAATAAAAAATCTATTTTTGTATCATGAGTTGGGCTAAATGTTTTATATTTGAAAAAAACCAAAGATGTAGAAGTAAAATTGATTTTTATATTTAAAAAAAATTTTTTTTCATCCAGCCCAACTCGTTATTTATCTAAGAAGTTACATAAAAAATTTCATAAACTTTGAACAATAAATAACGCTTTTATTTGCAAACGCGTTTTAGGAGAGGTAGAACTGGGTCTTAAGATACTATTTAATATTCACATTTTAGGCTTAAGACAATCCAGAAAGAATGAAATTTTCTGAAAATAATAAATGATAGAATAATAATAATAAAAGTGTTTCTTTCCCATGTGTTTTACTTTCTGCCGTACAAGGTATAGCAAAAGTTTATCGCGACGCCACTGGAGTATCCAAAATAACTATAAAGTTAGTGCATTTTAATACCAATTTTTCAGATATACAAATCCCATCGCTTATTTCTGATCTCACTCTATTTTAGGGCAAAAAGTAGTTTTGCGCGTTCGAAATGACTATTTCAACCACTGTACGGCGTTGGTGAAAATAAGCCTCGTCGCTGAAGATGATTTTCTCCACTGAATCGGCATTCACTCTTTGTTGTTCAATGGTCCAATTAGTGATCTATCTGTCTTCGATGTGCATGATCTGGTAAGAGAAGTTGTTGAGGCAATTGTTTCAGAACGCTGTGCGCTCTCATGTGACTTCGAACACTGGTACTTTGTGTAATACATAATTTGTTTTCTTTATACTAATTTGGTTTCTATACTAGTTCAGAGTTGAATGTCGTTTTCAAATTAAATAAACCAGGTCTTCTAATTCTAATTTCCAATTTACCAACACTGAATTTAGGGTTGTCTCTAGCACGATTTCTAGTATTTTTTTTTAGTTTTGGCAACACGTTAATAAGCCGAAACTCGTTTGGCTTTATACAGTTGTATGGACTATAGAGATTAAGAAATCCTACCGAAATTAACAATAAACCAAAACAGGACCATAGTTATGGGGAACTCGATAGTTACTCGATAAGAGTTTATTGATTAAACTGACATTTGATACAATTTAATTACGTGGCCTACTTTCAGAAATGCTTCTTTCCTCTAAATAAAAAATAACTTCCTAAATTTAACTGAAATTCCTGATTTACGCAGCAATCACGACAATTAATCGCTTGTCAAAGACATTCTTGATTATTACAGGCGAAGCATTCTGGTTATTTTTGTCCCGCAAAATAACAAATTGGTAATCAAATTTATGGAGGCGATTTAAACTTTGCAAAATGAAAAGTTCACTGTTATCCCGTAGGAATTTTTTCGAGGCGGAAGTCTTTGTTAGGCGGCTTCACAAAGGCCAACCCTTGCAAATGTCATGGAAATGGCGCCTTTGAACGATAACTTTCGAGCTTTCGCTTAGAATATTTGTACATAATGCATTTTTTTTGGTGTATTCTATCCGAGAGATAAATCTTCTTCTTCTTCTTTGGGAATTTCTTTCCCCGTTTTCGCTTTGCTGTCACTGTTGAGATATTTGCGATTTATTTAATACAGATAAGGAAACATCAAACAATGCAAATATGAAATAGAAAAAATATATAAAAATTTCTAAAGGCTAATGGTTGTCCTAGAAATGCCATAGCTATAGTTAAAATTTCGACATAATTCCAATTGTCATCTTTTTGTTTAAATTTAATTTCGATTAACACTTTTAAATTGTTTAAACTTACAGCGAAAAGACAAACGGCTTCATATTCGTATGCTTGCCAAATATCTTATGTTTGGCATATGGTATATTTGGCAAGCAAATCGAAAATTTTTGTTATTTATGGCTCTAAACGATGCCATGGGTGATTTCTTTTTCCTTTTAAGTTCGTTCACCGAATATTTATCATCCATACTGACTTGATTGCCGGCTGATTTTCATAAAACTCTAAAAAATCTCTAACATACCAACAAATTTGTACAATATTCGTCTGTGATTTCGGACCGTCAGAGTTGCACTGCAACAGCGAATGCATCGGACATTGATACATCTCCCCATAGCATTTTCAACACGGGAAAATCTTCTTTAGGGACTTGCTACATGTGCGAACCGAATGGGCGCTACACAGATAGAAATTTTTGTTTAACTCAAATAAATATTTGTTTGACGACAGGCAAAAATATATTTATTTGCTACGAAGAATTTTTATTTGAGTAAAAACAATATTACTTTACTCCAAACAAATGGTATTTAACTCAAATTCTTTGTAGCAAATAAATATGTTTTCCTCTATTTAAACACGCACACCCACATCTGTGTGGCTATTTTGTTATTAGTTCGCCTTGTTTTGCACATTAGCTTATCGCTTTTTCAAATCTAACTGATAATTTGATTACGAACAAGCAAGTTTTTATTTTATAATACCGATACATGTTTAATTACCTTAGTGCAGAAGTCACTGTAGCGTACCAAGAAACCATTATTGTGGAAATTTAAAAACAAATCTTGACGATTTTTTGTTTAATTCGTCAGCATTCTGTATTAATAATTGGCAGCATCTAATTTTAACAACCTCTAAAGCTCAATACAATAGATCATTTGGTGAGAACTAATTTAAATAAACTATTATTTTAAGGAGAATAAATATATATTTTTAATTTAAATTAGGAAGATACATAAAGTAAATGTTGGGTATGGTTTCTTCGCCATTTTTAAGTTCTAGTAAATCCAATTGTACTAGTTGGTTCGTTGTATAAATGTGTCTTAATATTGTCTGAGCTACAGACCAATTAACTTTTGCAACCAAAATTTAAAAAAATTAGCTTTCAAAATATATTTTTTTTTGTTAAATAAAAACCTGCACAAAATTTTGTCTACCTTTAAAATATTTTTAACCGTTTTCATTCATATCAGTAATAAACATCATAAACATCGATAAATATATAAATTCAACAAGCAAATAAAGTATAATTTTCGAAATAGCTTATTTCATAGACATGCTTGCTCATTTATATTGTTCATAGAAAAGCATCAACTTAGGATACACTCTGTAGATGGTGTACGTATTTCTTGGAAATAACATTCAAAGAAATAATATTGCGTTTATGTGGATAGGTAAAAACAACAATAACAATTTTTTGAATTTCTGTCTGAGACGGTCTCAGGAAAATAAAATTTTTCACAAAATAACAATTTTATGCGGTTTTCGCCCTTTAGAAAAGTCACACATGTAACTAATAATTACAAATCTATTAACTAAGCACGTAGGCTTTCATTGCCTGAATCATTTAGAAAATAAACTGCTTCCGGGTTATGCCGTGTGTCAAGATTTGTTAATGCTGACGTTTCGCGAACCATGTTGCTGGCTTCTTCAGTGCTAACTGAATACTGGATTCCTATAAACCCTATACTCAGGATGACAATTTCTTGTAGAGAAACAAATGTCTAAAAAGTTTCATATGTCATTTGTTTTCGTTCATTTGTTTATTTAGTTTATTTTTAACTTTTTGAATTTTTACTTTAATTTATTTACTTTTAATTTTGTTATGGGTATTGCTTGTGCCCTTTCTTAGTTTTAGCATTGTTTGATATGTAGCTTATTGTTTATTTTTCTTTATTTGATTAATATTTCAAGCGGCTGGAACTTGAAGCGTTGAGAAAACAATTAGGTCCATATGAAAAGTTATACTCAGAATGACATTTACTAGCTAAAAATAATTCTTGCGGAAGAAAAGTGTTACACCTTGTATAAAAAACTCTGGAATGTTGTTATGTTAAATGGTGATTTAAGGATAAAAAGAATAAATACCCAAAATGTAGGTACTTACCCTAAGTAGGGGTAATACCCATTTTACCCCTACTTAGGGCACCCGCCGGGTATTTACCCGACTCACATCGCTGCGAGTACCTAATATAGTGTGATACATTGTGTGATGTATCGACAACATTTAGTGGCAATAAATGAGTGATTGGTTGCGTAAGTCATTACAAACGCAATTACAGCAATTAACAATATCAGAAGCCACCCTCAACACTAGATTGTTTATGTTCGTGTTATATTAACCATCTGCGTATTGCAGTAAATACAATTTAAAATTTTGAGTTCAAGGTGTTTTATTTCTTTCCTCTGTATCAAAAGGATGAACATCCAACCGAGCCATTTTTTTTTACTTAAATATATAGCAAAGTTTCCATAAATTGCAACAGTAAAAGTTTTAAAATAGACAATAATTAATTACTTTATTTAATGCATAATGTACCCTCTTTATAGATAGATTTACAATAGATGTATTCTTCTCCAAATTTAACAATATAACAACAACTTTCATCACAAAATTTCATTTTGAGAGGAAAATATAACAAGGGATCACAAAAGAAAATCCACCTGGTGGACGTAACACGGATAAGTTTCCAATAACTTTTTAGACCGTAGCATAGCTCGGTTCAATAACAAAGGAAATCCTTGTCAAGGGCTCCTAAATCCAGGTCCCGGATCAATTCCATCAGATCCCATTAATGTTCCTGACATTATCAGGCTAGATTGAAATCAAATACCACGCGATTGTTTCGTATATAGTGAGTTAGGCCGACCTGCGTTCTCGAACATAAATGATTAATCATCGCCTAAGAATAATACATGAGGGTTGTTTTTATTTAACGGCAAAAACGTGTGATGCGTTATATGTTCTGTAATGTATACTGCTATTGATGATGTATTGTGTCGTAACCGTGCCCCGGTAATATCGAAAGGCGTGTCAAAAGTGTCACAAGCAGTGGCGGCACGCGTATAGGCACTGTGGAACTGCAGCACCCCTATTATTTTCACTTAATATTATGGATAACATTTAATATAATGAGTCTTTTTTCCTTTAATTCTTTCTTTATACTTGCACAAAGTATAATCCTTAATGTCAGTAGCCATCCCCCAGGTTAAGGAAAAGATTCAAAAATCGTTGTATGGAACTGTGATATGCACAGTTCCAGTAGGCGAGTTGTTTGGCTGTTCTGCGCATGCGCATACGACAGCGGCAAGCGACGCAGCGGTCATTTTTAACCTCCGTGTATTGAAGGGAAAATACCATGTGGTTTGTAATTTTACTTTGAGCTAATAAATTTACTTCTCATATGAAATGAGGTTACCGATGTGTATGTTTTAGATATACTTTTGTAAGTAAAATTACTGACGTTCAGTAAATTTACCGTAAACACGGAATTGCAATTAATTGTTGTACAGTTTCTGTTTCTGCAACTTTAATATTAGATTTGTCCAAGCAACTGCAAAACCAGTTAACAATCAATACTTTTGTGATGGACCACATATGTTGCTATGATAACTCCATTATAAATACCAATGAAACATTATCTGGTTTCTCACAAAAGAACTGTTTGTAAACTGGTTTTGCGACTGCTCGGACAAGCCTGTATTGTCAACTGTAAAATCACTAGTAAAATCCTATTAATGTGGAGATCATAAATAAGAACAAAGAATAATAGTATGAAGTTTTATTATAATTTTAACAATAAATAACATGTGAAACATATTTATAATATATACATCTACATATTTTTTTATAAATATTTCATATTTTTAACATTAAATAAATAGAAGTTCTTGACAAAAATGTAATCATAAGTAAATGAAATAAAATAGGAACCCATGGACTATACTTATCTACATATCGTATAATAAAATAAATCGATCTGCTTCACAGAGAGAAATATATCTTGTAAATATAAATTAAATATTATTTCAACAATATTAAGTTGAAATACCTATGGTAAACTTACGTCACACACTTACTTAGACTGCATACAAACATTTGCTTATTTATTTTCATAATAAGTTTGATCACCTTTCAGTGGATTTGGTTTTATCTCTATTCGTTTTTGAACCTTGACTTGGAATAATTTTTAAAAAGCTAAACCGTCTCCAGAGTAATAGAACCTGGGGATAATGCAACCACAGCATATAATATAGTCCAAAATATGTCACCTGAAATCAAAATAAGAAGTACATGAGTCATATATCATATACAGGGTATAACTATGTCAGCAGCTGCTTTCCTTTGAGATACAGAGTGTGTGTAAAGTTATTAATGAGTGTTTATAGATAAGTATTTTTTATATTGGTGATTGAAATGATGTGTTATACATGTTAGTAATAAATTTGATTGTAAGACCGCATGTGCGAGAAAGAACAATAAACGAAATCTTACCTATGGACACCACTCAAGTCCTTGAATTTGTAGTGTCAGTATCATCAACATTTGTATCCTAAAACGAACATCCAATTAGTGAAAGTGGAATTATACATATCAAGACTGCAAACTTTTACCTGCACTTTGTAGGATATATTTGCAAAGTTATCCATAATACACAAAGAGATGAATGTACCAATATTATATCTTTTAAAACTATAGAACCATATGGAGCAAATATTCCACACCACACCGATAAAGGATAAGTCACAGAGGCACTAACAGTGTTAAATTAGTTGTATATAACAATCGCACTCAATAAAACTCTAACTTAGCTGCTGTAAACACAACCAAACGGATGGCGAACGGAACTCGAACTGTATATCCCATTATTGCGCAAGCGCGATAAAAATTATCTCGGTAGCACTTTACCATCTAGAAAGGAAAATTGCACGAGCAGAAGGCCAATTTACATATCAGACAGGAGTTTTAATGTATAGATATGTTGTAGTAATTGTTATTATGAAATTTACAAACTTGTTAGCAAATTTACATACAGTTTGTACAATTAATGAATGTAACTGCATTTTCAATGATATTTAGTATTTTTGCTTAAAATTATGGTAAAATTGCCGACAAATAGGGTAGGTTTACTGAAAAAATTTAAATTTCATTTGTAAATTCGCACTCATTTTTATCAGTGTAGAGAGAACTGTTGTCCCCGCAGTGCCGACCGTGCCGACCCTCGGTTGGTGGAAGGTAGTTTTAGAAACTGCGGATGGCATATCAAAAGGCAATACGTATTTTACAACAATTGCAGTGCTTTCAATAGAGATAAAATTCCTCAGGTTTCATCCAGAGACTAAGGATAAAATTATTGATATTTTCGCGCAAATTAAAACAAGAAGAGTTACGCTTATATTAACTTCACTTGTTTGTTTGCTACAATCTTGTAATCGATATTTTACATCCTTCCCAATATCCAATCGAGTTGAAATTTTGCACGTGGACAGATTGCCGGTGACAATGCATAAAGGTATACAAAAATTGAACAAATTTTGGAAATTTTGCCACAATATTCAAAATTTAACTGTTAATGCGTTTTTTTTCTCGTTAAACGTTGTTTTAAAAAAAAATATTTTTTACAAAAATTTATTACTACGCTTACCTTAACTTCACTTGTTTGTTTGTTATGTATAAATCTTGTAATCGATATTTTACCTACTTCACATTGTCCAATCGAGTTCAATGTTTGCAGGTAGACGATTTCTGGTGGCACTGCATGAAACATTAAAAAAATATGGAACATTTTTAATGTTTAGTACATTTTCTTAAAGCGTAATTTTTAGAAAATGGATTTTTTACATAAATTTATTAGTGTAACTACCAATTTATGTAAAGTAAATAAGAAATCCGTTTTTATTCCCTAAATTCTTTTACGATTTCATCAAGTTTCTGAATAAATTTTCTTTTTATACTTTTTTTCCTTTAACACAATATTTTTTAAAACAATGACAAAAACATTTCTGGAGCAGCACCCCCACTAATATTAGCTACGAGCCGCCACTGGTCACAAGTAATTTTTTTTGGTGCTTCGATTTGACGTTAATGTTAGAACGAATTGTTTATACATTGTCAAAGTTTTTGTTGTTTGTCTGTGAAAAGTAATCATGGTATTTAGGTTAATGCGAATCCTGAAACATGAGTGAAAGTGAGCAGTGACACTGGTGGAAAATATCGATCGTATGTTGCGGTTGCCATTAATTTTACCATGTACTTCCGGCCCGTTTAATCCAAATTTGTATGTGTTAGATTAAAAGTGTGTTTATCATATAATAGAGCAGTTTTCTGTCCAAAATATCTGTCGCACTTGGGTGTTATTCCGAAAAAACAAAAAAATCTGATGTGACCGGACACATGACTTTATCATACTATATATAAAATTAATAGTTTAGCTGCATGAGATTCTATTTGATCGAGATCGGCCATGTCTGCATTAACATAAAACTAGTAGAACTAGACAGATATCTCGATTAAAGCTGCGTTCGGATATTGTACTCCGTTGACACCGGGTACACCGTCCAAATGACACTTATTGGGTTTAAAAAGTGCAACGATGTACAATATCAGAACGCAGCTTATATTGACAGTAGGTATTGTCAAAACATTAGCGTTTGACACAACGACTTCATTATTTGAACGAACTGTCATTATAATACAACGCTAGTGTCAAAGTCTGCCAAAATCTACGTAGATGACAGTTATGCACAGTTCGCCTCGCCATCACTGACAAATACATTTAAAATATTTGATAAAAAATGGAATTTATGAGTCGTAGATAAAACGTCGTATTCGACTCGCACACAACGGATATAAATCGCTCGCATGTTTACACGTTCGCCTACGGCTCGCGTATAAACTTCATGCTCTCGATTTATATTCTTAGTTATGTACTCGTCCAATAATATACTATTATTACCAACACCAATATTTGTACTGAAAAAATGAGACCACTGGCAACTTTTTTATGATCTTATTTGAAACCAAATAACCAACGACCAAATTAACAATTATATTATATAGGTATATTTAGGTTAAAAATACCGACCACAAATTCTAATAAGTCGGAAAATTGGGGATGTTTTTACATATACTTGCTGTTTAGGCCAATAATTAAATATTGGTCTAATGTTAATATTTTGTGGTCCGAGATTGATTTCTATATTTATAGTCTATGTTGGTCTAGTTGAGTTTTTGTGAGACCAGCTGTGGCCGGGATATAGTTGAACATGGTTAACATTGGAAGTGGTTTCGAGGGAGACAGCTGGTCTAGGTGATTTTTCGGCCGATTCATTCGCTACAAAATATTCGTGAGAGCAAGTCGTCTCGTTGTGTTCGACAATTATTGAAGTGATTATTGATTGGTGATAGATATTTGGTCTACTTGATGGTTCAGTATTGTTCTATATTGATCTAGTTGGTACGTTATTGGTCTAGTATTGGATATTTATTCTATAATATAATCTATCAACGTGGGAATCGAACGTTTTGATCGTTCATCATTGTCATTACTTGTTTGTTATGTGCTAATTGATCTTTCGTATACAGTCCACTGTGGCTTTTGTTATTTCTATCGCCTTTGGCGAAAACACTTGCATTTTAAGTTTTAGAAATAGATAACAATACGGATACATACATACTGTCGATCCATTGTTTTTATGTTCTATTTAATGATTTTTACTTTATCATACGTACTATGTAAGGTATTGTAATCCTGTCAAAAAATTTTTTTGAGATTTTAGCAGAAATATGTCTTTTTGGATCCCCTGAACATTTTTGACCTAGGTACAAAAAATGTCTGTGTGTGTGTGTACTCGAGAAACTACTAAAGGTATCGGGACGAAACTTTATATTTAGAAGTTTCATGACCAAACTTACAGCTGAAAAGCTTTTTGTGTTGAAAATGGTCCAAAGGAACTGGAGGTTTAGTCTTAGCATTTTTGAAAGATTTTGCAAATAAGCCGCCATTTCTGGAATTTCGTCGAAATAATTAAATAATAAATTAAAGTAGAGGAAATTCTGAATAATTTATGACTATGACATTTTTTGGTACAATCAATAGTTTAGCTGCATGAGCAAATTCTATTTCATCGAGATCGGTCGTACTGCATTAAAACTAGTAGCCAGGATGTGTCAGATATTTTGATTCCAATGACAGTAGGTAGTGTCAAACGCTAATGTTTTGACAATACCTACTGTCAATATAAGCTGCGTTCGGATACTGTACACCGTTACACTTTTTACACCCAATAACACGTAACTTGCATTTGGACGGTGTATCCGGTGTCAACGGAGTACAATATCCGAACGCAGCTTTAATCGACATATCTGTCTAGTTCTACTAGTTTTATTTTAATGCAGACATAGCCGATCTCGATCAAATAGAATCTCATGCAGCTAAGCTATTAATTTTATAAATAGTATGATAAAGTCATGTGCCTGGACACATCAGATTTTTTGCTTGGGAGAAATAAAGGCATTTATTATTATTATTATTATTATTATTATTATTATTATTATTATTATTATTAAAAAGAAACAGAATAAAAAGCTTCGCCAAGAAAAAGAGAACACTAAAAATTGCAGATGCAAGTAACATTAAAATACAGATGAGGTAAAGAGGGCAGACTGAAGAAGACTAAGGACTTATTTTAAACTCTGTTTCATTAAAAATGGTAAAACATAAATATTTAATATTTCTTAATAATAAATATTATTTAACAATATTTAAAAATCTATAACCAGATACTTTAAGAAGGCATATAATTGTTTAAAAAAGTTGACAGTCATTAGTACCATATAAATATAAATTCTACAGTTACAAATGTAACAAGAATTCCTTAACCTGTCTGAATTTGGGGCGTTTACCTTATTATGAAATAAAATTATTCTCTTGACTAATGATCGCTAAAAATAAGAGTATATTTTCCTTGGTTTTATTGAATTTTTAGACTGTTTTTCTTTATTTATAGATTTTTTCGGGAGTTTGGTGTCTTCTCAAGCGTCGCTTCCGTTTGTGTTGCGAAAGGAAGTACCTGGAACCATTTGAAGACAGGCTGGGGACCGGAGAGATACCGGTAAGTCAATCTTTTATTGAAATTTGAGCGTATGTACATTTTCGTATATGTATACATTATATTAAACATTCTCTTTGAGAAAACTGGACTTCTTTCGACCTACAATTTCAATAAATAAATATATAAATAAATAAATTCAAAACAAAATTGCCCATTGCCTGGACTAGTTGATAATATTTTGAAAATAAATGTCTATAGCAATTCTTTTGTTCTAGTGCTGGCATTCGTGTCCAAATTTCAACGTTCAGATGTCATTCACTGGCTTAATCATGGTATTTTCACTGTTTGCGCTGTCAAATAGTTGCATTTTTTTTATTGGTCCCGGCCCACGGGCTAGTATAAAACGGGCACCTACTCTTTCCTACACGGATATGCTTCGGTCCTGGCATACCTAAGACCGACTTACAACATCGGCGATTGTGTACTACGAAAGGATACTACGAAGGAGTACTAGCCGTCTTGCCTTTGGCAGAACAGGGGAAAGTGTCACCTAGTGCGGTTATCGAAGAGTCGCCTATGACCCCGCGATGCCTTCTATTCAAGGCGATTCATAAATCATTTCTTCCAATTTGACAGCCTGACTATGAAAATATTTTGACATGCTATGTGTTAACGCTGTGGAGATATCGGAAGCAAGAAGTTACGAAGATGAAGTTCAGGTAAAATATTTAAAAATATAATGCACAAATTAGGGATGAGTCGTTCGCGAACGAACCGTTCAAAATGAACGGGTCAAATGTCTGAACCGTTCGATCCGGTTCAACCCTGGCAAACTGACCCGTTCAGTAGGAGATCCGGTTCAGTAGTTCGTTCGTTTACGGCGTTTACGCTCTCGGCTCATTTCTGCTCAAGGCATAGACGGCTCAAGGCAGACACAGTCCAGCTTCTTGCATCTACGGCGCGGCGCGGCGGCGTCTTTGATGCACGTGTTCATTTGTTTTCAGTGCCGCGTAAAGTACATAATACGTATATACATTATACATATGTAAAATATTTTCGTTCGTTTATTTCTGGTTTGATTGATGCATAAAGATTCGTCAACATATTATGAATCTGCCCGAACATTTTCTTTGCGTTTTAAAATTGTTGAGATCCGTATATCTGCACTGTATTTGTTTTAAATATTTTTGGGATATTATATTGAATCGGGAGTTAATGAAGACCATTAATTTTATTAAATATAATTTATTAAACAAAATGAAAGTTTGAGAATATATAAGGAAAAATATAAAAGCAGAATGAAAGATAGGTATGAGATTTTTGCGGTAATATTGAACGATTTGTTTAGTTAACCATACCGAACTTATTCCGTAAAATCAGCTTCCGAAAATCGCTAAAAGAACAAAATTACATTTAATTAATTTAAATTATATACAGGCTTAGCCAAAATTACCGGAACACCCAAATAATTCTACAATGGTAAAAAAATTCAAAAAAAAAATCAAACAAAAGTTTTTAGACTTTAAACAATCCATCGTTCAAATATATTTTGAATATACAGCGTGTTCATTTTATTATAGAAATCGCGTAAATTTTCTTTTTTCAAATGGAACACCCTGTATCTTTTTACATTTTATAATTTCAGGACTAATTCTGGACATTGTTTATTAAAATAATTTTTTTATAAAATGCATCATTTTTGAGTTTTAAGCAATTAATTTAAATTTGTCAAAATTACCGGAACACCCAAATAATTCGCCATCGGTAAAAAAATTTCATAAAACATTCAATTCATTGTTTTTGACATTAAACAAGCTATCATTAAAATATATTTTTAATATACAGGCTGTTCATTTTTTATGCATCTGTATATCCTGTATATTTTTATATTTTATAATTCTAAGACTAATTCTAATAATTTTTTATTGGAATAATTTGTTTATAAATTTCATAATTTTTTAGTTATAAGCAATTAGTCAAAACTCCTGAACTTCAAATTAAGAATTGATTTGAAGGATGCAATGTGGGATAGCTTACTACATTAAAACTATTGTCCTTTCAGTGATTTCTTCCGGTTTTATTGGAATATTGAGCATAAAATGAAGTAATACCTCATCTCCTAGTTATATTCAACGAAGATCTGAATAATATTTGGTTTCAACAAGATGGTGCACCGCCGCATTACGGTGTCCAAGTTCGGAATTATTTAAATTCAATTTTCCCGCAGAGGTGGATTGGAAGGAGAGGATGCATTGAATGGCCACCTAGGTCGCCGGATTTACAAATACTGGATTTTTCTATTTGGGGCCACCTAAAGTCCAAGGCTTACACCAATAGGCTGCAAAATATTGATGCGTTGAAGCAGAGGATAGTGGACGAAGTTCAGAGTATTACTGTCGATCATTTAGACAACTGTTTACGGGAATTTGTTGATAGGTTGGGGCATTGTCAAGCCGCTCAGGGATGGCAGTTTGAAACTTTAATTTAATTCTTTTGTTATTTTTTCTTCACATTGTTATTATTTATCCGTTCGGCTAAAACAAATGTTTTGGAGTTTTGATTAATTGCTGATAATTAAAAAATGAATCAATTTATAAAAACCTACTTGAAAAGAAATTCTTAGAATTAAAAAATAAAAATGTACAGGACGTTTAATGAGAAAAAGGAAAAGTTTTCCATACTTCCATAATAAAATAAACACCATGTATATTAAAAATATATTTAAACGATAGCTTGTTTAAAGTAAAAAACTTTTGTTTTACTGTTTTTTGAAATTTTTTTACCGATGAAGAATTATTTGGGTGTTGCGGTAATTTTGACTAATTTTAATTAAATGCTTAAAACGCAAAAATGATGCATTTTATAAAAAAATTATTTTAATAAACAATGTCCAGAATTAGTCCTAAAATTATAAAATGTAAAAAGATACAGGGCGTTCCATTTGAAAACAAAAGATTTACGCGATTTCTATAATAAAATGAACACCCTGTATATTCAAATTATATTTGAACGATGGATTGTTTAAAGTCCAAAAGCTTTTGTTTGAATTTTTTTTGAAATTTTTTACCGTTGTAGAATTATTTGGGTGTTCCGGTAATTTTGGCTAACCCTGTATATGCAAATACCATTGACTTATTAGCCTTAGTAGCATTTTTATAGGATCTATTTTGTTTTTGTTACTGAATGGAGGTAATTTCTATCAGCATAAATTACAAGAAAAACTAAGTTAAATCAGAAAATTCCAGTTCTGTCAAAGAAAAACAATATTCGCAGGAGTTACCGTCGCGCATCGGTATATTCGTAAAAATGACCCCCCTGCCACATAGGGCCGTTGCGATGGCTGAACGAAGATACCAGCAATGCGCGCGTCGTGTGTCTCGTTCTTTTTGAACGGTTCGTTCACTAGATCCGTCTATAACCTATATGAAATATGTTAATTTTGACCGGTTCGGTCGCTCGGTCGGTCCATATGAAAGTCGTTTATTTTGAACGGGTCCGTTTGAACGGGTCATTTTAGTGAGCCGGTTCGAGTGAACCGGCTCACTGAAATGACCGAGAATGCCCATCCCTAGCACAAATACAACAAAATAGATACTGATATGTTGCAGAATAAAATAAATATTCTGCTTTGACTAACGATTGTTAAATATGAGTATATTTTCCTTTGTTTTATTGAATTTCTAGACTGCGTTTTTCTATTTTTAGATTTTCTCGGAAGTCCTGGGACGATTTGAAGGCAGGCTTCGGACCGCATGGATATCGGTAAGTCGATTTTTTTTAATTGAAATATGAGCCTACGGGCCTTTTTATGTTTATGTACATTAGGATGGTCCAAAATGCGGACTTTTCGCTAGAGAGGAACGATCCCCCAATCTGTTCTCTTTCCAGAAAAAGAAAATTCCCCCCAAATTTGAGAAAAATCGGTTAACGTTAACACGTGCCACCGAACACCTCAAATTTCCCATTTAAAATTCATTGAAATTCATTAAAATTCAGTGTGTGCGTGTGCGCGTGCGCGGGTGCGCGCGTGCGCGTGTGTGCTTGTGTGCGTGCGTGTGTGTGTGCGCGTGTGCGTGTGCGCGCGTGTGTGCGTGTTGTTAGCGACGATTCCGGACCTACTGTTATTAGAATGAAAATATCTGTCAAATCCTGGCTAACTAGTTTTATTTTTAATATTACCAAAAATTGTCATGGAGAAAAATTATAAAAAATTTCCTCTACTTTAATTTATTATTTATTTATTTTGACGACAATACAGAAATAGCGGGTCATTTGCAAAATCGTCGAAAAATGTTAACAGTAAACCACCAGTTCCTTTGGATCCCTTTGTACAAAAAGCTTTTCAGCTCTAAGTTTGGTCACGAAACTTCTAAATATGAAGTTTCGTCCCGATACCCTTAGTAGTTTCGCTGGAACTCACACACACAGACATTTTTGTACCTCGGTCAAAAATGTTCAGGGGACCCAAAAGGACATATTTCCGCTAAAATCTCAAATTCTTTTTTCGGCACGATTACAATAGAGATATTTTATAATACACGTATGATAAAGTAAAAAATTTTTAACCGAAACTTTTGAAATTTTTAATATCCATTGTTCTAGACCAGGCATGTACAACTCGCGGGCCGGATATTTTTAGGCCTTTATTAGATCTTCATCCGTGCTTTTTTCCTTTATAGAAATCCTAATCATAATACACCATTTATTTATACTTCATGTTATTATAAAGTATTCAGAAATGAATATAACCCGATACCAAAACTGCAATAAAATGGACAAAAAAAAATGAAAACACTACATCTCTGGAACAATCTGGTTAAATCATGATCGGATGGATAATGAATCCTGATAATACATAAAATGTTGTATTTAAAACTACATAAAAGTAGTGTTCAATATTTAACCACCGCATACAATATATCAAAAGTGGAAATGAATGGGTAGAATTCTTTGGCATGTTGCTATGAAATATTTGTAAAACTAAATGATGACCTGAACTAAATGACAACCAGAAATCTTATTTAATAAAAGTGAAAACATTGCATATGCAAAATAGTCATTATTTGTTATTTCTTGTTACTTGTAACTATTATGTAAAATGCTTACATCGTCATATCAGAGCAGTGCTTCTTAACCTTTTTGAAGTCAGGGAGCACTTTTGATTATAAGAAAAATCCGCGAAGCACCAAAAACTAGACATAATATTAATTAAAACGATTATTACATAACAGTTCAAAATAACATTAATTAGAAAAAAGTATAAATATACTAATAGTCTACCTTTTTTTTCGGCAAAATTAATTTTTAGAAATCAAATATCAGTCTGAATGTTTTATATCGACTTATATGTTTTTTCTATTGCTTAAGAAGTTACAGCCGTTTGAAATTTTAAAAAGAAAGAAAAACAATGCGAAAACGAAAAAATAACACAATCAATACCCATTTTAACAATAAAAAGTAAATAAATTTAAGTAATAATTTTCAAAATAACGAAATAAAATCCATATAAAGTAGTCCCGATTTTCTTCTAGAAACTAAATGTTATTCCGAGTAAAAAGGTTCTTATGGACTTATTGGTTTTCTCAATTCCTTAAGAAGTTGTAGCCGTTTAAAATACAGTTTTGTTGATATTTTCACCAGCTCTAACGTGTCACCGAATTGAAAAAACTCCAATGAAATTTATTTGCGGCAAAAATCATTAATGTGATATAGAAAATAAAAGGATATATTTGTGTCTAAATTCCGAAAATATACGGGGATTTTGGAATTTATTTCTGCAAACGGCGTCTTAAATATGTTTGAGGGAAAAAGCGCTCTCGATGTACTGAATTGCTTCCGAAGTTTTCTTTTTGCCCGTATTAACAGCGTTAAGAGTGCGTGTCGTGTGTTTTACTGAACGAGTACTTTCGAATTTTGCGACTACTCTTTTCACAGTGGATGATTTTGAAACATTATTTCAACCGAAAATTTGACGCTATTTACGAATTGTAGCGACCAGACTTTCACGATTCTGATGGTAATATTTAAAAATAAAGACACGTTGTCTCGTGCAGCGCTCCTTGTTTACTAACTCACATCTGTCTCCTATCGACCTGTCTCACTCGTTGACCTATCGAATCATAACAGCCAAAGTAGCGCGCAATTCAAAGAACTGTCACACCTTGGCTGGAGGCGTGTAACCCCTTAACCACACCCTTTAACAGCTGCGAGGTGATTTTAGGTAAAACATATGCTTACGGAATACAAATTAAAAACAATTCACCCATAAACCAACCAGACCAACTGGCAAACTACGTCCAGACATGTAAATAATAAATTTAACTGCTCATGTATTCAAACCATACCGGCTGCCGCTTAGAAACATTTAAAATTTAAACGGTTGGTTACGGACTAAATGCCTGTTTTGCAGCCCTGCTAGATTTAAGTGGGTATTGCAGGAATAATATTACAAGCGTATACACCAATGGAAATTATGGACCATAGTAGTCTAATCTAATATTTAGTAAAGCTAAGTCAAATCTCAACAAAATCACAGATAAAACTAAATAAAATACTTAAATGTATTTTTGAAAGTTCAAATTCGTTTATTTCACGTTTGTTTTTTATTACAAAATCAATAAGTAATTCTCGGTAGACTCTGTATATGATTTATTTTTGTATCACTGAATAGAAATAATAGGCTACATGTTTCAGCACTCTGTTTTTTCCTCCCTTGAATACTGGTAGAGGGATAACAACAGTATAATCCCGTGTTGTTGTTGTCCTTGTTTTTGTCACGTATAATACCGTTGATGTAGGGGATTATAAAGTATTACCACTTGTTTGCGTAAACATTTATAATGAAAATTGAAATTAATACGTACGAATAATAATGTTAAATGCACTGTTAAATTCACCCAGTAAATTGAACAGAAACGGTTTAAATAAATACAATTAATATAGCAGAATATAATAGAAACATAAGTCAAATAAACATCAACAATATTCCTATTAAGTAAAGTATATGGAAATTACGCTTTCCAACAACCATTTTCGTATATTCAGAATAAGTAGCTTACAGAACAATATTATCTTCGTAGAAATTGTGCATAGTAATAATTCTGACATAAACACAAGTTTTCAGGTCAGCACACATCAACAATAAAATTGTTTCGTCTCTCTGCAAAGTAGTTTGACTGCAGAACGGTTTTGTATTTATTTCAGATTTACGTGAACATTTTACTGCAGTTACGTTAGAGTTTGTTATGTTTTCTTTATGTTTACTACTGAATTGCTTGTTTTTTTCTCGGACGTTAGTAATAACTTGAGGAAAAAACCGACATACCCTAGTTATTAGTATTTATCTATCCTTTAATAGTTATTTATGTACCAAGGGCATTAAACATACAAAATTTTATGTCATACAATGGTTTTGTTCCTCTGTTTGAATATATTAATAAATATTTTGACGTTATCAAGTGACATGCGTATCTACGGAGTTGAATAACAATACAGACAATTAATTGCCAAACTTATAACCTCCGAACCAATGTTTAATGCCAAAAACATTCGAAAACTATATAATAATGCTACTGATGGACAAATGTTTAAATCTAACGTAAAAGGACAAAGTTTAAGATTTACTTATAGACCATTTTGAAGTTGGTAAGTCCCCGTCAGTCTTCTGCTATAACATTGCAAACTAAAATAAACATAGTGTAACATATTTATCATTTTGTAGTCATCTTTCTCAATAATTTGACTTCACAGGATTTTTATCAGCCCGAACTTGTATTAAAGATAAACAACATAACAATGTTTATCTACGACTAACATATAATAAGTTCATTGCATACGTATCTATGACTATATAATCCCCATCATGATACGCGCCAATGATTATAATGACATTAGCGTTGTATAATAATGACAGTTCGTTCAAATAATGACTTTATTATTTGAAGGAACTGTCATAATTATACGAATGTACTGTCAAAGTCAGTCTAAACCTACGTGGATGACAGTTATTTGACATTTCGCCTCGCCACCCAATTGACAAATACATTTAAAAGATTTGATATAAAATGGAATTTATGAGTCGTAGATAAAACGTCGTATTCGACTCCCACACAACTGATATAAATGGCTCGCATGTTTATACGCTCGCCTACGGTTCGCGTATAAACTTCATGCTCGCGATTTATATCCTTAGTTATGTGCTCGTCAAATAATATACTAATAAAATCATACCACTCGGTATATACAAATGCTTATAATTTCCTTGATATTATCAACAGCAAATTATTAGACCAGCATTCGAAATTAATTTCCTAGCATTGTCTACATTTTCATAATGGCAAGCATTGTGGCTACTTTCTATGGAAACGAAACAAAAAGCGAACAAAGGTCTGTATATTGGTGTAGCGGGAACAATTAAAACTTTAGACCTTGTGTAGAATGTCTGCATTTGCATGCAATTGCTCCTATGCATGCTGGGCAAAACTAATTTTCAATTGGAAATTGCCGGTGACAGTTTACAGTTATAAAATATAAAGTGGCCATTTGGAAACCTTTTTACCCCTTTTACACCTTTTAGACGGTTTTCTTGTTTCTCTCAGCGGTTATGTGCTAAACTAACTCAAATATCGACCAACCCTTCTAATTCTTTTAAATAAGAAGAATTGCTTATCTTTTTGGGCCAAATACACGACTGTGCAAGGGTCAGAAAATGTTAATTGTCACACATCTCATTATAGAAATGATACAGAAGCACTATGCAATTTATTTCAAGATTTTGTGTTGAGTTGTGTCAGAGTTATGAGCCTTCAAACGCAGGCAACAAAACTTTTGCTATCGATAATAATAAATATATGTATTTGCGTCGCCTAATGCAGGAATTTTGTTTAAATACCATATGCTGTAAAACCAAAATTTCAAAGATAAACAAGTTTAAAGGTGTTGCTTATTCGGAATAAATATTTCGAAATATCTATATGAGTATTCTACGCGTCAAATGTAAAACGAAAACACTTTTTTCTGATTTTCCAGCGTTTCAACTTTCAACGTCGTAATACATTCCACTGCAAGTTTTTGCTTAAAAAGGTCGAACGAGTATTCAAGTGCATTCGCACTGATAAAATGTGTATACCAAACCATTGCAAGGTCAATGCGTGCCTATTTAGGTACAGTCATGGAAATAAGTAAGTTCGTATCGCTATCGCAGGATTTGAAAGTAGTATGTCGGTTATATATTCGTGTACTGTTCTACCTCGACCCGGCCGCATCGCAAAAGTTGTCCGTCACGAGGTGGTTTTTCGATGGATGTAATGTAACGGGATTTAGTTTATTTTTAGCGTGTCCGACCTTTTCCTTAATGTGATATCTTCATCGCAATGTAATAAATGAAATATGATCACTACAGTTAAGTTTACGAGTAGGTAATGCATTTAATTAAATATAGAATTACTTTTATAATAATATTAATAAACATGTTTGATAATATGATACGAAAAGCTCATTTTATGATATTGCGTAATATCATGACACATTATATAAATTGATGTTAACTAATACACATATTAATTACGCAAGTAAATGCCTTTGCCCAGCAGTAGGATGACGGGCTTAAGTAAGTAAATGCGCAAATGAACTTGATGCCAAGGATTTATCACTAAATATAGACTATTTCAGAATTGTAATATTAAAATATATTCACTAAATGTAAATAAATTCTCTAAACATAATTTAAATTTACATTTAGGACGAGCATTATTTTGTATGAAGGACAATGGAAATTTTATATCTGTATTTACTTTACAGCAGTTAATGTTCAATTATCTTTCATGACATCTAATACATGCTTGACAACCAAAATAATTTAAATTATAGCAATATATACAGGTGTCCCACGTTTCTTCCGGAAAACAATTTTTTTCAGAAAGTAAATTACTTTTTCAATTCATTAAAAAGTTACAGCCGTTTGAATTATTAACAATATCTTATTTTAAACGGCTCCAACTTCAGAAGGAACAGAGAAAACCAATAAGATCATATGAAACATATTACTTTCTACTTTCTAGAAAAAAAAACAAAACATTTTGCTATTTTCTTTTGTTCATTTGTTAAGACAAATTATTAAAATTTTACTTATAATTAATAATTTTTTATTGTTGTAATATGTATTTATTGTGTTTCATTTTTGGTTTTGCATTGTTTGATAACTAATTAATTTTTTATTTTTCTTTTTTTGTTAATATTTCATAGAGCTCTACAGAAGTTTTATTGTAATATAGTTCCAGTTCAATAAGCACACATTTTTCATTTACTATATATTAGCTGGAACATTATTGAAAATTTTATTTCTAAATTTGTTTTCTAAATAAATTAAGTTGTTGGTTTCTCTTACGTATAGCTTTTATTGCATATGATTGTGAGTAATTAATATGCAATAAAAGCTATACGTAAGAGAAACCAACAACTTCTCTTTCTGAAGCGTCTCCTTTTGGGAAATTATATACCCGTTATCAACACAATTTATACTCATCCCAGGTCAAATTTGATGAAATAATTTTTATGTTGTACTTATAAATGTTCTTTTAGATGGTCGTCTTTTTGGTTTATTTTTTTTAATAATAATTATAACATATTTACATTCCATCAAAATTCGTCGAATTCGTCGCTTGCTTCCAAAAATTTTTGTAAATTAGTGATATACATAATTGTCATTATTTTCAGTTGTCAGATATTTGAAACATTGCTGTAAAGTAAATACAAAATAATAATATAAAAAAATAGTAATGATACATTCATGCTATACAAAATACATACTCCTTTCTGTTTATTAAGTTAAACACTGCAAAATATCGTTGAAGCTAAATATCTCGAAAACACCAGTAAATCACAATTAACAAATTACCATAAAGACAAATTTAAAGCAATTTAATTTTAATTTATTTCTATTTTGTGAATAAATGTTAATACATATGTCAGTTCTGACATAACCTGAAAAGTAAAAATATTGACAATAACAAATTGATTTTTGTATTTATTAACACAAAAAAAGCTATTAGATGCAATAAGGTTGTAAGTATAATTTGTTGTGTTGTATGCAATATCTTGAAATGAGATTTTCATTTCATGTAATCGAAAACTTGTATGTTTATTAATATAAAATTAACGTCATATTTAATAAAAACACAGTTACATTGCAACGTAGGAATTACATTAATTAATTACACATTAAGCTAATAAATATAAACATATAAATCATTATAAACCAATTCTAAGCATTCGAACAATGTTTCGCAAATAATAAATTTCCGATATACGAGTTGAAGCGTAAACGGACAGTTTTTTGCACTTAGCGGCCAAGCGGTCGACCAGAGTAACAAAAAACTTGTACATGGATGTATCATCGACACACTGCTAAAATATTTATAGAACTTACTTAATTCCAAGAGTGTACGTACGCTTTGAACTCATTTCAATAATATCTAATACTATTCTAAACTATAATACACTCGCGTGCAATAAAATCGGCCCACCTAAGATGTTAGTCAACTTTAAAGTTCAGTATCTTTTGAAGCAATTGTTAAGTTATGATTGTTTTGTTTAATTGATGGCTATTTCCTCAACAACAGCGGTGGGGTAGTATTTTTTTTTATTGAAAATTCAATTTTTAGCATCTTTTCCAAATATTTTGATTTTACTGATTCACCATTTTCGCTATTAATAAAGAAGTTATAATAAGAATAGCAATGACATGATTGAAATTTTCGTAAATATGTATATGATTTAATTCAAAATCAACTAGTTTGAGGAGTTTTTTAAAATAATAAACAGTCTCAGAAGGTATTCTTATGTTTTCATTCTATTCTAACTGTATACATACACTGTAAACTGGCCAAAAGTAGAAGAATTTTGTGTTCAATAATAATTTAGGGTTTTCGTTAATATGAAGAACAAAGTAAACTAGAATACTTGTGTCGGTATTTCTGTAACTGTCTTTTTTCTTGCTTTCCCTTAAAGTATACGTAACAAATGTTGTTTGACAAAATATACTCACTTATTTTCATTCATGTTTGGACTAAGATTGATCATTTAAAACAAATGAACTGAAAATACATCCTGGTTGATACAATGGTGGTCTCAAATGTACTTAAAAATGTCCCCTAGCATCATAATTGATGGAAAATATCAGACAAATGAAATAAATAAATAATAAAATGAAATATTCACTATGCACTAGTGGCAATAAAATCAATAGATTATGTACCCAAAAACGGTCATTTTTCGATTTTCAGAAATTTCCCAATAGTGAGATCACTAGGGAAAGTTCTATACCTGTTTTTATGATATTCTGTTACTGTATGTCCCACTTAAGAGTGTAACACCTTCATATCTTTTTTATTTTTAGTTAAATTTTAATAATTTTTTTTTCAAATATAGAACCCATATTGCTCTATTTACTGCCAAAAAAACAATTGCCCCCTCTAAATGCAAAGCACCTTGTGATGGTAAAATAAATGGCAAAAATCAAGAAATTACGTTAGGGATTTTTTTATCGAAAAATTTTACTAGTAATAATTGTTCAGAATTGCCCAAAAACCTTAAATGCAAAATTTCACGAAAATTAAAAAATATTGAAATTTTCTTCAAAAATAATTCTAAGTCCGTAAATATTATTTGTATAGGCAGCTGCGCTTAAAAAAAAGTGTGCTGTGGAAATTTTGTTTGAAATAAAACATGAACTGTCAAAGTGCTTTGTTGTATTGTGTCGTATTTAATTATTGTCTGAATAATAATGCTTACACTTGCCGAAAAAGTGGAAATAATAAGATTAGTCGGTGATAACGCGCGATCAGCAAGGGAAGCAGCTGAAGAGTTTAATAATCGCCATCAGGGTCGTCCTCGAATAGATCACGTAAGAGTTTGGCGAATTAATACTGAATTTAATAGAACGGGCACGGTAATCAACATAAAGAAGAAACGATTGGGGGTACATGTTGGTGAAGACGAAATACTTGATTTTGTAAGACGTAATAGAAGGATGGGCTTAAGAAGAATGTCAGCAATTTTAAACATATCAAAAAGTAAAATTTGGCGATGCATGCGTCGGAATAAACTACATCCCTTCAAACCTTTATTCTTACAAACATTAGAAGAAGGAGACAAAGAAAGGCGACTGGAAAATTGCCTTTGGTGCCAGGGAGAGTTCTTGAATAATCGTAATTTTTTTTAAAACATTTTATTTTCCGATCAGGCCACATTCACTACTAATGGCACAGTTAGCCATCAAAACACGCGGCATTGGTCTGTTGACAATCCACATTGGGTTATAAATTGTCGACGCCAGTATTCAGAAAAAATTAACGTGTGGTGCGGTATCCTTAACGAGCGACTAATTGGACCATATTTCTTTGAGGGAAATTTGAATGCGGAGCGTTTTCTGCAATTTTTGCAAAATGAATTTACAGACGAAATCGAAAATATTCCACTTATTAGGTATAGTAACATAATATTTCAACTTGATGGAGTTCCAATTCACAATGCTATGATTACGCAAAATTGGTTAAACGACAATTTTCACTGAAGATGGATTGGAAGAAATAGTCCATTAATTAATTGGCCTCCGAGATCACCCGACCTCACGCCCCTAGATTATTTTTTGTGGGGAGCTCTAAAGCATTCGCATTCGACAAGCTTGCGCTGAGATTACGCCATTAACTCTCCGGAAAGTAGTTAAACATAATGAAAGGCGCATCAATGCATGCATTGAAGCTGATGGAGGTCTAATAGAACAAAAAAAGATCTAATTTGTACTTTGTATTTATTATGCTGTAAATTTTCTGCGAAATTAAAGAGAGAAAAATGAATCGAATTTTTATTAATAATTTTATTTATTACATTTCTATTGAATAATAAAGGCTATTATGCAAAGAGTAACCTACAAACATGGCAACATCTTATCTTAATTAAATACGACAAAGCTAGTTCAGGTTTTATTTCAAACAAAATTTCCACAGCACACTTTTTTTAAGCGCAGCTGCCTATGCAAATAATATTTACGGACTTATTTTGAAGAAAAATTCAATATTTTTTAATTTTCATGAAATTTTGCATTTATGGTTTTTGGGCAATTCTGAACAATTATCACTAGTAAAACTTTTCGATAAAAAATTCCCTAAACTGATTTCTTGATTTTTGCCATTTATTTTACCATCACAAGGTGCTTTGCATTTAGAGGGGGCAATTGGTTTTTTGGCAGTAAATAGAAAAGATATGAAGGTGTTACACTCTTAAGTGGGACACACTGTATACAGTATGGAGCCGGATCAAATTATAAAGGGAAAAAATATTACTGATTTTTCAAACACATTAAAAACTCTGACTATAAAAGTTAATCAATAATTTCAGTTTTTAAGGAAAAATTGATATTTTGATATTTTAGTATCGAATTGACACGTACAAATAAAATTAAAATAGAACTACAGTATTGAGTTATTTTAAATGTAGACAGATAGAAAATTTTGTTTAATTCAATTAAATATGCATTGACGCAAAGAAATCTGGTGTTTCAATAGAGGCAAAGAAATATTTATTTCCGGATAAAAATGCATTTGTTTGAAATATTTGGTTGAAAGCACATTTATTTAGCTCAAATAAGAATTACTATTTTTTAAATTAACGAAATGGTTGGTTGAGTTAAAATGCCATATTTTAAGGTTGCGATAAATGGTCCTTCGATTAAAGAAATGATTAGTTTGTTGAAGGAATTAATGTGGACCTATTATTGACTAGAACTTTCGGAGGGTACAGTAGAGCAAAATCTCCACGTGTCACCGCCTTTTGGGATGTTGCACATCCTCGACAAGTGGTCGATTTTTCCAGATCTACATATAGTCAAGGTTAGGGTAGCAAAGTGTACGCCGATTCGGAATCGGAACTTTAATCTATATGCACTCTGCTCTATACTGCCGATCACACGGCCTTTTTAGCAATTCAGCCAGACGCATAACATCTATTCTTGTATACAAATATATTTGTTTGAATCAAACTTCGAAGGCTTATTAGAGAAGCCATCGAAATTTGCAAACATCCTGACAACATCAATCGCGAGGACGGTACTGACATTAGTAGGGTCTGGAAATCGATCCTAACGCGGTCAGGTGGAAAAGCACATGGAGCGGTAGCTCCAGATGTGCGCAGTGAGGTGTAAATTTAGGTATATAAGGGAGACTTTCTTGGTAGGTCTTCAGTATTCAATTAGCTTTGAAGAAGCGAGCAACATGGTTCGCGAAACGTCAGCATTAACAAATCTTGACACACGGCCTAATCCGGAGGCAGTTTATTTTCTAAATTATTCTGGCCGTGAAAGCCTACGTACTTATTTATTTTCTTTGTAAATTCTGGACATATGCAATTTACTAATTTTAATTTGTGGCGCTCTTCTTTGAAGAGATCACTTTGGAATTTCTTCAACGAAATGTAATAATATTAAGGAAACAGAGTCTTCCTCATTCAGTTTCTTTTTCTGCTTCTTTATGGGTAATACAGAACCGGTTTCCAAAATTTGGTTGGCTACTTGTCGACCAGTGTTATTCAAGTTTAAATTTTTTTCCATCGTTTTATTTGTCTATGGAATTGGGCCAAATACACTACCTTGTGGTACTCCAACGCTTTATTCGAATCTTATATCGTACGATTTTAACAATAGACATTACCCGAAGTATCGTAACTGTTCCAGCATATAGATTAACCTGCTCATATGATAATAATTTATTCAGATATACTATTTATAGACACAGAGAATACCTACCCTATACGCGTTTCACTTCCTCGTTTATCACATGCAAAATTTCATAGATATCTCTACCAATTTTCTCGTCCTGTCGACCTTCCAGCATGGAGTACAACGATAAATCTTATTCTAAATAATTACCAACTAAATTAGCAACGCTTCAGAAAAATGGCAATTTGGTCGAAACCTCAGTGAGACGGTGATTGTACAGTTGATACTCTAGTGTGCTTGCCGCATCGTCGATAGCAAATGTTTCGAAGTCACGCAATCGAGAATATTTAAGATTTCCTCCTATAGCATCACATTTCTGCCTGCCGTATAATTTAAGTACCGTGTAACGTTAAAAGTACATTTTTGGACAACCTGGCGGATATATTACGATCGCGCAACGGAAAAGTAATTGCCCCATAAACTAAGTCGCGTTTTTTGGCGGTATGTTGGTACGTATTACAGTTAGATCGATACACAATGCTGGCTAACTGGTATACTAAATTTAGCTGTGAAAACCTGAAAAAAACATTTTTTTACCGATATGTGTTTACGAAACATTTCCATCGAAGAAATATGGTCCAGTTACCCCGTGATATGCTATAGCACAACACACATTTACCTTTTTGCAATGTTGGCTTCGTTTAGAGCAGTGGTTCCCAAACTTATTTTGTTCACCGCCCCCTTTTCGAAACAATTTCCAAGATGTTTTCGATGTTATTCGTGGCATTTAGTCTACCAGGAACCACAACATCAGTTCTATTGTGTATACCGATTCCAGCTCAAACCATCACAGATCCACGATCAAATCTATCCACTTCCTGTATAATAGCGGCTGCGTAGCGTTCACCAGGACGTCTATATATACACGTACTCTACCGTCGCAACGAGTTAAACGAAATCTGGACTCTTCTATAAACAGTACATGCGTCCAGTGACGAAGTTGCCAACCTCTGTGATCCAGAGCAAACCTCATTTGCGCTGCTTTGTGATGGTGCGTAAGGCGTGGTGCGCGGACAGGACTTCTTGGTTTCAATTTCGCTTCTTTTAATCTGGTGTTTCTAACAGTTTGATCAGAAAGTTCTATTCCATGTGCTCGTCTTAGGTCGTTTAGGAGATCTCGTGCTGTGGCAGTATGCTGACGTAGAGAGGAAAGAACAAGAAATCGGTCTTGATTTTGAGTAGTTTTTCGATTTCGACCTTGTTCAGGTCTTCTAACATATTGGCCAGTCTCCAGCAACCGATTCCATAAACGCTGAATAACAGAAGGGGAAGCTCGAAGGTCCCTGCTAACATGTCGAATATAGTGGCCATGCTGAACTAAGGGCGGATAGCACGAGGAACGTACACATACACTGCCGCTCATGGAAGTTCGGACACATATAGGAAATAATGTTAAAAGCACTGATAACGTAGCAATAGGCACCTCTATTTCTACCAAATAGCGAACACATTCTTAACGTTGATTTCCAGTAACATACGCAACCTTTACAACCATTATGCAACCTTTATGCTGTTTTGTAACTGGTTGTTGGGAATTTTCTAGTTTCCATTAAAAATGATTAAATACGAAATAACAAATAGAGTCATAAATACTGCATCTCAGACACATGTTGCGACCCCATTTTTACCAGATTTTTGCATCAAATGCTTGAATTCGTATTCCAACGAGTATGTGCCTGCAATCTGTAGTTTGCACAAGGTAAGGCGTCATGCGACGCGACGCGGAAAGCCAACAAGCAAGGAACAGCGTTCTGTAATTATCAGTTTTCATCAGGAACGATTGTCAGTTCGTGAAAATGCAAGAAATAAGTCAACGATAAGTGGGTCAACGATAAGTGACACTCTTCACCAATATGAAGAAACATGGAATTTGGATGACGTGTTCGGCCGGGACTACCACGAATAATTTCCCAAGCGGATAAAGGAACGACTAAAATTAATTTTTAAGCAAAGCGGAAAATTAACCGCTCCTAAAATCACCTCTGAAGTCAATCGCGATCGTGAAAGACCAATTTTCGTAAGCACGGGAAAACGACGTCTCCAAGCGGAAAATCTGCATGGACGCGTTGCCGTACGAAAACCATTGCTTGGTTGGGAAAATCGTCAGACACTATTGTTTCCAGTCTTCATTTGTCCAACTTCGATGTGTTCGTGCCCCCTGAAATCGTTTCTGACGATTTCCCCGACGAAGCAATGGTTTTCGTACGGCAACAGATTTTCCGCTTGGAGACGTCGTTTCCCTGTGCTTACGAAAATTGGTCTTTCACAATCGCGATTGACTACAGAGGTGATTTTAGGTGCGGTCAATTTTCTGTTTTGCTTAAAAATTAATTTTCATCGTTCTTCATCCGCTTGGGAAATTATTCGTGATAGTCCCGGCCGAACACGTCATCCAAATTCCATGTTTCATCATATTGGTGAAGAGTGTCACTTATCGTTGACTCACTTATCGTTGACTTATTTTTTGCATTTTCGCGAACTGACAATCGTTCCTGATGAAAAGCGATAATTACAGAACGCTGTTCCTTGCTTGTTGGCTTTCCGCGTCGCATGATGTCTTCCGCGTGACAGAGTTATCTTGTGCAAACTGCAGATTGCAGGCACAGACTCGTTTGAATATAAATGTTGCATAATAATTAAATATAAAAATTATTTTAAGTTAGCACATTTAATGATTAAGAATGTGTTCGCTATTTGGTAGACATAGTGGTGCCTATTGCTACGTTATCAGTGCTTTTATCATTATTTCCTATTTGTTTACTATGTATCCGAACTTCCATGAGCGGCAGTGTACATATAACACATAGTAAACGTTAGCTGAGAAAACCTGTTGAGAAGCACTGCTCCTTCAAATCAATTGACAACCAATCCTCTCCACTTTGTTCGTTTCTGTTCATTCGAACAATTCCCCAGAACGTGGTTTGAAAACGTGACTTGGGTTCCAGATTTTTCGCCATGAAGTCGTATCATTTTTCACTATCAATCTATACAGCCACTAAACGAACTATAATACATACGTCAACAATAATTGTTTAGTTCATGTAATCAACTTAATATCAACTTTCAAAATATTACGATCAAACCGAACAAAATGGTAAATATTTATATTAAACTGAAATTGATACGCCCGACTGAAAAGCGTGGTACTTTCGGTGTGTTGATTTTAGGTCGTTTTTGCAATTTTACTGTGTTTATTAGGTTTTGTTCCCTGCCACGTGTACAATTCGCATTATGTATTCATTTATAAGCACACCTGTTGAAAAATACAATCAATATGTGGGAAATTTGGTGGCTGTCGTTCATGTCAACGAACCAATTATTTTCCCTTTTTAGATTTATTCGATGGCGACGTAATATTGTCTATACCAGTTGATTACATGACGATATTTCATTCAACTCATATTTAAATTAACAGTAGGTTTATGAAATATAACAAGTCTAAAAAAGAGAGAATAAAAATGAAATTGTTCATTTGTCTCTATAATTGTATTATAAAAATGTATAATTGTGTATAAAAAGTTTTGAGCAGTGTATGTTATTAATTAAAAAGCCATTGAAAAATTATGCCTGTGAGATTTTAATCCTTCATTCCTCGAATCGCACTCACTTAATCGCCAAACAATAAATACCATGTTGTAGCGGACAAAATTTACTATCAAAATGATTCTGGAAGCTATACGAGAAAATGAACGGTTAATTTAGTGTAATAAATTATAATTTATTCAACTAATGTTTGGCGATTGCACGGCAACCGATCGTTTGGCATTAGAACGGTCATTTCTAATGTAAACCGACAATCACCAAACAATCGTTTGACATTAGAGCGTACATTTCTAATTTCAAACTGGTTCAGTGCTTTTGTGGGTTAACATTTGAATAATGATAACATCTTATAAGATGACAACAATCTGAATTAACTATTCTAGTGCGCCAAAGTTCCATATTTATTCTACACATGCCCAACTTTAAACAATTTCTGCTCAAAGACAGACGTATAATTGGAGGGCGGGTAATATCCTGATTTCAGGAATAACATTTCAATTATGTATTTTTGCGATTTGCCGCAGTAGTTCCACTTTACGTCAATGTACAATATGAAAAAGATCCAATAAATAAAAAGACATAAAGCCACACCTTTGAAGAATCGGCGTCGTATTTTCCCAATTTTTCCATCCATGTTCGAGTCTGAACAGTGTGTCCATCTACGATGTTCTCGAGAACTAGTCGTCATTAGACGAAGATACTAGTAATGGGTCTATCTCTATCTACCATATACCACAGAAAAAGTCTGTAAATCGCTAAAATTCACGTTTATATGTTACTGGACAGATTTCGAGAGCTCTAACCTACAAATCAATAATCAGAAAATAAAGAAAACACCTGACAAAGCAGTGTTCCAATCGAAATTAGGAGATTACATACAAATTCTACCATTGTATCAGACATCAATCAGGTTTGTGCCTAAAGAAGTATACTATTATTTTATTAAAAACACCATGTCAATTGTTAGGTTAGCTAGCAGAATATACATATAAACAATGCTGTTTTATCTATTCTACTACCAGAGAATTCAAGCTTCAAGTATGGTATGATGCAGAAGCTCATTACGAGTTTTGTAACTGGATTCAAATTACATTACGGAGAATCAAAATCCTGACGTACTATTTTGTTGATCACAGAGGATTTCTAGACAAGAGATGTGATCACTACTTTTCATAATTTCAATGAACTGACAATAAAATCACCGAGGTATGCTGACGATTACCGATTTTTTATCAAATTTTTTGGTAATATTACTGGAAGATGTCTATAATATTATTATATATGAGAATTGTATAATGGGACATAGTCGACTTGTCAACCACTGACTCCAGATGTTTTGCTTCGCAAGTGCAGAGTGCATGGAGAATTTATGTTTAAGACAACAAACCGCAGATTCTACTGAATTTACCCCCGAAGAACCGAACAAGCATTACGACCCATATGCGTGACTGATGCTAGCGAGGATCAACATTTTTGTGATTTTATGTTGATATTATAATATAATATTATAAATCTTATGTTGTCTTTTATAAATAATATATGAATTAAATAAAGACTAACGTATTAAGTATTTTGTTTTTAAAGGAAAGGTGGTTAATCGACGGTAAGATATAAAGGAGAAAGGTATTTGTCGGGCAATTCCTTGGCTATCTTGCTCCTTGGCTATACCGTACTGATGAGGACTAATAGTCCGAAACACGTGTATACGGTTGCTTCTTCGATCTTCGATCTTCGTATGACGGAATTGCCCGACAAATACCTTTCTCCTCTATTTTGTTTTTCTTATAAGGTATCACATCCCTGTGCTGTTGATGTACACACGTATGTGTAATATGTATACTTGTGTGTTTTTAATTAGCTGGGTATAAGAGTATTATCAACTGAGAAATGAGTGCATAATCTATCGTACCAAGAGAAAGTAATGTCATCAAAGGTATTGGTACGGGGTTTGCGAAAGATCACACGTATTTCTTCATACACACAATGCTACGTACATATTTTAGGTATAAATGGGCACATAACCTTACACTTTCAAATATTTCACATATTCACAGTAATGTGTGTTTTTGCAGATATCACTTCATAAACCGTAGACAAATGTTGAAGTTGTATAAATATAAGATAAATATCTCAAATTCTCAACATAGGTTATGTCAACAATTTACCACAGTAATTTTTAGAGTTACCATGTTATGTTGGTAAGCATTGTAAATAATCAGTATATAGCGGACAGCCTGATTACGTATGCAAAAGTAATCTAACTTAACCGTTCATTTTCTCGTATAGGTTCCGGATCTTTTGGATGGTAAATTTTGACAGCTACAGTCTGGTATTTTTATTTTTGCGATTAAGTGAGATGCGAGTAATGAAGGATTAATGACCGACAGGCGCAATTTTTCGTTAATGTTTCGTTAACTAAATATGTCCCTATTAACTATGATTTTAAACTTTTTGATATGTAGTGTAGAACACACAAGAACATTTTGGGAAACACTGCTCGAAAGATATTCTTCTCGTTTTGGCTGATACTTATCATTCTTCTCAATAATCCACGTTCTGGATCTCCGATACGGATTATTTTTCCAATTGATACAGGATTATAGTCCTTTGATAGATAATACACAATATAGCTCGGCGGTTTTAATTTATTTTGTTCTTTGTTTGTTTATTTAGTTCAACATTTCCAAACACTAAAACTGGATCCTTTTCAATGTTTATACGTACGTATAGTTTATCATTTGTTGCTCATATACAACGGACGAATAAACGATAATGAATTATCAACTTCCGGTTTGACCGGAAGTGGGTGATATTGGGACCATATTTGTAAATAACCTAGGGAAAGAAGGTTTTTGTTTATTTAAAGATTATTTTAGTTATCTTAAATTAAATAAATGTAAAATATTTTTAGTTTTCCATTTTTGATTATGTAATATCTTTTCTGATACCTGGAAAATACCACCATACAAAAACCTTAGATTAAACTTGCGAATTTTCGAATTAATTGATTGTGGTGTGGCTGTTGACAAAAGCACAGTGTGGAAACTGCAAACAAAATCGAATCGCGCCGACCTGAATCGAAATTGTGATTGCTATAGCTGCAGCCTTACCTAGCCTATTTCTCTGTGAGGCAAACAAACAGATAGAACTGTTTTCATTGTACCAGTCACCTGCGATATCGATTAATGTCGCCTACATGTTCCGAGAATTACATTAACATGAAATTGTCAGTGTTATCGATTTCTGTAGGGTCCGTCCGTCGCCGACAGCTGAAGGTACCTCATCCTGCGTACCTAGCAGTACAATAAAAGCGTCCCTACGAATAATTACATATCGATTGGATCGGGTCACTTTCTTTCGCAATATTTGACGAATTAATAAATTATCCTGTTTGAGGATTTATTATTTATCGGCGGCGTTGTAGCGTAGTACCCAAGGAGACCGATAATACATTGTTTAGGATCAGCTGGAAATTACTGCAGTAAATGGTTTAAATCAGGAAACTACAAATTAGACCTTTTAGAACAACTCGAGATAGAAAAACATAAAAGAAACCACAACATAACTTTATTAAATGATCAATTAGACTTCCAGCAAAAGCCATTATTCATGTTTACATTACAATAATTTTAAAACTTACGAACTTTAAGTTGCCTACCTGGAACCACATTTTCACTGTTTTCGCTATCCCTCTGGCTAACTTTCAGCCGTATGTCAATTATCTGTCGTCATTCACACATGGCACACGTATTTTACTTTGCTTGTGTTTTTAATTACCTGACCGTGGTAATCTGTTAAATCGTTATTTATTTATTTTCGTACCAACATTTTCTAATTGTAGAAGGTCATTGTATCAAATACAACGAACCTACACTTCTTCACAAATGTAATAAAAACTACAAATTAGATCTTTTAGAACAACTCGAGATAGAAAAACATAAAAGAAACCACAACATAACTTTATTAAAGATCAATTAGACTTCCAACAAAAGCAATTATTCATGTTTACATTACAATAATTTTAAAATTTATGAACTTTAAGTTGTCTACCTGGAACCAAATTTTCACTATTTTCGCGATCCCTCTCGCTAACTTCCAGCCGTATGTCAATTATCTGTCGTCATTCACACACGGCACACGTATTTTACTTTGCTTGTGTTTTTAATTACCTGACCGTGATAATCTGTTAAATTGTTATTTATTTATTTTCGTACCAACATTTTCTAATTGTAGAAGGTCATTGTATCAAATATAACGTACCTACACTTCTTCACAAATGTAATAGAAACTGCAAATTAGATCTTTTAGAACAACTCGAGATAGAAAAACATAAAAGAAACCACAACATATCATTATTAAATGATCAATTAGACTTCCAACAAAAGCCATTATTCATGTTTACATTACTATAATTTTAAAATTTATGATCTTTAAGTTGCCTACCTGGAACCAAATTTTCACTATTTTCGCTATCCCTCTCGCTAACTTCCAGCCGTATGTCAATTATCTGTCGTCATTCACACATGGAACACGTATTTTACTTTGCTTGCGGTTTTAGTTACCTGACCGTGACTAATCTGTTAAATTGTTTTTTAATTATTTCCGTACCAACATTTTCTATTTGTAGAAGGTCATTGTATCAAATACAACGAACCTACACTTCTCCACAAATGTAATAAAAACTACAAATTAGATCTTTTAGAACAACTCGAGATAGAAAAACATAAAAGAAACCACAACATAACTTTATTAAATGATCAATTAGACTTCCAACAAAAGCCATTATTCATGTTTACATTACAATAATTTTAAAATTTATGAACTTCAAGTTGCCTACCTGGAACCAAATTTTCACTATTTTCGCTATCCCTCTCGCTAACTTCCAGCCATATGTCAATTATCTGTCGGCATTCACACATGGCACACGTATTTTACCTTGCTTGTGTTTTTAATTACCTGACCGTGAGTAATCTGTTAAATTGTTATTTATTTATTTTCGTAGCAATATTTTCTAAGTGTAGAAGGTCATTGTATCAAATACAACGAACCTACACTTCTTCACAAATGTAATAAAAACTACAAATTAGATCCTTTAGAACAACTCGAGATAGAAAAATATAAAAGAAACCACAACATAACTTTATTAAATGATCAATTAGACTTCAAACAAAATCCATTATTCATGTTTACATTACAATAATTTTAAAATTTATGAACTTTAAGTTGCACACCTGGAACCAAATTTTCACTGTTTTCGCTATCCCTCTCGCTAACTTCCAGCCGTATGCCAATTATCTGTCGTCATTCACACATGGCACACGTATTTTACTTTGCTTGTGTTTTAAGTTATCTGACCGTGGTAATCTGTTAAATTGTTATTTATTTATTTTCGTACCAACATTTTCTAATTGTAGAAGGTCATTGTATCAAATACAACGAACCTACACTTCTTCACAAATGTAATAAAAGCTACAAATTAGATCTTTTAGAACAATTCGAGATGGAAAAACATAAAAGAAACCAACAACATAACTTTATTAAATGATCAATTAGACTTCCAACAAAAGCCATTATTCATATCTACGTTACAATAATTTTAAAATTTATGAACTTTAAGTTGTCTACCTGGAACCAAATTTTCACTGTTTTCGCTATCCCTCTCGCTAATTTTCAGCCGTATGCCAATTGTCTGTCGTCATTCACACATGGCACACGTATTTTACTTTGCTTGTGTTTTTAATTACCTGACCGTGATAATCTGTTAAATTGTTATTTATTTATTTTCGTACCAACATTTTCTAATTGTAGAAGGTCATTGTATCAAATATAACGAACCTACACTTCTTCACAAATGTAATAAAAACTACAAATTAGATCTTTTAGAACACCTCGAGATAGAAAAACATAAAGAAACCACAACATAACTTTATTAAATGATCAATGAGACTTCCAACAAAAGCAATTATTCATGTTTACATTACAACAATTTAAAAATTTATGAACTTTAAGTTGCCTACCTGGAACCAAATTTTCACTATTTTTGCTATCCCTCTCGCTAACTTCCAGCCGTATGTCAATTGTCTGTCGTCATTCACACATGGCACACGTATTTTACTTTGCTTGTGTTTTTAGTTACCTGACCGTGAGAAATCTGTTAAATTGTTATTTATTTATTTTCGTACCAACATTTTCTAATTGTAAAAGGTCCTTGTATCAAATACAACGAACCTACACTTCTTCACAAATGTAATAAAAACTACAAATTAGATCTTTTAGAACAACTCGAGATAGAAAAACATAAAAGAAACCACAACATAACTTTATTAAATGATCAATTAGACTTCTAACAAAAGCCAAAATTTATGAACTTTAAGTTGCCTACCTGCAACCAAATTTTCACTATTTTCGCTATTTCTCTCGCTAACTTCCAGCCGTATGTCAATTATCTGTCGTCATTCACACATGGCACACGTATTTTAGTTTGCTTGTGTTTTTAGTTACCTTACCGTGAGTAATCTCGAGTACCCTTAGAGGTATCGCAATGAAACTATCACTGTTCGAACGAGAATTCTTCGGCCAATCTAAAAGTGGAAAAGTCCGATCCGAAATATGTAAATTAGTATCCGTAATTAATTAATAACTGATTGGGTGACATGGAATATTTGCTAACATCGGAATATTCAATAGGCTGTATCTCGTTGAGCCTTTGTTCAATCTTAATAAAACAAACACCATCTGATTCCCCTCTTTTTTAACTATAGGAACCACAAAAGGTCTAGTAAAAAAGACTACTAGTAGTATGACAATATTACAGAAAATAACTAACAAAATGAATAATTTTTGCGCTCAGCGAATGGTGAACTGTTTATTCAAATATTTTTCAACGCGCAACTGACAACGTGTAGTTAATTTTTTATTAATGGAAAAATAATTGCCGGCTGAATTATTCATTGCAGATAATATTATATAACAGCCCGAATTCGCTGTACATAATTTGTGATGCCCACATATGTAGATATAATCGTTATAATTTGTATATTAATAGTATTTATGTTGTAAGGTATCACGCCATTCTAATTTTAGAAGTTTTCACTGTGAAATTTTATAGAGTAATAGCATAAGAACCTCCCTATAAAGTGACGTTTGAACATGAAATTATTAAATACAAAATTGTAATAATATTAGATTAAGAGGACATTGACGCTATTGACTAGGGTCAATTTATGTCAGATATGTCAGGATCTATTTGTGGTTCTTAAATTTTAATGGAACTTTGTAAAATTGTGATAGAAATTTTGTAATACATGAGTTGATTTGAAACTACGGGTGGTAAAAAATAAATGTATGATAATTTGCCTCTACATAAAAGCGATTAAAAATGCCAAATTCTTGATTAATAGTGTTGCCAGATTGGCAATTCCACAATCTGGCAGCAGTGCAGATGTTTGAGAAATAAATCTTTTATGGCACAAGCAAAAAAAGACAAAACATTTTTAACGAAACAATTTATAATGTCACATGATATGATAAAGAACCTTGTTTACTAAGTGCCCCTAATGCAATATTACGAATGTCTCCCACCGGTCCTGACCTGTCTCACGCCCGCTTTTTTTTGCAAATACATTAAGATAATAACCATTACATTTCTTACTACGTGACAATACTTAGCAATACATTAGCAATCCTATATAATTTCTAGAACTACATACTAACTCATTTTATGTCATAGAATATTTTCAAATAAAAGTTTGTCCTATAAATTTGACGTGCTGATTTCGAATATACAGTGTGTCTCACGGCACGTTGGATTGTATGGGCACTTTTGTTATTATTAGAGATAGGAAGTCGGTTAAATGGACAAAGTAGTACATATTTATGTGCTCTTTCATAATCTGTTCAGAAAACAGTTGAATTCCAAACGGTTTCCAAGCTATTTTGAAAAAACAAAAATATATCATTTTTTAATTATGGTCATAACTTCTTTATTTGTGATCCAATAAAAAAAATGTCAGTTTAAACTTTTTCCGTCAATGAATTCGTCAGAAACAAACGAAACTTTTGTTTTTCTTATGGACGCCATATTGGTTTTATACATGTTTCGATTCATCGTTTCGTTCTGAGTAATTTGGTATGCCACATGCCATGTTTTTAATACAATAAGATAATAGAATTGACTGAAAATTGTATACTTCGAGAATTGCTGAAAATCGTATGGTGCCATGGAAGACATTTTGTGTAACAATGTGATATCTACCCATCTGTACCCATCTGTTGGAGAAAATTGGTGAAAACCCAGAATTTTATAAAAAGAAATATTATGATCCGATGAAACATATTTTCTAACTGCGGTATTATTATCTGAAAGAAGACGCGCTACTGGGTACTGGACCCGCGAAAATCAGCTCCTTTTTGTACCGCGCCATAATCAGGTGCGGTTTGGTTTTAATCGGACCAATTTTTTATAACAAAAATTTAACTTCGGAGAGGTATCGGCAATATTGCTCTCTGACGACGTGGAAGAAAGAATGGACGATATACCGTTGGCCTTACGCTAAGGTATGTGGTTCCAACAAGACGGAGCACCTGCACATAATGCCCGAATTGTGAGGAACTATTTAGATATAAGACATAAACGGAGAGTAATTGCTACCTATTCAGAAGTATCATGTCCACCAAGATTGCCGGATCTTATCCTTTGTGATTTTTATCTATGGAGTGACTTAAAAAATAAGGTGTATGGTGTTTATAATTTTGGAAACGGTGGGGAGTTACGTGACACCGTCATCGCCCCTTTCAATTCGGTTGACAGTAGGACCCTCGGTAAGGTCACTGTATTACGTAATGCTGCGAAAAATGACTCCACGAAAATGGCGAGATTTTTTAAAACATTATTTAGTTTGTTAAAATGTTGTTACTTTTTTATGTTGTGTAGTTAGTACAAATAAATACATTCCAAAACTTTACTGTAACTTGACTATGGACACATAAATATTGTATCACTCAAATATGCTTTTCATGCCACAATGCGATTTTAAGATATAAAAAAAACTTCAATTTTGTCGGCTTATTGTGTTCTAAATATGGCATGTGGCATACCAAATTACTCAGAAAAGACTTCTGAATCGAAACATGTATAAAACCAATATGGCGTCCATAAGAAAAACAAAAGTTTCGTTTGCTTCTGACGAACTCATTGGCGAAAAAAATTTTAAACTGTCATAATCAAATTGTAGACAAAAAAAGTGCCTTTATAATGTCAAAACGCTTTTTTGATGGCATCACAAATAAAGAAGTTATGACCAAAAAAAAAATGTTTGGGTTTTTTTCAAAATAGCTTGGAAACCATTTGGAATTCTACTGTTTTCTGAAAAGATTATGAAAAAGCAGATAAATATACACTACTTTGCCCATTTAACCGACTTTCTTTCTTTAATATGTAATAACAAAAGTACCCATACAATCCAACGTCCCGTGAGACACACTGTATAGTTCGGCTTATTGTAAGAGTATATTACATTACAAAAGCTGTTTTGTTTTTTTCACGAGCACGTAATATGCGTTACAGCTCGAGTATTGTACATAATTTTACCTACAACTAATTTTACCTTAGGTTAGTATATTTGACAGATCAACAGAATGTATTTTATCTATTGCTAGTTATTCGCGCGACATCTATTTCAACTGTGTTCAACTGGGAAATTATAATCAAATAGGAAAATATGGATCCTTATTTGTGTTGTGATGACATTATGTCGTGCGTTAAAAACACAAAAGCACAACCAAAAGCACATGTTTGTTATAAGCGATATACGAGTGAAGCAGTCCATGACGTAAGGGACATATATAGATACGGTCGTAGGTAATAGTATATTACATTACAAGAGCAGTAACTCGCATATTACGTACGAGTGGAAATTTAACATACGAGCCGCGAAGCGGCGAGTTTTGTTATTTTCCACGAGTATGTAATATGCGTTACAGCTCGAGTATTGTACATAATTTTACCTACGACCGACAATTTCAATAAATTGTATCAAAAATGACAAACACATACAGGTAAGAATATTTGACGGTTAACCAATCAATGTATTCGCGCGACATCTATTGCAACTACGGAGAACTTTGTCTGAAGTGTCGATCGAAAATTTCAGTACAAATTCAACATAAATTATCACGTGCAAGTAATAATATGTTACAGCTCGAGTATTGCACTTACTTACGACCGAAAATTTCAATAAATATAAATTGTATCAAAAATTACAAATAAATAATCAAAATATTCGCGCGACATCTGTCATTATGACATTAGGTCGTGCGTTAAAAACACAAACGCACAGCCAAAGGCACACGTATGTTATAAGCGATATACGAGCTAAGTAGTCCGTGACGTAAGGGACATTTACACATACGGTCGTAGGTAAAAAAAATAAGGGGTTACTATCAATATAAGACACTTTTCTAATCATTTTATTCTATTTCTTTTTATAAAAATGAACTGTGTGGTCAGACTAAAGATAATAATCAATAAGCGGACACAAAATGATCATATGATACCATTTAATCAGCACAATCTATACATATATTCAACATGAATGCCTACAGAAAACATGGAATTAATTGTTTTTCTGTCACACCGTGGTTTTTAATAATAGGGAATGTTGTACTATCAACACAATAACAACCCAGACAATATTTATGTATTTTTTTTATCAAAAAATGAATTAGTTTTTGTTGCAAAACAAATTTTTTCAATCATCCTTGTAGAGAATCGATTTTTCTAACTTTGTACTTTAGTTGAGTTATTTATCCATGCCCTATTTATGTCAATCAACTCTACCACAATTGATTGTTTTCGGCTAAGCAATGTTGCATATTTGATACGTATTTTTTTGTTCGAGAGTTAAAATGCATTCTAGGACAGGTAACTACATACCTAGATTAATTTATTGGTAGTTTTTTAAAAAAGGGAAACAAATAGCCCACCAAAACATAATATTTATTCTTTAGGTTCAATAAGCTATAAATTTTGAGGGATTTAGATAGAATATTATGAAGGAAACATGGAACGATTTGATTTATCTGAAAGGATACACGTTTCATAAATTTTGAATTACACATATAATGGCGTATAAAAGCATTTTAGCAAAAGAATGTCATCGATACCATCCATGTAGAATTAACATTCTGATTTATAGCGTATTATAAAGTTTATGGGGATTTTCTGCATAATAAAGCGAGATATAAGCAATATAAAACGTGTTCTGGTCATCAATAATGTAACGGGGCGGTTATCTAACGTTGTATAAAAATATGATGGAGGGTTGTATTAGGCAGTAAAACGGTGATATTATCTTAAATAATGGAGTATTTACCGGAATTGGGTTTTATTCGTTCTCGTTTATGAAATGTTTGCTTGAGGTAAGTTGCTGGTTGGTGATTATTCTTCTGAGTAGGCTTTATAATTCCCTCCTCGGGTCACTAATTGCGGTATAAATTAAATAAAGAACTTAATTAAAATGTCTACGAGCGGTTTAATTAAATCTTTGCACAGGATATCCCGCAGAGAAACATTTGCACGTCGTATTATTGTTTAGTTTACGTAAAGAACAAAAAACTCCTAATGATTGCAGTATTGTAGAAAATTTTAACTGTAAAGTAATGTTTGGTTTAACGTCAAAAAGTCTGGTATAAAAAATGAACTTTATGAACTCTATTTTTGTTAATAAAATTAACCATGTCGGCGGCATAAATATGGATTTTGTGTAGTTCTACTTTCTCAGATACTCCTATTCATTATTAATTTGCATATTTTTAACTTCTGGCTACAAGTTGCTACGTAACAACTGCGTTACAGAATTGGCCTGATTATCGTGGTAAGTTTGAAACTACATGACTGGAATAATAAATTATGTTTTCAATGCAAAATGTATATTAATTCATATGATCGTAAAAAAATAAAATACACTTTAAATCTATTTTTAAAATTCTTTTAAAACATTCACTTGTAATTACTATCTAAGATACAGCATATCTATTTAAACACTTAATTTTTTATTGCTGTTTATAGATTCTCCAGTTCCAAACTCATTTTTGCAATGCTTGTTTTTGAAATGCTCAAAACTAAAAGAAAGAAATTGAAAGAACATTTATGATCTTTTAAGAAATCGCCTGTCTTTTTCGGGTTTCTTCACTTTTCACTGTTTAATACCATCGAAATTATATTATGCAACTGCACTAAAGAAACAGAAATATAAATGACAAAATCACCACACAGTGGCCAGTCGTAGTATTAAGAAATACTTTCTCAAAAACAAAATTTTTGTCGTCTAAAGTGGTCTTGCTACAAAATTCTCAATTTTGAGGTTTTGTCAGTTTCAGTATGCAGAAATCTACAGCGGAGGTACATGTGCAGTCAGAGCGCTTCACTTGATTATCAACTTGAATTGTGGCCTAAAACATTCTCATATATCACCTCAAAGATGATCATAACTTTGAAATGACTTACGATACTACGAACTACGATATACTCCTGAAACATTTATATGTACCTATATAACATGTATAACTATAACTAGTATGAAAATTATCTTCAGGCGGGCTTAAGTTAAAATCCCCCCACCTTAAAATATAAAAAAAAGAAAAAAGACATAATTATGTTCCATGATTTTTTAAAGTTTTTTTAAGTTTTTTATTTGTTTAAACGATGTAATGATATCTGCCTAAAAGTTACATAACAGAAAATATTCCAAATTGTAAAACAGTGTCAGAGGTCGCAACAGTGTCCGCAAGTGATCATGTATCCTTTCAACATAATTTTCTATTAAGAATTTTCTGAAGTATTTGTGTTGTTGTCCACATCTTCATGAATTATTGTTCAAATAGATAAAAAACACCTTTCCGTCTTACTTGTTCTAGACAAATAAGCCGGGAAATCTAAATATCTAAATGTAATTCCGATCTGTTGAATGTGGAAGGTCCACCACGATTTAAGAAGACTAGCGTCTTGTTTGCCCTCTAGTAAGTAATCCCGAATACTTACGAGCGCAGGCGACGTTGAGCGACCATAATTTAAATGAAACCGTAACACCTATGTGAAGTTAGCCCCCAGCCCCCTCTTATGGGAATTTACATGTATAGAAAAACTCTAATTACTCGAGTACCCTTAGAGATACCGCAACGAAACTAACACTGTTCGAACGAGTATTCTTCGGCCAATCTAAAAGTGGAAAAGTCCGATCCGAAATATGTAAATTAGTGGCCGTAATTAATTAATAACTGATTAGGTGACACGGAATATTTGCAAAAATCGGGATATTCAATGGGCTGTATCTCGTTGACCATTTGTTCAATCTTAGTAAAACCAACACCATTCGATTCCCCTCTTCTTAAACTATAGTGGTGTCAAAAAGTCCGATCACAAATAGTAGAGTTTGAGCTAGAATGCGTGGGCAAAGGTCGGCGTGTTATTGCAGTCCAGGTTTCCGCTAATTAGTGGTCTAAAAAAATTCCTGAACTTTGACTATTTTTAGGGATGCGAGTATGGAAGCATACACCGTTTCAGCAGAACAATATGCATAACCCCTTTTTATCATCCGATTGTAACAACAAATACATAAAGGGAAAAAAGCAGCTTGTCTCACCGGGGGAAAGTTATCCATAAAACTTTTTTTCAACCGATTTCAATAAACGATACATTTTTGGAAAGCTCACAACGTGCTGAGTCTACAGTAGTTATGGGAACAGGATCAAATCATAATTACTACCTCAAAAATTGAAAAGATAGTATTTTTTTTCATAAATTTTCACATTTGTCAAACCTCATAACTCCGCAAATAGTTGACGAATTATATCAGTAGTTGCAGCAATAGAAAGCCCAGACGTCGCTTTAACTCCCATAGTTATGGCAACTTAAGATTATACTAATTAGTGATGTAAAAAAATTAACGAACTCTTAACGTTTTTACAATCGGATGAGCGTCTAAGCAGAACAGGGCTTCATAAAAAATGCTGCATAAGTCATTTCTTTTCATCCCATCGTGACAATATGTACTTCAAACGGTAGAGGAAGGCTGCCCCTACCCACGGTTGTTATGGCAACTCGAAATTACGTTAATTAGTGATGTAAAAAGATTAACAATGTTTGATCATTTTTACCTTCGGATATACGCCAAACCAGAAACGATCATACATGGTATACCGATCACAAACTATTTTATTTGTATTCCTGGCACATGTAGATATTTACGCCAAATTAGATCGAAGCTCGTCATACATTTTGTAAAATGCGAATATGCAATTCGCGAACAAGTCAATTTTAACAACTGATTTAATGATTTCAGTGAATTTTAATAGTATTTGTTATTTTTGATAATTAAATATAATTAAAGATATAATAAATATTATTAATATTAATAATATTAATATTAATAATATTAATATTAATAATATTAATATTAATAATTTACTATTAATATATTTAATTAAAAAAATATAATTCAAATGTAATTTATTGTACACTGATTGGCGCTCTTGTTTTGGCGCCGTAGTGGGGCTTAGTCGAACGGCCCACCAAGTGACGCCGGCAACGAATGCCGACAAAGACACAAAGAGAGTGCCGACATTGGCGCTTTGCTTTGCTAATATCAAAGGGTGCCGGTATATCGTTTTTGTCAAGTTCTTACCCCTATCATTTGATATATGTTTCATAACAAAAATCGAAAAAAAAAGTTATGGCTATCTTTTATGGCTAACTTCTCCGCGGTAATTAAGTTTATTTCAGTTTAGTTACATTTTTCTAATTAATGATTTGCTTTATAAGTCAGTCCATCTGACCGTAAAAATGGTCAAAGTCGTTATTTTTTTAATGCAATAATTAGCGTATTCTCGTATATGGGTTCGGTTCTAATGAACATTTTGTTACGAATTGATGAAAACATGACTTATGTAACTTGATTTATCTATCGCTGTACGCCTTAAAAAATTAAACATTCATAGGTATGTGTGAAGTAAAAATAAGTAAAGTTAATTTTTGTAGACCACTTTTTATCGGAAACCTGACCTGCAATAACTCCCATAAGTAGAGACAAGCTGCTTTTTTCCCTTTATGTATTTGTTGTTACAATCGGATGATAAAAAGGGGTTATGCATATTGTTCTGCTGAAACGGTGTATGCTTCCATACTCGCATCCCTGGATAAAAATAGTCAAAGTTCAGGAATTTTTTCAGACCACTAATTAGCGGAAACCTGGACTGCAATAACACGCCGACCTTTGCCCACGCATTCTAGCTCAAACTCTACTATTTGTGATCGGACTTTTTGACAATACTATAGTTTAAGAAGTGGGGAATCGAATGGTGTTGGTTTTACTAAGATTGAACAAAGGCTTAACGAGATACAGCCCATGGAATATCCCGATTTTTGCAAATATTCCGTGTCACCCAATCAGTTATTAATTAATTACGGCCACCAATTTACATATTTCGGATCGGACTTTTCCACTTTTAGATTGGCCGAAGAACAGTCGTTCGATCAGTGTTAGTTTCGTTGCGGTATCTCTAAGGGTACTCGAGTAATTAGAATTTTTCTATACACGTAAATTCCCATATGAGGGGGCTGGGGGCTAACTTCACATAGGTTAAGGTAACCGTAACTGTCCATCCGTCCAAACCGTATTTATCCATCATCTGCTTTATCTCTTTGTTTATTAATTTAGCCACTATCACAAAACTTGAGAACATCTCAAGTCGATCGCAAAAAGGAGGTATCGAATTATAAATCACCCTAAATCACATATAAACATAAGTTGTCCATCAAGTAGCACGTATTTGTAAAAATTGCAATTATCGTGCAGCTGGCTCGTCGGCTTCGCACCATATTTCAACATTTTTTGAGAAATTGATAAAAAATGTTAATTGTTAATAAAAACACCCGGTATATGCAATGAAGAAGATGATTATAATTTCGTATACTATTTTCAAATAACATTTTTGCATAGCTTGCACCATGAATGTACTCATGAGATAATTACATTCTCATATTTGCATTTTAGGTTTCTCCTATTAGTGTCCAATTTTCTGCCTTACACGGCATAAGCGCGGACACGATTATTTTATTAGAACGGAAACAAAAGACCTGTTGTTAGAAAACAGGATACTACATTATTTAATTAGTGACTTTACAACGTACGCTATAGTTTGTTTACATCGGTATCACGCCCTTTTCAGTCGAATCAAATATAGGGAGAACCAGTCAGTGCTATCGAATGCGCTCGAAAGTCGCCATCGGTTGGTTTCTATCGTATACACTAATTCTATGTATACCGGGAGCTTTCTAGCGTAGAGTCCCGACTGAACCTGACTGCTAACACCACCTGCACTCGTGAATGTCCGGGACTGCTTACTCGAGGACAATCTAGACGCTAGTTTTATTAAGAAGGCGTTGCGTGATTATTTAGTGGACGGGGAGTTTTACAGTGTTGACGATTACATCACTGGCTCCGATTAAATGTTCTGTGTGATTTTTGTCTGTATTGCTATTTAAGGGGGGATTCCGGTTTTCTGATGAAAAAAAATCGATTTTTTTTTCTGTACGTTATATTATTATTTAAGGTCTTAAGAATGTATGTACGAAGTTTTAAGGTAAAATTTGCAAAATTAGCGAAGTTGTAAGCAATTAGCCAACGGCGTGCAGGTGCCAAAAATATGCAGCGCGCGGATCGGTCGTATCGCGCGCTGAACAATTTTTCCGCCCGAGTTTTTCAAGCCAAAAAAATTTGCAGTGTGTGGTTTATTATTCTGTGAAATTCTCTCGTGAACAATCATCGATAAAAAAACACTCAAGAAAAACTCCTACACGTGCGGATGGACAACAAAAAAAGAAAATGTTCTGAGAATGCACACTCGTGAAAGAAAAGCATTTGCTAGTACATCTGCCGATAAATTGTCGACAGCGGAAGACGAAAAAAGTATAGTGCTGGGTTTTGGAGACGGGATATGGAAGAAGTGAGGTCACATTTCCGTTGTATAGGATCTCTATATTTATGGAGAAATATAACAAAGTGGTTGAGCATATGTACTGCCCTGTGGGATCACAGAGTTGGTGCAAATGGCGAAAAACTGAAGCCGAGAAAACTCTGGATGAATTCAATAACACTTGCTAATAATGTCGAAAATGCCATCAAGCCGATTTACAACGACTTGTCGTCGAGAGAGTTGCTAGAACAGTGTTTGGGTGGTGACTAGGGCTGGGCAAAAAAATTGATCGTTCGATCATCTTATTTGAAAGATCGAAAGATCGATCAGATCAATCAGATCGATCAGATCGAAAAGATCGATCAGATCGATCTTTTGATGAAACGTACATGGTTGGACACGTGTCGTACGTATATGAAAGAACTGAAAGATCGATCGATCGATCGTGATCGATCTTATCGATCAGATCGATCAGATCGAAAAGATCGGCTTCGGATTCGATCTGATCGATCTGATCGACCTTTTCGATCTGATCGATCTTTTCGATCTGATCCATCTTTTCGATCAAATCGATCTTTTTGATCTGATCGATCTTTTCGATCTGATCGATCATGCTCGATCGATCGATCATATCGATCTCAAATTGTGATCAAAGATCGTTCACAAATTTCCGAGATCGCCCACCCCTAGTGGTGACACACAAAACAACAACTAAAGCTTCAATTCTACTGTCTGCCGCCTCGCACCCAAACATCTTCACCGTCGGTCAAAATTGCGGCTTATGCAGCAGAAGGCATTTATAATAAAGGCTTTTCTGCCATCCTCTAAACTATGACAACTATAGGAATCGTTATTGGCAAGAAAACGAAAATATTTGCAAGTGTTCGCGAGAAACTTCGTTTGTTGATGTCGTCGAGACGTGCACTAGAGGCTGCAAAATAAGCTCAAACAAGGCGTAGAAATGAGCAAGTCTAAAATTAAATTCTACGAAGTGGAGGAAGGAATAAAGTATGGCTCTGGTATAGCATATTAGCAGAAAAACACTGTAAGTACTCGATGTCCCGTAATAAACTGTACTTGAATGTTTAAACGTGTTTTTCTCGGAACAGTTTTTTCGCAAACGGTTGGCATGATATTTCGAAACCTATTAGACCGATTGACTTCAAATTTTAACTGGATGTTCAGTAAACATGCCTTTATCGTTTGATGAACAAGAAATGCAATAAGTTATGTACTTTTCCTTTTATAGAGAAAACATTGTCAATTTTTTTGAGAAAAATCGATATTTTGAGTTTAAGAAGCCACCATTTCCTCAAATATAAATATTTTTATTTTCTGGTTCATCAAACGATAACTACTTATGTATTAAGTAGGCCGCTATTCGAGATTTTTATTTCAGATCACCTGGAGTGGCCCAATCATGCCAACCAGTGACCGCGGATCTTCGCGCAGTGTCATGGTCGCGGGTGGCTAGTGAGCGTGATTCATCATATTTCTGTATTATTTTTTTTTTGTAAATACTTGAAAAGCTAACAAATATTTGTGCCAAATTTGGAATCAATTTATTGCATAGTCTCGCCAATAAAAAATTCTAAAAAAGGCGGTAATTTTAGAGGAAAAAACCGGAATCCCCCCTTAATCGACAATTGTCAATATCTGTAATGGATCTATGGCAAATAAAGAATTACATATTATTGTTATTATTATAATTTTCGTTAACTCCGTAGTGCTACCCAATACAGAAACAATTTATCTCCTTTTCAATTTCTCTTACAGTGCAAAATACCACCCAGTATTAATTATTCGCTAGTTTATGCACAATGTTGTATACACCCACGTATAAAGTAAATACCAACTCTAAAGTTTACAGTATCACTGTTGTACTTCACGTAAATTGCGCGCATTCAGTGGCATGGCCGCTTTTCATTCGTACTGTTGGTAATGAAAAATAATTCCCTGGGGAAAGCTCTTTCGCTTATCCCTTGATAAAGAGACCGTGCAAGGTAACTGCCCTCATTGCTCAGGGGGCGCAATGAGACATCTGAGAGTAATTGAGCTGCTACCTTCATAATTTATGAAACGAGCGAGATCGTTGTTCCGCGACCTTTAATCATACTTGTTGTTTTACATATACATACCTAGTACCTACGCACACACCTTAACCAAAGTTATTACTGATGAATGATATTGATCGCCTAATTGTGATGGCATTGTAGTTTTGTTGTTGTTGTTATTATTATTATTTGTCTGCATTCATCCTAGATACAGGGTGTCCCACTTTTTTTCCGGCCACTTTTTTTTAGATACAAAATGTCATTCTGAATAAAAAGTTTCATATGAACTTAGGGGTTTTTTCAGCTCCTTAACAAGTTACAGCTGTTCAAAATGAAAATCGAGCATTTTTTAAATAATGACAACTGACAAAAATTGTTTTCAAAATAATTCTGAGTTGGCTTTTAAATCTTATATTAACGCCATTCCATAGAAATCAGACGAATAAAATAATCAATTATATTATTTGGGTACTTGGTGAATTCGTTATTGGTTGATGTTAATCACCCGTTTTATGCTGGCGGTTCGTACAGCAAAAAAAGCAAATAACTGGTAATAAGTTTAGTAGCAATTTATTTGTTATTTTTTTCTTATAAATAATACCTATTTAACAAACACTAACAAAACAAAAACAAAAACTGGATAAGTAATAAACAATACATTAACGAAGAAGAAAATAAAATACATCAAAAAAATTGTTCAAAATAACCTCCACCAATATCTATGCACTTTTGGCAACGAATTATTATGGATTCTTGCACACTACGTAGTGATTCCACATTTGTTTTAAGCATATCAAAAACGGCTTGAATTCTTTGTAGAAATGCATGTCTTGTATTTATCGGTGTTTTGTACACTTCTGACTTAACGTAGCCCCAAATATGGAAGTCCAGAAGAGTAATATCAGGCGAACGCGGTGGCCATTGAACAGGCCCGGCGCGACCAATCCAACGCTGGTTGTAATGGTTATTTAACCAGTACCTCACCTGTCTGGCGTAATGAATTGCAGCGCTATTCAACTGAAACCGTCCATTTTGTCGGTAATTAATTGGCACATCTTCCAAATAATCTATCAACCTATTCTCTAAGAATAACAGAAAATTATTTGCATCCACTCTGTCGGGAAGGATGTGAGGCCCAATCAGATGTGATCCCACCAGACCAGCCCAAACATTTACTTTAAATTCATGCTGATAAGATACTACTGTCGTTGTATGAGGGTTTTCGTGGGCCCATACGCAAAAATTACGGCGGTTTGTAATTCCACGACGAGTAAATGTTGCCTCATCTGTCCAGATAATTTTATTTCTTACTTCTTGTGGACTATCAACAAACCAACGACAAAAATCTAACCGGTTTCGAATATCTTGGGGCAGTAACTCTTGCACTTTTTTTGAACGAAATGCCTTTCGTCTATCGTTGCGTAAATTTTTCCATACAGTGGTTTTCGGCAATCTCAGATGGCGCGCTGCACGCCTTACACTTAAATTACGGTTTTCGTGAAAAGCATGCGAAACTCTTGCATTAACTCTTCTTACTCTTTGAGCTGCTTGGTTGTGATCTCCCACTGGTCTTCCCCTTATTCCATTTTCTCTAATCATTCTATGAATATTACTAAACACTGCAGCATCCGGAAGTCTTCTCGCTGGAAATCTTCTTTGGTATTCCCTCCGTGCCCTTCGACAATTTCCATTGCAGTACCCATAAATAAAATGAATATCGGCATATTCACTGTTAGTAAATTTTTTGGGCATAATATTGTTCGGATTTATAATTATTTGTGAAAATGCAATAACAATCCTGTTATTAGAATTACTAGAATGACAGCAATGTGATGTATAAAATCAACCTGAAGTATTATTTTTAAAGCATTCTTGATATATGCGTATCAAAGCCGCCTATAAAACAACTGAAAAAAATGCTTGATTTTCATTTTGAAAAACTTGTTAAGGAATTGAAAAACCCCTAAGTTCATATGAAACTTTTTATTCAGAATGACATTTTGTATCTAAAAAAAAATTTTGCGGGAAAAAAAGTGGGACACCCTGTATATGGAAGGAAATATTTGTTACTGGTTTTTCTAACATATTAAATAGTTGGGCTTATAAATTTATAAACTTATAAACAATTTGTTGGAAACGGGTTCTATATTAACCAGAAAGAAGCACAAAAAGAAATTTATTGTACACTGCTCAAAAAAATTAGGGGAACACTTTCTTCGAAACCAGTAACTTTTTAAATAATAGTTCTATGCAAATAAAATTTGGTATACTTCAACGCCATTTATTTAACTAAAGAAAGTTACAGAAACAATGTTACAACTCTTAGAACCCTTAGCGTAGAATCACCCTAACAAAAACTACTGCGTATGTTCAATATTGCTATATAACCTGTATAATCTGTATAACATGTGACCCCATGTAGGCAAAATTCAATTATACGCATACGAAATATGATACCGCAGATAATCAAATTCGATTCGACACGAAGGTACACCATAGAGCTATACCTGTTGCCATAATAGCATGCGGGTTCGTAATATGTCCTCCTCAATATCCTTTGAAGCCGTACAAACCCCCAGGGTTCATGATTGAATCTTACAAATGATTAAAAATGATTAAATTAAAAGGCGAATTACGTTTAATAGTGATTGTTCCTATAAATAATGGTATAGAGAAATTCTATGGTAATTAAATCCATTATGCTTTTAATGAAAAAGAAACCAAGAAAGTGCAGGTTGGATGATGAAAATTATTTGCGGGTACTGAAGGAAATTTCTGCTTTTAATTCCTTTTAGTGGATTGTGAATAAATAAATAAATAGTTTTTTTTGGTATTTATGTATGGAATTTTATTGATTTCGCTTGCAAAAACTTGGAAACCTGTTTTAACCGTTTTTTTTTTTTTTGAAAGTTTAAGATATACTTTGATAGTCTCTAGGATAACGTCAACAAATTTAAAAAAATGGTTATTGAATACATAACACTAAAAGTAAGATCGCATTCTATTGGTTTATAACTTTTAACTTAAACTGTCATCTTGGCAAATTGTAGTATCAAAACGTTGGTACTTTAATGAAACAAATTATAAAAAAAATAAATCTAACATTCTCTAGAAAATGGTATTGAATTATTCTGTCTGTTAATTTATCACAGTCTGGGCAAAGACTAGACATATAAGACTGGCCACTCCGTGCAAATCCTTTGATCTTTATGACCTGCCGCTCAGGGACCTTGAACCGTTGTCCCTTTAATTTGGTTTAGCTTTCGGGCGGGAAGTTTGAATGAGTTATTTTAAGTTTATTGTTTGATATTCAAAAGTCAAATATAATCAATGAAATAATTGACGTACTCACTGGTCTAATGCTGTTCAAGTTCCAGACCGACTAACTACTTGAAAACACGAAAAGAAACATCGCAATAAATACCGATCAGATAAACAACAAATGTTAACGTCAAAACAAGTGTTGTTTGAGGTTAGAGTTGCCGGTTAGGACAACAGCTGATTTTAAAATCCACGCGCTATTTTGTCGATTTCTACCGAGTACTCACGAATGGGCTTTAATCTGGTTTAGCCCTCTATCTCTCTCTCGAAACGTAGTTCCTTTTTCGAGTGGCCAGTCTTATATGTCTAGTCTTTGGTTTGGTTCTGACAAAACAACCAAAATATCTTAAAACAGAACGAAACTGTTGTTATATAATGGGGTCGTGGTGGTCGATTTTGCACTTTTAGCTGAAATAGTCGTTAACTAGGCGGAAAAGTAGTGAAAAAAATTTCAGCCGTATAGGGGATGTTTCAAGGGGGTTGAAACATATCTTTGACGTGAATATTCTGAAATCTTGTGAGCATGATAATTTTATATCTGTAAATACAGGAAAGATGGTAAAAAAATCTAGCACTTATGGGGTGGGTTTTGGGGGTTGTTTAGATACAAATTTAGTTTTAAAGTTCTAGAACCTAGTGCATATAATACACCTGTAGATATATTTTAAAATTAAACATCTTTCGGTGGAGAGAAATCTTATCATTATGATTTACGAAATAAACCATATGATACTGGATTACGGAAAAAATTATTTTTTTTTACAGTTATCAGTCCAAAACTGACTTAAAGGGCTTACAATCGCCGTCATCAGATGCGCTAAATTATTGACTATTGATATAATATCACTTCTCTACTAACTAAATACAAAAGTATTACCTGTAATTATCGTCATGATTACAGTTATTACAGATGCCATAATTGATTATGGTTTGTTTCGTAAACCGTATGATTTATAAACAATGTTTTCAACCAAATGTTGTTTCTTATTAAAATATTTATCCAATGATACCACACAGACCTAGGTTCTGATAGTAAATTCCTCCCCCATGTAGTTATCACTACTTTTCGATATATTGTGGAAATCAAAACTGTAAGCTTAGATACCTAAGCTTCCTGAGCTTATATGATGTCATATAATCATGAAAATGTCCGTTTATGTCGACGAGCTTCTTTCTGTACATTCTGGCTGCCTCGCGAAGATATCGTATATTGTCTGCAAGCCTCAAAGCAATAATGCAATGCATCTTTATAAAATGAAATTCATCATCTACTATAAAACGGGGTGAGATTGATCAACTCGTTTTTGGTGTGATCAATCTCACCCCGTTGTATTTTCGTATAAAAATTGACTCATTTTCATTCTTTACTTTCAGTCAGTTTACTTCAGGCCTAACCTATCTGTGTACGATCCAATGGTGTAGATGCTAATTCAAAATAACATACATATATTAGCACAATCAAAAGCCTGAAAATGTCTGGCCAAGGTGTTAAGATTACATTTGAATTTGTTTAGGTATACAACGAGTGATCAATCTTAATACTAAATTATCCCCAAACTTTTAAACCGAATTTTCAATCAAAATTCTAATTCGTAATTTTTAAAATACGCGTTTCAAAATACCGTTATATCCCAGCCAGCGTGCACTCGCCGCTTATCAGAGTCTCCAAAAAACTTGTTTTTCAAAGAGTAGGTACTACGGCCCCAGGCTATAACGTGAGAGTTGAGACAGTTTCGGAAAAATACGCATCGTGTCCGTACGCCGGTTGATAATTCCGTCGAAATTTTGTTAATTATCGAGTAAATTCGAAAGAATTTCAAGTTCAAGTGTAACCTACATGTGCCAATAGAGCGTTGCGTTATATATGTTATTAAATGATGGCGTTTCCTTATCTGGTAAGTGTTGTTTTCTCGATTTCTATTTCTTGAATTAACAACTTATGTATCAGAATGGATCAAACAGCGAAAATAACAGAAGGCATACTAAAATATTTACAACAAAATGATTATCTACTATAGTACTTAAATAATCAACCACGAAGGTTATTGACATGAGCTTAAAGCATTTATATAAACAGTTGTTATATAATACTTTAGCTTTTTCTTTACGATTGTTCTTTTGAAGATAAAAACATTGAGAGTCATATCTAGTCGAAGTGATTATTGTGAGTAACATTTTTTTTTATTAATTACGAATAAAAATCAACAAAATAGTAAATATTCGTTTGAGATACTTCGTGAAATTGATGACGTAAATCATGTATCTTGGTGTATCGTGTATGACAATGCTCTACTTTCTAGAGTGTATCTCTAAAAGCGATAAAAAAGAACCTTTTGCCAGTCATCTGTTTATTTATTAATAATCCTTCATTCCGAGAATGCCAGTGGCAGAGATAAAGTATTAACAGGAACTGTGACACACTGGGAAACAATCGGGTGGAGCAAAATCGTAAAATACAACCATAAAATTATTTTATGACGCTGTAGTACCATTGCAGTGGTATACTACTTAGTTCTGGCCAACAGACAGATAGCATTACCTATAAAGTTATTATAGGATGTAACATGCATGTTGTTTTCGATAATTTGATTTGGCTGACTTTGTAGTATGTTAGAATATCAATAATTACATAATTGCATCAACAGGTTATTTTGAAAACTATGTAATGAACTGAAAACCAGAATAGGATTGATATTATGGTGAGGTAGTAGGCATAAAATTGTCTTCACATACTCTGTTCAAATAAATATCGATCATTAAATACAGTTATTTCATTAATTACGTTTATACATTCTTTTGGATGTTTTTTTTGGCGAAAAATGTGGATTGGCTTACCAGAAAAAAACTCATCTTTGATATCATTGTTTGTCATAATTCATCACACCGGACAGCATAAACAATCTGCAATTCATGTAACTTGCGCTTACGTCACAAATACAGATATTGAGGAGTTATTAGCCATAAAATCGCATGTTATTTATCTTTTTTCGTTATGCTATATGCCCACCAGAGGGCAGCGAGCGTAAATATTGAATTCAACGGTAAACAAACTTCGAGAATGAATCAACAGCGTATTCCACCGAAAAATAGGATCACCATGGGAACTAGTTGTGCAAAGTTTCATGTAAAATTCATACCATCGTCCTGCGTACTATAGCCTAAGATATAGTAATCCCTAACGACTAACTAAACCCAACGATCGTATTGTTTTGGTATTTTACCTTTACATCGTAGAAAATATCGTCGTTTTTTCTTGGTTTTCATAAACCGGGAATGCACTACACATTAGAAGAGCGTTTTTATGGTTTATTAGTCCACTGAAGCGAGGAATTACTAGATTTTTTTTTGCAGAAATTGGCAATATTTACATTCAGGAGATCTGGAGAGTATTCTGTGGGTGTGTGGTGATTAATTAAGTACTTCAAAATATGTGAAATGTTCTGACATCTAGCCTCAAAAATTTGCTGATAATGTTTTTGTGAATTTAATTTTATTGTATTAAAATTTTAGAGGAATTTAATATGGAAATATAAGAACAAATTGAGAAGGTTCTGCAAACAAATTAAAGGTGAAAAAATAAGAACTACCCTAATGTAGATATTTAATATAAAATTTCAGTTTTTTACGTAATTTTGTTGAGTAATTTTCGTTTTACTGAAATTTGAGATTTCTTATATTTAAGGGGTTTAAATTGAATGTATCTACAGGATAAAATTCATTACTCATTATTGAAAAATAGGTAATACACTTTTCTCTGAAGTGTTATCGCCTTACATAAGAACATTTTCGAGAAAACGACAATCGAAAATCATATCAATAGCAATATTAAACATACATTTTGCGAATTGTAAGATAGCTGGCGTTTTGGATAGACTTCTTTGCGCAGAATACGAATTCGCACATAGTTTAAATAGGGGCTTTAGAAATCTATTATCTTTCATGTAAAGGAACATGTCTGATGTTTACTTTTTGAACTTTAGTGATGGGAAAAACTTTCAGATCGGATTTCTATTCATAAAAATATTACATATGATATTGCAAAAACCTTGACTACCAAAAATGGTCAAGATTCATTGAAAATGTGGAATGGTTTACCAGAAAAGAAAAACTCATCTGTGATATCATTGTTTGTAATAATTCATCACACCGGACAGCATAAACAACCCGCAATTCATGTAACATGCGCTTACGTCACAAATACAGATATTGAGGAGTTATTAGCCACAAAATCGCATGTTATTTATCTTTTTTCGTTATGCTATATGCCCACCAGAGGGCAGCCAGCGTAAATATTGAATTCAGCGGTAAACAAACTTCGAGAAGGAATCAACAGCGTATTCCACCGAAAAATAGGATCACCATGGGAACTAGTTGTGCAAAGTTTCATGTAAAATTCATACCATCGTCCTGCGTACTATAGCCTAAGATATCGTAATCCCTAACGACTAACTAAACCCAACGATCGTATTGTTTTGGTATTTTACCTTTATATCGTAGAAAATATCGTCGTTTTTTGTTGGTTTTCATAAACCGGGAATGCACTACACATTAGAAGAACGATTTTTATGGTTTATTAGTCCACTGAAGCGCGGAATTTCTAGATTTTTTTTGGCAGAAATTGGCAATATTTACATTTGGGGGAACAGGAGAGCGTCCTGTGGATTCGTGGGTTTAATTAAGTACTTCAAAATATGTGAAATGTTCTGACAGCTAGACTCAAAAATTCGCTGATAATTTTTTTGTGAATTTAAATTTATTGTATTAAAATTTCAGAGGAATTAAGTATGGAAATAAAAGAACAAATTGAGAGGGTTCTGCAAACAAATTAAAAGTGGTAAAATAAGAACTACCCTAAAGTAGATATTTAATATAAAATTTCTGAAATTTGAGATTTCTTATATTCAAAGTGTTTAAATTGAATGTATTTAAAGGAAAGAAATGCATTACTCATTATTTAAAAATAGGCAACACACTTTTCTCTGAAGTTTTATCGCTTTACATTACAACATTTTCAAGAAAACGACAATCGAAATCATATCAATAGCAATATTAAACATAGATTTTGCGAATTGTAAGATAACTGGCGTTTTGGATAGACTTCTTTGCGCAGAATACGAATTCGCACATACTTCTGAAATAGGGGCTTTAGAAATCTATTATCTTTCAGTCTTTCATGTAAAGGAACATGTCTGATGTTTATTTTTTGAAGGTAAGTGATGGGAAAAACTTTCAGATCGGATTTCTATTCATAAAAATATTACGTATGATATTGCAACAACCTTGACTATCAATAATGGTCAAGATTCATTGAAAATGTGGAATGGCTTACCAGAAAAGAAAAGCTTATCTGTGATATCATTGTTTGTAATAATTCATCACACCAGACAGCATAAACAACCCGCAATTCATGTAACTTGCGCTTACGTCACAAATACATATATCGAGGAGTTATTAGCCATAAAATAGCATGTTATTTAGCTTTTTTCGTTATGCTATATGCCCACCAGAGGGCAGCCAGCGTAAATATTGAATGCAGCGGTAAACAAACTTCGAGAAGGAATCAACAGCGTATTCCACCGAAAAATAACATCACCATGGCAACTAGTGATGCAAAGTTTCATGTAAAATTCATACCCTCGTCCTACGTACTATAGCCTATTATATAGTAATCCCTAACGACTAACTAAACCCAACGATCGTATTGTTTTGGTATCTTACCTTTACATCGTAGAAAAAATCGTCGTTTTTTCTTGGTTTTCATAAATCGGAAATGCACTACACATTAGAAAATCGTTTTTTATGTTTTTTGGTCCACTGAAGCGCGAAAATTCTGTTTTCTTTAGCAGAAATTGGCAATATTTACATTTAGGAGAACAGGAGAGCGTCCTGTGGATGCGTGGGTTTAATTAAGTACTTCAAAATATGTGAAATGTTCTGACATCTAGACTCAAAAAGTCTCTGCTAATTTTTTTGTGAATTGAAATTTATAGTATTAAAAATACAGAGGAATTAAGTATGGAAATAAACGAACATATTGAGAGGGTTCTGCAAACAAATTCAAAGTGGAAAAATAAGAACTCCCCTAATGTAGATAATTAATATAAAATTTCAGTTTTTTACGTAATTTTGTTGCGTAATTTTCATTTTACTGAAATTTGAGATTTCTTCTGTTCAGGGGGTTTAAATTGAATGTATCTATAGGACAAAATTCATTACCCATTATTGAAAAATAGGTAATACACGTTTCTCTGAAGTTATATCGTCTTACATAAGAACATTTTCGGGAAAACGACAATAGAAAATCATATCAATAGCAATATTAAAAATAAATTTCGCGAATTGAAAGATTACTGGCGGTTTTAATAAACTTCTTTGCGCAGAATACGAATTCGCACATACTTCTTAAATATCGGCTTTAGGAATCTATTATCTTTCAGTATTTCATATAAAGGAACATGTCTGATGTTTACTTTTTGAAGTTTAGTGATGGGAAAAACTTTCAGATCGGATTTCTATTCATAAAAATATTACATATGATATCGCAAAAACCTTGACTACCAAAAATGGTCGAGATTCATTGCAAATGTGGAATGGCTTACCAGAAAAGAAAAACTCATCTGTGATATCATTGTTTGTAATAATTCATCACACCGGACAGCATAAACAACCCGCAATTCATGTAACTTGCGCTTACGTCACAAATACAGATATCGAGGAGTTATTAGCCATAAAATCGCATGTTATTTAGCTTTTTTCGTTATGCTTTATGCCCACCAGAGGGCAGCGAGCGTAAATATTGAATTAAACCGTAAACTAACTTCGAGAAGGAATCAACAGTGTATTCCACCGAAAAATAGGATCACCATGGCAACTAGTGATGCAAAGTTTCATGTAAAATTCATAGCATCGTCCTGCGTACTATAGCCTATTATATAGTAATCCCTAACGACTAACTAAACCCAACGATCGTATTGTTTTGGTATCTTACCTTTACATCGTAGAAAAAATCGTCGTTTTTTCTTGGTTTTCATAAACCGGGAATGCACTACACATTAGAAGAGCGTTTTTTATGTTTTAATAGTTCACTGAAGCGCGAAACTTTTAGTTTTTTTTGCGGAAATTGGCAATATTTACATTTAGGATATCAGGAGAGCGTCCTGTGGATGCGTGTGGTGTTTATGGGTCTGGTTCAGGACGTAGATCCGGATGAACTGGCGGCATGCAGGTAGACGACGCTGGAACGACGCCGACGCGGTTGCATTTCGTCGTCGGTTGTGGCGCAAATGTTTCAACCAGGAGGCCAGGAAACGTCGAGGTCGACTGACGAGGCTTCGAGGAGTGCCTGACGTCCATCTAACGCTTAATGGGGGTGCTTGATGGGTATTCGGACGGACTCTGCCGGTGGTGGAGTACTCGACATTTGCGTCTCATGTCGGCGGACGGAGACACATTTTCAATTAGTGTAAATTGAGAAGTGTACGTTCGTAATTGGTGCTGATGGTTTTTATGGGTCTGGAGCACGGAATTTGCTCTTTTTTCTGGGGAGGTTTTCTGGTTGTGCGATGAAATTCGATTATTTTGCGAATTAAGTTTGGAGAGTCGTTCATGATGTTTATCTCAAATGTTTTAGAGCGCTTTTGAAAAGGTACTGGCTATTTAATGGGTTTGTAGAAATTTGTTTGTAGACATTTGGTGAATGGTTTACTACCACTTAAGAGAATAGGATTTCTTTCTATTTGGTACAATGGTACAAATTTCTCCTCAGTATGACAATGCTGATTCTGTTTCATATGGAGTTTTATTTTTCCAAAACTTTTAAAAGTGGCAGTGGCCTAAAATGTTGACAGAATCGCATTTCAAACAGTTCTTCAGACTTCTTAAGGAATTGAAAAGTAATAGAACCACATGAAACCTCTTTCTCAGAATATTTTTTTTACTAAAACAAAAAAAAGTAAAGGTTTCTTTTAATTTTCATGTGGAATAGGAGCCAAAGTTCACACAAATCCAAGTAAGCGTTGGTAGATTATTTTCAGCTTTGAAAATAATTAAAGATGATCATTTTTCACTTAATTTTGTTTTAGTAGCATTAATTTTAAGTATATTTTAAATAATATAAAAAAATAATAAAATAATAAAATCAAGTTTTGCACATTAACCGCATTTTTTTCTCAAAACCTTGTGGAAACTTATGTGCCCAGATCATATTCAACTCAAAGAAAAGAAAAAACAATTGTGCGGTTAGAAATTTAATATTATCTGAAAATGTATATTTTGATAATTAAAAATTAATAATTAATTATTAATGATTCTTTTCAATATTGTGTATTTTATACATTGTAATTGATAATAAATTTAATGCAAGATTTCCCAAAATTGTGAGGAAAAAGTTTTAATAACCTATTTGAACACGCAAATATAAGTAATATAACTTTTAGAAAATAAACTGCTTCCGGGTTATGACTAATTGACTACTGAAGACCTACCATAAAATCTCCCGTATATACCTACCTAAATATACACCTCACTGCGCACATCTGGGGCTACCGGTCCCATGTGCTTTTCCACCTGACCGCGTTAGGATCGATTTCCAGACCCTACTAATGTCAGTACCGTCCTCGCGATTGATGTTGTCAGGATGTTTGTAAATTTCGATGGCTTCTCTAATAAGCCTTCGATGATAATTACCCACCCTTGCCAACATCTTCAGGTCATCAAAATTCATTGTGTGTCCCGACTCGTGGCAGTGTTGAGCAACAGCGGACTGTTGAATCTTGCGTAGCCGGGTGTCTCTACTGTGCTCCTTGACTCGACATTCGATACTTCGTCCTGTCTGTCCTACATAGCATGTTCCACACTCACATGTTATCTTGTATACCCCTTCGTTCTTCAGGGGTGGTGTGATATCCTTTGGGTTAGGCAAAAGATTCTTTACCTTTGCTGGTGCTCTGTACCTTCCCGTGATAACCGATTTCTTCAGTAATCTACCAATTTTTTCTGATACCACTTACGTATGGTAACGAAGGGGTATACAAGTGTGGAACATGCTATGTAGGACAGACAGGACGAAGTATCGAATGTCGAGTCAAGGAGCACAGTAGAGACACAGTAGAGACAGAAGTTTACAAACAACATACGAAAAGTAAGTCTTGTGAGGTATCATAGGATGCCTCTTTTAAAACATACGGCCAAAACTTTTTTATTTTTATTTTTTAGTTTCACCTCATGAAAAAATTTTTAAATCACTACACATGATTTGCGACAGTGTTAAGTTTTAGGTTTGCTTGTAAAATTACACCATTTTATTCTTTCCTGGATCATACATTTTAATTTGTAAGCGAATGCAGTCAGTTAAATCATGTTATTAAAGATTATAAATAGTAGGGTCCCAAACTACTACATTGCGGTCATTAGCATAGAAATGATCACAGTTTACCTACTTTCTAGCCTTTATTTTACCAATCTTGCCAATTAAAATCTGAGAAGGTATCTCAGACTAATGGTTTCTTTTTTGACGTTCTCTAAGGTCATATTTTTAACGTCACTTTCTCGTTGTTTTAACTTGTACATTATCAATTTAACAGTAAATATTCTCGCAGACATTCAAGACAAGTCTGTGAAAGCATATTTTAGAATTTGCATATTTAATATCATATTAGCGTTTCGCCTTTCCATATTATAATATTGCCATTTTCACTAAATAGGTTATCATCTGCTGTGACAGTCTCTATTTCGGGTAGAAATTCTGAAAGCAAAATCTGCTAAATGATGCGGTTTTTGCTTAACGTTCTAGCAGTATAACTATCCACGTAAGCCTTTTCTAAGAATACCGTAATTATCTGTGAAACCACTTGCTCAGTTCAATTGTTATTTATAGGTCACATTCTATTTATGCGACTGCACAACTAGCCTTTGTTACGCCTAGTACAACCCTAACCGTTAAATTACAGGGCTAGTAACCCCGTCGATATAAAAAAATACTGCAGTTCGAATATCTGTGTCACAAAGTATAGCGTTCATTTCATACAATATAATTGAACTCTGTTTGTATTGCTCGCTACAGAAGCGTTTCCTTGTTACTATTTTTGGAACAGGCAGAAGAAAGCTTCGTGTAGTACAGCTGAGGAATACATAATGAATGACCCAATAAAAAAGGGAGGGAAATGTAACTGAAGATAGCAATAAAGTCACAGATGTGTTGGTCTGGAAATTGAAATGTATGTTTTCGCGTTTTTCTTGGAAACAGTCATTCCTAACGATATTTCTTGGAGCATTTCTTATTGTGTAGCTTTCGAAATATTGGTGGATTTAGAACTGATGCTGATGGCTTTGTGGTTCCGATAGATATGAGAATACATTTTCAAGGGGTTCTAGGGTTACCTAGATATTAAATTCGATAACGTTCAAATTTCGTTCTAAGGGTGTGACTGAGCATAACAATTGAATATTCCCATATTGGATTTTGTATACCAGCTCGTCTTGAAAACGATAGAAGAATCACGCTTTAAGATTTTTAAAAATATTCTTAGGGTGATTTTTTCAATTGTGGTTTAGCAGAGTTTAGAAATTATTTGCACCAAGCCTAGCCACACATTCTTAAATATTTATTTTTGTTTTGTTTATTTGTATTTAAATGAATACCTAGTGTTTTCATTTGAATATGAACATCAACTTATCGAAATAATTTCACAATCAGCGCATTTTTCAGTAAAATAGCAATATCTGTTTGTCTATAGTAAAACATAACTAGCGTTATATAACAACTATATATAAAAATGAGAAATGTTTTAAAGTAACTTACCTGGTTATTCTGGTAATTTTTGTTCAGATATGACGATTCAAAGCTATCCAGAAAGAAAAAAAATTATAAATCGGATAAAATATTTTTTCGAATGTTTTGTAGTATTAGATTTATTTTGGTCGGTGATTAAATAGCAGTGCTTTTTAGGGTTGCATACCAAAAATTATAATCTAAGAATATAAAATTTTATAGCTGTTGCACTTGAAAATTATCTAAACGGACGATTTTGACAACATTCACAAAAGTGTCAATATCTCGAAAACTAACGACTTTTTACTAGAGTCATATTTATATACATATTCTGGTCAGTAATAGTTGGCCTTAATGACATCACCCTTGCACGGCATGAAGTTTTGAAATTTTGGGAATGTATACGCTTTTCTACAAAACTTTGTATTGGTAACGTTATATACTCCACTCATTCTAGATTGTTGACGTCAATCGATAGCTTATGGTTCCAGTAGTAACATATTAAACTGTTTAGAATCACAGTTAATAGGAACATATGGAATTAATTAAAAACCATTGAAAAATTGTGCCTGTCGGACTATAATCCTTCATTCCTAGAATCTCACTCACTTAATCACAAAACTAAAAATACCCCATTGTAGCGGACACCATTTACTATTAAAATGATTTCGGAACCTATACGAGAAAATAAACGGTTAATTTAGTATAACCAATTATAATTGATTCAACTATTTTTTGGCGATTCCACGTCAACCGATCGTTTGACATTGGAACGGACATTACTAATGTCAACCGACAATCATCAAACAATTGTTTGACATTAGAACGGACATTCCTAATATCAACGACAATCATTAAGCAATCGTTTGACGTGAAATCGCAGAAAAAGACGTCAATAAGTTATACAAAATTAACCGTTTATTTTCTTAGGGCTGTTGAGTCGGTAAAAACGCGTTCTATTCCGACTCCGACTCCAGATAATTTTCGTAGTCCGACTCCGACTCCGGCAAAATTTTATCTGCTTCCAGCGAATGTTTTGGCGAAAAAAATTTAACTGACATAATCTAATTGTAAATAAATTCAAAAAGACCTGTTGATCGGACTACAAAGTTATGACCACATTTAAAAATTACGCTTTTTTATGTTTCAAAAAAAAAATATCCCTGAAATCATTAGAAATTCAACTGTTTTCTCATTAGAGAGCACATAATTTTGAACTAGTTTGTCAATTTAACCGATTTTCTATCTTTAATAACAAAATTAATAACAAAAGTAATACCAAACCACTATATACTACAAAGTACAATTCATTCCAATGAATACAAAATTAAGTGCAAAATAAGGCGAAAATAATTTCAACTCTTACTTCTGTTAGTGGAAATGACAATTCTGGCTGCAACGTATCCGGCTGAAGATGGATCTGTGATCCGAAACCTGGTCCCTATGCAAAAACCCAAGAGGCTTTCATTTCAACACTCATCTACGAGTATGACTTGCATGCATGGATATTCCTATACATTCAAGTTTAATAAACGGTCCTATTTCACTATCGCACTAACCATTGAAAATCTCTACATATTTTGTTAAATACAAATTGATGTAACACTTTTAATAAAGTTGTTCATGTGCCGAAAAAAATCAATTTCGGTTAAAGGTTAAAGTTATCAAACATTAAAGCTAAAATTTCAGTTTTACTAGTAAAGCTGTAGTAAAGCATTCAGATATTGGGGCGAGTAATACGACTGTGATACCATCACGCAGTTTCTTCTGGTACAAAAGCTGTAGGAAACTATTGATTTATTACTAAAATTTCAAGGGAAAAACATTAAAATACTTTAGAACTTCGGGAAGTTCTAATTCGTCTAAGTAAGCATCGAAGGCCGACAACATTGAAGTTGGATGCTGGAAATTGTAAATAAATTATATATATATATATATATATATGACGCGGCACCTATGTGTTTTGTAGTTTAATTATATTTACATATGTAGGTAGGTGCTTTAAAAGACCTAATAATATTACTAGAAATGAATATACGGATGTAATAGTTGGTCGGTTGGGTATAATCTGGTTATAAAGTAACCATACTTTTTAGTTTTAAGAACTTTATCTAAGTACCACAACCTCAACCATTATAAAATTCATCATTCTAAACACGCTCAGCACGTAAATTCTTGCAATAGGACCAATGCAGCATTTTATCAGACAAAGCTCATCACACTTACCATGATAATCTTAATCACTTTTTGAACTCAATAAAATGCTAATCAAAATCTCTATCATTAAATTGTTGCTGGTTTGCTCACTTTAAATACTAAAAGAAACTTACTCAAAAGTAAAACTCAAATCTCAATAAAAAAATAACAAATATTTATTTACAATTAAAACAAAAGAATTAAAACAATGAAATGAAGTTGTCAGATTATACAAAACACATTAAGTTAAAATTAAACACAAAGTAAGGAAGTAATGATCGGCTTACCATTTACAAAAGCACACATTAATAAACTACATTTTTATATTAAGAAAGCGGGAGCTTGCGACTGGTTTGTTTTACATCTCAAACCACTCTGAATCTCTTCTGGATGTCAACGAATTTACGCCTCCCCTATTTATTCAAACTTCCCTCTCATTGACTTCATAATTAGAAGAAAAAAGGACCACACGTCAGTACAAAATGTGTAGATATCAAGCCAGCCGTACTAAAACCATAAATATCTCGCTCAGCAGTATATTATGCAGTTTATGACAAAAGTCACAAATCTATTACTAAAGAAAGCCCTCAAATGCATGGGAATAAACTCCATTAAAACGTTTCACACGGACCAACGCGTTTCACATTATCGCGTAGAATAATTTATGTCATACACAAAAAAAGCAGAGCCGGCTATAATCGGCCGTCGAGTTATACGCGATAAGAATTATTCTTGAATGTCTCTCACAGACCAACGCACAGTAACGTTGATCCCACAAACAAAGATAATGCCAATTATCACACGGACATACCGTGTCATACGGACTTACCGTTATGATGAATTAATCAATTGTATGGAAGATGGTGTATCCAGGCGGTATGCAAATTTTAAATAAATCAAAAACTACAGCCACAACCTGGATTCGAACCAGGGACCTTTGCGTTTCTAGCACAATGCTCTCCCATCTGAGCTACTGAGGCCTATGATATTTGTTAGGAAAAATTGTCAGGGGAAAAACATTAAAATACTAATGTCATAGGCCTCAGTAGCTCAGATGGGAGAGCAATGTGGTAGAAACGCAAAGGTCCCTGGTTCGAATCCAGGTTGTGGCTGTAATTTTTGATTTATTTAAAATTTGCATCCCGCCTGGATACACCATCTTCCATACAATTGATTACATAATAATATGTTTAGTTAATTGTTTACTATCTATTGAGGCAACGGCCATCTCGCATGTATTTTTCTACATTATTTAAACATGGACTCGGAGTCGGAGTCGGTACATTTTTCCGACTCCGACTCCTTTTGAAATTTGTGTGAACTCCGACTCCGACTCCACGACTGCGACTCCGACTCCACAGTCCACACTCCTGCTACAGTGTGGTATTTTTAGTTTGCGATTAAGCGAGTGCGATTCGAGGAATGAAGAATTAATGTCTGACAGGCACAATTTTTCATTGGTTTTGTTAATTAAAAAATTTCCTATTAACTATGATTCTACACATTTTAATATGTTATTTCTGGAACCATAACCTATCGATTGGTATCAGTTTCATCGACTGCGTTTGAATTTCCGAATCAGAATCTTGAATGACAGGACTAATGATTAAAATTTCTTGGAGTAAAATCTACATTTGTCACGATTCTACGCTATAACAAAATATTATTTGTTTCAGAAATATGGAAGCGCGGGGCCTTGATCTGGTGACCGAATTCCCAAACATCTGCTCCAGTCGTGTACGTGACAAACTCTCAAACAGCAAAACCGTAAGTAGTATGATTATAATCAATTCTATAAGCTGCAATAGCAGACTTAAGTAGTAATCAATTCGATTGGTTGAGCTTGGTCTCGAATTTAGTAGGCAACCAGATATATTTCATAGGTTTGTAATCATATTTACACCGAAATGATTATGTATTTTTTTTCCTTCTTATTGGCCAAGATACAAAGTTCACTCTAACGTGTATTTTTAATGCACAAACGTAAACATGCAATTGTTATAGGAATGAAAATTATAACTGCATTTCCGATTTAAACGCCACCTTAACAAATTGCACCTGACATCCGATAAATAGCACAGGTATTATTTCTGGAAGGAAATGAACGGAAGATCAATAATTTTACCGGTGGCAGTTCAATAGCAGTGAATATTTAACGAAATATTACTTTTTAACTATGACCTGAAAGTGCCTACTCAGCGTTCACGCGAACTTATTTATTTTTTGTATCGACCCGCTTGCAATTATTTTAGTACGATCGTTGTGCCGTCGCGGTGTTGGTTCCCAATTAATTTATTTGATGTCAATAATGTACGATACAATGCATTCACCCACACAGTCTGTAATTAGATGTACACAAAAGCGGGGGTTGTTTTCATTATTCCTTTGTATAAGTCGCCCACCTAGGTATGTACAATGTACATTATGACGGTGTCAAAGTTCTTGTGTGCGCATAACATTATGTATCGCGGTTATCCGTGGTGTTTACTTGTAATTGTATGTATGTATTTATGTATGTCTACTCGAAGCAGATTAATAATTTGTATAGTTTGTATACGTAGGGTTGTTTTGGACTAAAATGTTCGGCCTATTTAGACCTTTGTATCCTATTTTGTTAACTATACTGAGCCACATTTTTGGAATCAAGTTTTGTTTGGTTATTTATTGTTTAATAATGTTTGAACTACTTTACCAATCTTGATATTTTTTTTCGTGTTTGATGAGTATACTGGAAGAACCAAAATATAGTTTGTAGTTCTAAGTTTGTGTAGAAACGAAATTGGCAAACTTAAATAATACGATTAAAATTAAAAAGAAACACATACTCGTGAAAATCCAGTTTTTCAATTGAACAATTTCAAATTCACTGCTTAGTCAGTTGTTTGAAGGAAAATTGTGTTATGTCAAACTGCATTGTCTGCTAGGACATCACACCAAGTTTTGCGTGAACAGAATATGCATTGCTTGATGTTAATTCAAGAACACATAGTTTTTATAAAAAATAACTAACTAAATAGGTAATAATAATATAGCACAAATAATTTGTTTAGTCTCCAAGGAGATTGCATCAAAAGAAACTTTGTGGCAAAATTGAATAAGGGATAGAAGAAATTTAACAATAGAGTTATTTTCTGTAATTTTATTATTGTATTTAGAAAATAAATTTCTTCCGGGTTATGCCGTGTGTCAAAATTCGCAAATGTTGACGTTTCGCGAACCATGTTGCTCGCTTCTTCAGAGCTAACTTAATACTGAAGACCTACCAAAGAAGTCTTCCTAATATTCCTAAATTTACACCTCACTGCGCACATCTGGAGCTACCGTTCCCATGGGGGCATGTAGAGAAAATGGTACAATTGTGTCAACCACTATGACAACTAAAAAACTATAAAAGTTATGTTTTGAAATTTGTCTACAAGGATAGAAATTATTTTACATTATATCATTAACTTCCTAACTTATGATAATGTATTATATAGTGCCTGTGTGCCCATGTATTTTTCGTTTTGACGTTTGCAACTGACGACGGGGTGACTCGAAACCGGTATTGTAATATTTCGATATAATAAATTTCATCAGTCTTGAGGAAGATTTTTCTTTTATACAGTTGTGAAGTTCCCCTGATGAATATGGAGTTATTTCTTGCTGATTTAATGTTATTATGTTCTTATGTAGCTATAGCATACTCTTATAATACGGCATTTGTAGCTACAGGTAACATACTTGCTTTTATTACATGACAAATGTTGAAATGTTTCTCAAAAGTTTATGGGGTATTTTAAAAAATATAAATTATTATGTTAATTCATTTTGTTTAATCCTACCACTGAAATAGTCAGTCTTTTACGTGGATAAGAGATCGTAAAGTAGGTGTTTAAAGTAGGTGAATTTTTTTTTCACCCACGCGTTTCCATGACAATTTTCTGGAATACGGTCCAAACAATTTGACACATGTAGTTTTTTTTATATTAACCGGATGTCAAGGCCATAAAGGATTAGCCAAAATGACCGGAACACAGTTTTCCAACAGTAAGAAATTTGAAATAATTGTTCAAACAAAAGTTTGTTGGTTTTAAACAATCTATCGTTTAAACATATTTTCCCTACACAGGTGCTCATTTTATTATAGAAATTTTGTAACCTTTCCTTTTTTTTTTAAAATAGAACCCCTATATATTATCACACTTCTTAATTCTAAGATTAATTCTAAGAATTTTTATAGGTATCATTTTTTTATTATCATTATTTATTAATCATTATTTTTTTAATTATAAGCTATTAATCAAAAATAGGAAAAATTACCGGAACACCTAAATAATTCTCCAGCTGCATTATACTAGAAAAAAATCTGATGTGGCCAGGCACATGACTTTATCATACTATATATAAAATTAATAGTTTAGCTGCATAAGATTTGATCGAGATCGGTCGTGTCTGCATTAAAATAAAACTAGTTATCCAGGATTTGACAAATATTTTGATACTATTGATACTATTAACTAACTAGTTTTATATTAATGCAGGCACGACCGATTTCGATCAAATAGAAGTTGCTCATGCAGCTAAACTATTAATTTTACCAAAAAATTTCGTAGACATAAATTATTCAGAATTTCCTTTACTTTCATTTATTATTTAACTATTTTGACGAAATTATAGAAATGGCGGCTCATTCGCAAAATCGTTAAAAAATGCTAATAGTAAACATTCAGTTCCTTTGGACCCTTTTGAACCAAAAGTTTTTCAGATCTAAGTTTGGTCATGAAACTCACGGACATTTTCTTGTAGCTTGGTCAAATATCTTCAGGGGACCCAAAAGGACATATTTCCGCTAAAATCTCAAAACTTTTTTTATATCCTAAGTGATCATAAAGTGACATTTTACATCTTAGATACCGGGACGAAAACAGCACATTTTTGCGCCCTAGGGCGCAATAATAATAATAATAATAATAATAATTAGTATATTATTTGACGAGCACATAACTAAGGATATAAATCGCGAATAATGAAGTCATTATTTGAACGAACTCTCATTATTATACAACGCTTGTGTCATTATAATCATTGGCGTGTATCATGATGGGAATTATATAGTCATAGATACGTATGCAATGAATTTATTATATGTGAGTCATAGATAAAGATTCTTATTGCGCCCTAGGGCAATAAGGGTTGCCATGGTTATATGTCAAATACATCCAATATTTGTCATTCAAATTGTAAATTTTATATCGTCAATGTCAACTATTGGCGATTAAGGTTATAAGTTTGACAATTAATTGGCTGTATTGTCACTCAACTCCGAATTGTTTTGTATTGTTATTCAACTGCGTAGATACGCATGTCAGTTGATAATGTTAAAATATTTATTAATATTATTCAAACGGCGGAACAAAACCATTATAGGATATAAAATTTTGTATGTACCTCGGGCATTACTTGATGTTACCCTCGGGCGACTTAAAAACCTCTCGGGCCTGTCGTCCCTCGAACTTTTTAAACTGTCACCCTCGGGGCATAAACATGAGTCGAATGCCCTTGGTACATAAATAACTATTATTACAATAGCTTTTTTCTTTATTAAATTTTAGTAGTTTTATTCAATTAGTTTTTAACACATGACAAATGTTGAAATGACAAATGAAAACTTGGAAAAATGTTTGACAAAATATGAAGCACGCTAGACACCGGACGACCCACGTCATAGGTTCGCTCGTTTATATTTGGCTCCAGATAAACTAAATTTGGAGGAGTCCTAAGAGATAAAAAAAGCAGACATGTTACTTATTTAACTATTCTTCAACCCTGTATAATTTCGACCAGATTTTATTGTCATTGCGTAATTTATTTATACTCCAACAATAATATATAATCACATCAATAATTAAATCAATCAATATTAGGTAAAAAGTTTATCTAAGCATTCTTATAAATCACAGCATAAGATTATTCCGATTAGTGTTCATCATTTTTCGTTGCTTTATTAATGAGTAACTGGAGATTGGAGAGCAACTTCCAGTACTTCCTGTAATTTTAACATCTATATACGCAAACGGTATGCGAACTCGTTGCAGACCGTGCTGCATAACTGCATATATAACAAGCTTCAATTGATTGCCTTACCAATCCACCACAATTTTCATAGTCAGCGCATATTGATTCGAGTTCTCTGTTCAAACTGCCAAAATTAATTATTCCACAGTTGCAGAAAATTCAAACTCCTAGAGGAAATTTTGCAGAGTACAAAACGTGTTGCCTTTCAATGTTTTTACAGAACATGAAAAATAAATTACAACCATGTTAATTTGGCAATGTACCGTATTGGATGCTTTGACATGAAAATGTCAACGTATTATGTAGCTGATAAAGCCGCAGTCCATTTACTTATTGACTTTGTGTTGGGAGAGGCGACCGACAGTTCGTGATGATTTGTGGCCGCGTGTTCGGCTAATTGTTTACCCTCGCCGGATTTTTTTGAGGGATCCGTGATAAACAGCAAGGGAAGCTTTTATACTGTTTGTACAGTAGCTTGTTTTCGAAGTATCTCTTTTATGTTTGACACACGACAGATTTGCACTGCTTTGCCACAATTCTTATATAAATGTTTTGATAAATATAATAAAAATAATCACATTACTTGATTCGGTGAGTACATACCTAATAGTAGTATATAAATAGATTATAAGTATAGGTTGGGGTATTTCATATGTCTGAATCATTTATTGTAAAGATTTTCTCGTTTTAACAAATAAATATTTTGGTGTTTATATTAAAAATTGCGTATAGCGGTGCATGTATGGGATAATATGCTTTTGGTTTACGCGGAGGGGTGCTTATATTCCCATCATGAGCTTCATAATTCTGCTTTTATAATACCAGCCCTTAATTATATAACTTTTGAGGGCACCCGACTACGGAAAAAGCTTTTTATTAAACAAGTTTCACGTTTTTTTTTCACGGAATGAAGTTGCTGTTTTCTTGCCCTCTATATTATCAATTTGAAAAATATCAACAAAATTTACGGACGGTATGTATATGATGATGCAAATTATAATACCGTTGATTGCCAATGGATATAGATAGTCAGTCATGGGTTAGTTGGGGCCTTGACATCCAGAGGGCATCCAGAGGGTCAGCAAGATTTGTTCACCAAGTATAGCGTTTTCGACGTATACACATTTATGCACGCACTCGGCGCGAACTAGCATACATTGTGCTATATTCATAATGGCCCTAAAACTAATAATTTCAGCATTCAAATAATTCATGTTCAGCATAAAATAAATGTTGTTTAATGTTGCGTAATACATAGTTTATATTTTGTTTGAGCCCTTGGGACAATTTATTATAATATTAATAATATATACACTGTGGGCAATAAAGGTAAAAATTTCCTACATTGTGAAGATTTAAAACAGGCTATACAGGCTGTTTCTTAATAGCATGCTAATATTTAAGGAGGTTGTTCTTGGGTCCATTTTGAGAAAAAAAATTCATATAAACATATGTCACAGTCTCAACTTTTGAACTACACCGTGTTGTTTTAAGAACAAATCTGTATCGTTAATTTTGATGACTTAAATACGTGACAACTAGACTAGGTAGACAACTGTCAAAACTGTTTTTGTTAACAAACCAAAATCTGCTTCTTACCCACTAGATACGTTTTTACAAATTTCATAACAACATGCAAATAAATGATATTTGTAGGTTTATGCGAAAACCGTACGTCAAACAAAATAAATCAAGAGACCAGATTTGCTCAGAAAAGAATGAGTATTTCAAAAATAATATTACTTTGAAAAAAGCAGTGGTGTATCACTTTTCCCTTTAAAATGATTCAGTACAAACCCCGCACGAACGCCACTGGCAAGAATAAAAAAATATGTTGTACAGCAGAAAATGCCTTTTGATGCATACAAGATGCGCACTACGTTTCACAAAAATATCTAGAGTCGTACCAATGTTATCATAAAAAAAAATTTTTCTTAACACTTTAGCACCCTGTATTTTAAAAGTTAAGACCTTTAGGGCATAGGTTCATATGAGCTGTTTTCTTAAAATGGACCCAAGAATAACCTCCTTAAATATTAGCATGTTATTAAGAAACGGCCTGTATATATATTCGCAATAATAGATCGTTTGAATTCTCTGTTATGTTAGTTTATGTGAGGCATTTTTGACAAAATCGGGCAAATTTTATGCAAAATGAAAGTGTGTTAAAATGAATAATGACATTTGTTTTGTTTGGGTCAAAAATAATAGTAGAGATTTTATAGCACCATAAACATTGTGATTTTTTAATATGCAGGGTGAAATTTTGAAACGAACAAAAATTTTTTTTTATTGTTACCCAAAAAGCAGTACAGTCGCCAAATCTACTACTTTTACCTGCTTTTAGTTTTTTTTGGGCACCATGTTTTATTTTACATTTACTGAAGGATTTTTCTTGCTTGCAAATTTATTTTTGTTTTTGCTAAATCAACATCTTCGTTTATTGAACCAAAATAATTTTTCACGTAAAAATTACCATTTTCAGGTAAAATAATTTAAATTTGAAAGTTGCTTACGAAAAATGAAAAGATTGGGTTTCACGTGATGTGCCATACTAAAAAAAACGTTGATTCCATCTCCGAGTCAATCTTTGCAAAAACAGGTAAAAGATAGTAACATTCGTCTAAAATTGTAAACGCGTCAAAAAAGTGTGATACATCATAAATGAAAATGAAGAAAAGTACGCAATTAGATATCTCGTCCCTGTGCAAAGTTTCTGTTACAAACGTTCAATTACACTGTTTTTGAGTAGAGATAATAAAAAAACTATGTTTTAAACACCATGATTTTGATACACCATTAATTTCACATTAAAATGACCCAACATTATAAGAAATACTGCATGGCCATACAAAAAGTAATATAACTTTGGATGGAAATGTTTTATTTTTGCAAATATGGTGTGTTTGCAATCTGCACAATATAGGCATTCGTTGTTGACAAACTATCTGGAATGAAAAATTGATAGAATTGTAAATTTATATATTTTCTCTAATCAGATCTACCCAAATCGGTAAGAAAAATATGTGACCCCGCACGAGAGAATTATCCTAACTGCCATCTCTCGTTTCGATAATATTCACTCCTGTGTTTGAAGGTACATAACTCTACAACTTTCCATTTTTTTCCTCGTAAACCGCTTGCCACAAAAATTTCAAATTTTGTTCAGGTTGCATTTAGAGCCTTTTCTATAGAGTGGCGTTTTTGTTTTCTTCAGTTTTTGTGTAATAAAGATTTCGAACAAGATTTTTATGGAAGCGGATATCTCAGTAACGAATATTAGCACGATATCGGGATATGCACGTAATCAATCGTCATATTTTATTTAATGCGACTATAGAAACAGAATTGCATAATAATTGTTATTATGCAGAACTAAATGGAAACGTAGCTGGGACAGTGGAGATTACTTACTATTAGTACGATACGATCAGAAGAACTTAATTTCGGAATTTTGAATAGTAGTGCGAATTAAATATAAATAATGAACGTAGATGTACAATTAGTTATACCCAACAATATTGTACAAACACGGATTTAAACGGATTCACTGATCGCGTCAAAACTTCGCATCTCGTTCGACTGCCTCGCACCAAAACCCACAAGCGAGGGAAGCCGAACCGCGCAAAATATTGTTCATGTTTGTTTCGGTCTTAAAAATTAACAAATAGTCGGGATGCTATTAAAGTCAAGGGATATATATCGCAGTAAATAAGTATTATTTGCATGCTAACTGCGTTGTCCTGCTAACATTCGTTCCTGAGATATCGGCTTCCATCAAAATAGTACTATCGAAAAGAAAGATGTCAGTTAGGGCGATTCTCTCGTGCGTGGTCACATATGCGGATTTGCCATTTAAAAAGAAATATTGATGACGTCATAAGTCAGTAATAATAAAAGTCGACGTGCTCTTGAACTTTTTAAAATAATAACTTCTCTCAGAGCTTTTATAATTTTTCCATAAAAGTCCGTTGCAATGCAAGGAAAATCAGCAGAAAACTTTAGCAGCACAGCGTTGCAAAGAAACGGCAGAACTACGCAATTTGGTGGAAATTTTCCAGCATCGTCGCTGCAAAAAAAATCTTTGTTGGATGTAGGTAGAGGAACATAAATTTCGTAGGCGAATTTATGATGATGAACATTCTGGCAGCTGTTTTGCTTCTGCTTCATTTGATTATTGGTTTTGCCATGCTCTGAATTGTAAACGCACACAACTGCAATATAATTAGATTTGACGAAAACAGTGTTTGAAGTTAGTGTAAACTTTGCGTGTCGATATTCGCCGTATATTTCCTCTGATTAATTGCTTTTCACGTTTAGCGTGTAGGTTTTAACCCTAAACATCAACACGATGCCTTTGCATATTTCTAATGTTTAAATTTACGCAAATGTTTGGTTTTTGAATGCTTTTATTTTAAATTCAACAAGAATCCATAAAGTGCAAAAATATACGTAATTACATTTCTTTTGTTGGGTAGTTATAGACTTGTGAGCCTTCAAATACAGGTGTCAATTAGGTCAATTAGGGCTACTGACAATCAATATTTTTGGACTAAGTTCGCCACGGGTCCCAAGTATCTAATATATTAGCTGAACTACTTATTCCACTAACATTTCGATACATATATGACACCTTAATATGCACATTTTCTGTGACCCCATATTATTATGATTATCGTCATGATTATAAGTAATTTACTGTAACTACTGTTGGTGACCAGAGGCTTTATTTAATGAAAATAATAGACAAGTTATTGATCACTGCGTACAAACATCATTTGTTTCTATGTCGTACATTTCAGATGTAATGCGTTATATTTCTAATGCATTTCTTGTTAGAACGTCATACGATAATAAATTACTTATAAATTACTAAATGCATATTCGTTGTTAGAATTGCTTAAATAATTTAATATAAAATGTATTTTGCTGTATTCTATTTTACTTGGAATCGGCGCTTAGTTTTCTTCTGTTTTGTATAAGTTATGATTCTGGAGGAAATACACTGCTAAAAAAAATTAGAGGAACACTTTTCTCGAAACCTGTAACTTTTTAAATAATTGTTCTAGGTAAATCCAATTTGCTATACTTCAACGGCATATATTTAACTAAAGAAAATTACAAGAACAATATTAAAACTATTAGTTACTTCTAAGTTACACTATGTTACACAAACTTAATAACTCAAAACAAAATGGAAATGACTGTCATAGTATTGATGACAGTCGGGTTTTCGGTGCATTGGTGAGGTTTAATACAGTGTATGCCTTCCACGAGCACGAATCACTTCCTCACACTTGCGTGGCATGCATCGCACTAGTCTGCGAACAGATTCTTGGGGTATGCTTTCCCATTCCTCAATCAGGGCTTGTGTCGGTTCCTGTATGGTTAGTGGTGGATTAGGGCGCTTGCGAACACATCGGTCAAGCTGCACGTGTTCAATAGGATTCAGCTTAACGCCGGCAATTCCATGACCTGAATTCCACGTTCTTGTAAAAAGTTTTTGGTGATCCCGGCAGTATATGGCTTTGCATTGTCCTGTATTAAGCCCGCCACTGACGGTACTGCGCCGCAGTACGACAAAATCGTACTGCGGCGTTGTACAACTTCGCAGTATACGTTTAGCGGCCACAGACGATCCAACCCGGCAGTCTCTGCCATGACAGCGTGTAGTAAAATGGCGGACAGCGAAGAAGATTTATTGTTAGCTGCAGCTACAGTTTATGTTGAAGATGAAAAAAATTCTAAAATTTAGTTTAAACAAAAGTTTTTTTTTGTGTTAAACAAGTTATTGTCTAAATAAATTATTAACATATAGGGTGTTTATTTTATTATAGAAACTTGGTAACCTTTCGTTTTTCTAATAGAACACCGTGTATATTTTCTTTTTACTTTATCATACGCAGTATGTAAAGTATTGTAATCGTGCCAAAAAAATTTTTTGAGATTTTAGCGGAAATATGTCTTTTTGGGTCCCCTGAACATTTTTGACCAAGGTACAAAAAAATGTCTGTGTGTGTGTGTGTGTGTGTGTACCCGTTTTTGTGGCGACGATTCCGGAGAAATTACTAAAGGTATCGGGACAAAACTTCATATTCAGAAGTTTCATAACCAAACTTAGAGCTGAAAAGCTTTCTGTTGAAAAGGGTCCAAAGGAACTGGTGGTTTACTCTTAGCATTTTTCGAAGATTTTGTAAATGAGCTGCTATTTGTGTAATGTCGTCAAAATAGTTAAATAATAAATTAAAGGAGAGGAAATTTTCTATAATTTATGTATATGACATTTGTTGGTAGAATTTATAGTTTAGCTGCATGAGCAAATTCTATTTCATCGAGATCGGTCGTACTGCTTTAAAACTAGTAGCCAGGATATGTCAGATTTTTTGATTCTAATGACAGTAGCTAGTGTCAAACGCTAATGCTTTGAAAATACTACTGTCAATATAGGCTGCGTTCGCATATTGAACACTTTTTACACCCACGAACACGTAAGTGTCATTTGGATGGTGTACCCGGTGTCAACGGAGTACAATATCCGAACGCAGCTTTAATCGAGATATCTGTCTAGTTCTACTAGTTTTATTTTAATGCACACATAGCCGATCTCGATCAAATAGAATCTCATGCAGCTAAACTATTAATTTTATATATAGTATGATAAAGTCATGTGCCTGGCCACATCACATTTTTTTATACTAAGATTAGTTCTAAGAATATCTTTTAGCGGAATCATTTTTTTAAACGCATCATTTTTGAGATAATCAATTAATCAAAACTCCTGAACTTCAAATTAGGAATATTTTCCTACAAAAGAATCTTAGAATTAATCTTAGAATAAAAAAATATATAAAAAAAATATTAACAGAATATTTAAGCGCGAGATTGTTTAAACCCAAAGAACTTTGGTTTGATTTTTTTGTAATTTTATTACGGTTGGAGAATTATTTAGGTATTCCGATAATTTTGACTAACCCTATATAATCTTATCCAATAAATTTAACGACAATCGACACGACTCTCCGTAAAAAATTCCACTAGCGACTAAAGTCTAGCTTTCTCAACTAGCTCTACAGAAATTCTACTAAATCTACCAACATTATAATCACCTATGCATATCCTACAATGCGGTATAATGTATAATGTAGTATAAAATAAAATATTTGTTATAGAAATATTAAAGATTGTATAGAACAGAACATTATTGAGTTATGACTTATGACACTAGATTATCACTAAACATATCTAATCGATACACCGATCTAGTGAAAAATCTACTGTATTTGGCACATTTTTTGGCAACACTGGCCACATTTGTTAAGGAGTAAGGAGTTATGTACTTATATTAGTATTAGTATAAGCTAAGTATAACTTAAACTAATATAGGTACAGAACAGAAAACTACTAAAAAGATATGTCAATCTACCAGATTTTCCACTATCTACTAGACTCAAAATTTGGCCACCAGATCAATGTTTCATTCTATCAGATTTAGTAGAAATTCTACTAAATTGGCAACCCTGAACACAACAAACAACCCACCAATGTATTGTACTAGTATATCAGCTGATACTGCGCCGCTGTACAATTTAGTCGCAGCGAGACACACACGGTCCAATATGGGCATACGAGCGACCGCGTCGTACTGCAAAGTTAAAAATTTTTAACTGCACGTCAAGCAGACTCAACTTGATCGGTCGTGCCCACACATGGTCAAATTTCGACCGATTCATTCCAATTTCGTTGAATCCAACAAAATCGTACTGCGGCGCAGTACCGTCAGTGGCGGCCTTTAGGATGAAATTTTGACCGACGCCATATGCAGCAGGCATAGGGTTGCCATCCGTCCCGATATATCGGGACTGTCTCCGTTATTGGCCTAGTTGTCCCAATGTCCCGATAGAGTCGTGTAAAGTCCCGACGCGTTTGGTAGTTATTTTATTTGTATACTATATTTTTTCGTAAATTTAATCGACATCTGGGAAAACTTTTATCGTGTCATAGCGGTAAATCCTTATTTTTTGATAAACCAGGAATTATATGGATACTTACTTAATAATTATTATTATTTTCTTCACATCTCACTGCAACAGTGTGTAACAACACTGTTATACCTTTTTAAGTTTTTTCAATATATTTTTATTTTTGTTTCAGAAAATAAACATATACCTAATATGTCTCTGGGATATTAAAATAAATGAAGAAAAACGAAAAATAAATTATACCTAGATTAAACCTTACATACAAAGTTTCCCAAAAAACGGTTTACATTTTATTATAAGAACAATACGATCTAAACCGCGCTAGAGTAGTATTTATGAATTACTTTTTTTCTAATGTGTTAATCATACAAAAAACTATTTAAAGGGTTTTAACAATTCTGAACATCTATGAATATTTAAGCAATAAAAAATCCCTAATATTATTTCTTTTTTTTTCCCATTCATTTTGTTACTGCAGGTTGCTTTGCATTTAAAAAGTGCTTTTTGTACTGACCGTTAGTTCCATTTAGAAAAATAATGGATTTGGAAATTGAAAAAGACGCTCTTACGTGGGTGTATACCATGTGCCAACAAACTGTAGATTAGGCTGGGTTTTTTTTTTGCCCAAATATGTTTTTGACCTTCATAAAATGTTATATGACCTGAATAACAAGCATTTATTTCATAATTTAAAATAATATTTAAAACATTATTTGTATGTATTTTTGTGTATTCATTTTAATAAGTTTGCATACAATATTAATTAAAAAAATCGAAGAAATTACAACCGGTTCTGTTATTTTTTTGTCATAGAAACTGGATCAGGTCAGAAAATATAAATTGTGAATTGACTCCAGTTATCGGGAAAACCAAATACCAAAGAAAACACTTTTGTACATTTTGGCACTGATTTTCTCAAAAACTGGACATAATTTAGAATATCGGAGTTCATACTAAAATTCTGCGGAAATACTCACCCTGTATATTCGCATTTTACATCTTTTTTTTTTATTTTTACAATTTTGTGACCAATCTTTTTATTTACATTAACTAAGGTTGCATAAGTAGGTACTTATATTAATTTTAAAAACATTATTGTGACTTTAAAAGATAATTATCCCTACTGATACATTTCATTGAAGAAATTTTCAAAGAATATTCCAAGAAAGAACAAGAATGGTGTGTTACAAAAAAGTTTTTTTGATGCGATTTTGATTAGGAATTATTGCGTGTATTATTGCTCCTTAAATTTTTCTTCTATCTCTTATAATAAAGCTAACGTTAGCCTAGACAAGTAAAATCACACTGTGTATTTTCCCGATCACTAATGTCCCGACAGTGTTACCATAAAATATGGCAACCCTAAGCAGGCACCACATGGTCCTCTCAAGATGTTTTCGATGTAATTCATTTAGTCTACCAGGAACCACAAGAAGATCAGTTCTGTTGTCTATACTGATTCCAGCCCAAACCATCACAGATCCACGACCAAATTTATCCACTTCCTGTGTAGTAGCGGCTGCTTAGCGTTCACCAGGACGTCTATATACACGTACTCGACCGTCGCTACGCGTTAAACGAAATCTGGACTCGTCTGTAAACAGTTCAGGCGACCAGTGACGAAGTTACCAATCTCTGTGATCCAGAGCAAACCTCATTCGCGCTGCTTCGTGATGCTGCGTAAGGCGTGGTGCGCGGACAGGTCTTCTTGGTTTCAAATTCGCTTCTTTTAATCTGATCTTTCTAACAGTTTGATCAGTAATTTTTATTCCATATGCTCGTGTTAGGTCGTTTAGGAGGTCTCGTGTTGTGGCAGTACGCTGACGTAGAGAGGAAAGGACAAGAAATCATTTTACTTCTAATAACGTTTCTAATCAACGAACATTGACAACTGAAATTATTTGTCATCTTTAGTGGGCTTTCATACGTGAATTCAAAGCATACTCGACATTTTTTCCATTTTGTTTTGCGTTTTAATTTACATTTTTAACTTAGAACTAACTAAGAGTATAAGCAGTTTATGTGTATTAACTATTAATTAATGAACTAATAAATTTAACAGCCACAATAAAAAAATTATTTAACTAGCGACCATCGAGGAAAATAAACAATTTTACCCTATATTGCGAGGTCTAGCTATTTAGGACATTTCATCGAACGTCAGCTACACGTCTTCAAAAATTAATACGAAAATATTGACATAACTGAGTAAATAACACTCCGTCTGGAATTGTAGCTTTTTCTGTCTACCTGATCAATATCGAATTACATAATTCGTGTTACATAGCGTATGTACATGTGCGAGAAATGTGCTTGAAATTAGACAGTCTGAAAATCGCAGTGCGCCGCCTAGCGGTGAAAAGCTGTACTGGATCGCCTAGGGCAATATTTCGAACACGGTCCCTACATAGGGCTGTACTTGAGGTTTAACGGCGTCGTTTTGGTAACAGAGAGCGGTAATGTTGAAGATTACGAAATATGGATTTGAATTTTCTTCGAATACAACGATAAAAGGGGGTAATTGCGTCATTTTGTGCAACTCGTAGCTTAATATTTAATTGCTGAGATCGATGTCGTGGCATTAACATTTAAATGTGTGGTATTGGACATTCTTTTAATAGATGTTTGATGCTTGTAAATAATTTTATCGATATTCGATAGGAATTCTCGTTTTGCTCGGTTTCCGACATCGATTTGTCATTATATAGTTTTGTTGGACAACTCGATACCTAGGCTAATATTTGTTTGAGTTCGTTACTAATGCCGGCCATGAAGAGTTTAAGTTTTCGTTTTTTACGTAATTGATCAAAAGAAACGCAAGCGGGACTTAAAAAATAAGAACTTTTAATCCATCTTCCACTTTTTGCAACATTTATTTGTTCTCAATTCATTTATTTGTAGCCTATACAGTTTCTTCTTTAACCAATGCCAGTAGAAAAAAACTAGAGGTCTTAAATCCGGAGATCAGGAAGGCCATAGTACCCCCAAGCTGTTTATTAATTCACTTGACTCATTTTCTGCAATACTAACACTTTTTTCGAAACCTATAACTTTTTAAATATTAGTTCTAGGCAAATCAAATTTGGTATACATCAACGGCATATATTTAACTAAAGAAAATTACATAAACAATGTTACAACTCATAGTTACTTCTATGGTACACTTAAAAATGTAAATTAATAACGCAAAACAAAATGGAAATGGCTGTCATAGTATTGATGACAGTCGGGTTTTCTGTGGATTGTTGAAGTTTAATACAGTATAGGCCTCCACGAGCACGAATCACTTCCTCACACCTGCGTGGCATTCTTCACACTAGCCTGCGAAGAGATTCTTTCCCATTCCTCAATCAGGGCTTGTGTCAGTTCCTGTATGCTTAGTGGTGGCGTACTCGACCGTCGCACAGTGTGAAAAAGTCCCAAAAAGCTGGCCAAAATTCATATTTTATAGTTTTCAAAATAAACAGATTTGACCCTACATAACAACTCTCTGATCACTCGCGTATCAGAATCGTAAATTGTAAAAATGTTTGCTGAACCGCTTAAGAATGGTATCAGTTCAAAGTTGTCGATTTGTTCAAAGCGTATGTTTGGGTGTTTGACACCATTGCAATTGTAATTTTCTGTGGGCTTGTTGACAATAACTTAATTATTTTTCTACAATGAATAGTGTTCCTCAAGGTATGTAAATACGTTTTATAAGGTATTCTATGCAGTTAAATAATTTAACATGTTTTTTTGCAACTTTTATTACAACGTAGCAAAAATTTTATAAACTTAAAGTTCGCCTAGACTTTAAAAAAAATCCCCGTATATCCCCGGTTAGAATTATAGCTCATTGTAAAGATCAGACTTTGTACTTTTTGAATATGTAGACAGTTTCTCCTCATACTTACTCAAAATGAAGTTCTGTTTATTTTTAGAATGTAATACATACAATTTACGTATGCGTCTAAGGGAAAGCTGTTTAATTTTTTTTCTCATGAAGCTAGACGAATCAACTTTGTTAAAGGATTTCTAGTTCTATGAGATATTCTTGAGGTTGGATTGATTTTTTCTTGCCAAAAATTGCGTCATCCTTTAAATTTTTTAATGTGTTTTAATAGGACAACATGAAAAACTGCCGACAACTGAGCACAAAAATTAAATAATTTTTTAATATTATAATTAATTGTAGCAATAAACTACAAAAAATGAGTTTTGCTAATCTTGGTGATAAAAATTGCTAAAATGTCGTAAAATGTCAGAATGATTTTAGACGCAAAAATGAGTTTTGAAAATGAAATTAGCCATAATGACAAATATTCGGTTAGTTATGAAGAAGCGAACAACATGGTTTGCAAAACGTCAGCAATTAATTATTTTGACGCATGGCATGACCCGGAATCAATTTATTTTCTAATATCATCACAATTAGTACCAACAATTGTATTAACGGAACTTGAAAATAAAGAAGACAGTCCCGAATATGAAGTTGTAGAAAATGAAGTATAGATGAATATAGTGAAGCTGATGATGAAGATGAAGAAGACCAAGACGAATGAAGAAATACTATTCTTTTTTATAATTTGATAGTATTCAATACTTAGGCACAAAATCTTTTTATTTACTAAATTTTTAAAATTACTTATTTCATTCATATTTCAATTATTAAAGAAGAATACAAAGCAAAACCATATTTACATTTTAACCTTTAGTACCTAGAATAAATGCTCTGTTACATTATGTATGTTCACTAAGATAGAAACTTAATAAAGTGCGTTTCCATTTCATAATACGGGAACAACCGAATTTAAACCTGGTTGGGACATACTTTTCAGGATTTGTCGTTGTTATTAGGTTATCCGATTAAAAGTAATTTTGGAACAAATGTCCGCTATTTTTCTATTCTTCTAATTTTGGGTTTGTAATCACCAACCCCGAATACTAAATTTCAACTAAATTCAAAATATAAAAGCAAATGTCAGCCAATATATGATCCGCTATTTTGCTTTTTTATTTTTTGTTCGAATTTATAATCATCCACCTCAAATGCCCACAAATATTGAATTTCCACTAAATTGAATGTAGGTTTCGTACAAATGTCCGTACTTTGAATTCAGGTTTATAATCAGCGATCCCAAATCACCGTCTAATAACGTTATTTAAGCACTAATGTCCGCCATATTGGATCCGCCATTTTGATTTTTTGTTTATTTATTTCGGATTTATAATCAGCTTCTCCAAATCCCCTCAAATACTTCATTTCAACTAAACTGAAAATAGTTGTCGAACTCCGCCATATTGGATCGAACATTTTGTTTTTTAAGCTGAGAATTTAGATTTATAGTCAGCGACCCCAAATCCCCCCTAATACCGAATTACAGCTAAATTGAAAATAATTTGAGTATTGATGTCCGCCATATTGGATCGGCCATTTTGTTTTTTCAACTTTTGATTTCGTATTTGTAATCGGTGACCCTTCAAATCTTAGATTACCGAGTTCATCTAAATAGAAAATGCTTTCGACTTTTGGCCAGGTTTTTGGGAATTTTTCACTCTGTGGCGTCGCAACGAGTTAAACGAAATCTGAACTCGTCTGTAAACAGTAAGGTACAGGCGTCCAGTGACGAAGTTGCCAATCTCTGTGATCCAGAGCAAACCTCATTCGCGCTGCTTTGTGATGCTACGTAAGGCGTGGTGCGCGGTCAGGTCTTCTTGGTTTCAAATTCGCTTCTTTTAATCTGTTTCTAACAGTTTGATCAGAAATTTCTATTCCATGTGCTCGTCTTAGGTCGTTTAGGAGGTCTCGTGATGTGCCAGTACGCTGACGTAGAGAGGAAAGGACAAGAAATCGGTCTTGATTTTGAGTAGTTTTTCAATTTCGACCTTGTCCAGCTCTTCTAACAAATTGGCCAGTCTTCCGAAACCGATTCCATAAACGCTTTTCAGCAGGAAACTCGCAGGTCCCTGAATAAGGGCGACAGCACGAGCAACTTGCACTTCACTAAGATCTAATGAGGTTTCTAATCAACGAAAATTGACAACTGAATTCATTTGTCATCTTTAGTAGGCTTTCATACGTGAATTCAAAGCATACATTTTTTTGCATTTTGTTTTGCGTTATTAATTTACATTTTTAAGTGTAACTTGAAGTAACTAAAAGTTGTAACACTGGTTTTGTAATTTTATTTAGTTAAATATATGTGACCGGCTTCGAAGAAAGGGGTCTTACGACTAAATTATCGATTTTGGGGTTTTGACAGATTCGGAATGCTGGAATCTTGTTCTTTAACGTGCAATTTATCTGACATCAATCGGACAAAATTTGGCAAAGTAAGATAGAAGATTCCACAAAACTATATTTTCGAGGGAGGAATCAATATCAAAGGGTACTGTTTGCGTACATCGTTGTCACATGGTGTGATGTATATTTTTATTTTCCTTATTTAAAGTAAAATTCGCATGAATAATTTATCAACTGCACAATATCAATAAGAAATCGACTTAATAAAATATTTTGAAACAGACTTGTGCGTTCGAGATATACAGTTGAAAACATTATACGCGAGAAAAAGCGTTCAAGTTTGCGAAACGCAGAAAAACATTCGGTTCATAGCTGGAGAATTTCTTCGGCATCGAATTTAATTTTAATTTGTTTTCTAAATACACCTAAATAACGTCGAATAGCGTTGTAGGTACAATTTAGGTAAATTCTGCACAGAAAAATACATTTTTATACCCACAAAAAATTGTTTTCGAGCACTACGCCATATTACCAACGAAATATTATCGTGGTAAGTTTGATGTATAGTACTTAATATGATCTTGAAAAACAAATACACTTTAAACCTATTTGTAACTATTCTCAGCAACCGTAGTATTCAAAATACAACATATCTTTTTAAACACTTTTTATTGATATTTGTTGATTCTCCAGTAGCTCAAGAATCATACAAACTCATTTTTGCAATGTTTATTTTTGAAATGGCTAAAACTAAAATCAACAAATTGTGAACATTCATAAACTTTTCAGAAATCGCCTGCCTTTTTCGGGTTTTTTCACTTTTCACTGTTTAATACCACCGATATTATAGTATGCAAGTGCAATAACGAAACATAAAAATATAAATGGCAAAATCGCCACACAGTGACAAGTCGTAATACTAAGATACCTTTCTCAAAAAAATAATATTATTTTATTTACTTTTGATAAGTAGTTTCAGAGTTATGAGTCTTCAAACACATGCCTCCATACTATTACTTAGCGCCGGGCAGCGCTGTACTCTAGACGCGTATTTCTCGAAAACTTGATTTTAGCAGTAAGACCCCTGTCATCCGAGCGAATTGATTATTTAAAAAGTACAGGTTTCGAAAAAAGTGTTCCCCTACCTATTTTTTTGAGCAGTGTAGTTTTCAAACTATTCCAATTCTTTCCTCGGATTCCGCACAACATTTACAAAATATTATTAAAGAGATAAAATAAGGATTTCATGGAAAGTATTGATTGTGAAATGGTTTCTATTATACTAACGAAATAATGTGAATTGTGTGTTTCCTCTACGGACACAAACACTGCCACTAACGGAAAAGCGTACCGGAAAAACACCCTTAATCCGCTCAATAGAGTGAATGATGAAGCACGTTTCCGGTTCCGCAGCTACGTCAATATACAAATACGCCAACACGGTACGTTAAGCAAATTTATTCCTCTCCAAATATCTTTAGTTTTTTTACCCGGCGACTCCACCAAATTTGTTCCCATGTTTCAAATTGGTTTATTAATACTTTAACGCAACAGATTTGCAGTGTTTTTCGTTTAAGATGTTGCGGGGGAGTGTTAGATTGTATGATTTATTAGTTTTGGTCGTTTTAGAGTAGTTGCTTGTTCTTAGATTTTATCGTAACGTAGATAGATGTGTTTTGCCACTCGTCTCAATGGGTGGCATAATTTGGATTAATGATACAGGTCGGTGATTTATTTGTTCAACTTGAGGAGAATAAATTGTTTTGACAAGAAACAGTGGGTTATGTCTCGTATAGGAGAGGGTAATTTGTTTTTAAGAGAATACATTTAATAGCTATTAATTTGTAAGTTCTTTTCTTTAAGTTAAAATTACTTTTTCAATTATGTACTTTGCATTCCCAATGCACACATTGTAACACTGTTTTCGGTGTTATAATTAACAAATTGTAACACCGTTTTTAGTAACTTTTTTCTAAGGATGGTCACATTGATATCAAATATCATATGTCAAAGGTAAATACACATAACCACAAACTGCCTTTTTAGAATCGCTTGCAATCTCATAAACTGCGAAATATCTATATTCTATACATATTTAAACATGCGTGTAGCATGCTATAGTATGGCCAAAGGGTTGGGGATTCCTTAGTTTTGCGCTGTTCATCAGAATACGCCAGCATGCGTTTTCGGTGATGTTTTGCGACTCTGGTAAGTGAATAATTCTCGTCAAGTAAACATCAAAACCCCCTTTCAGATACAATACAAGGACCACATTTACCTGAATAAGGAGTTATGCGAAGATCAAACCTACATCGTAGATCTGATCGGGTTCAAATACTGCCACGGGATTGTATATGCGCAATAAATAGTTCATTGAATAACAGCATACACGTAGCGAGCTATAGTACATCTAAAGTGTTGAGGATTTCTTAGTTTATGTAACGTATATGTTTTCGGTAACATTTTGGACAGAATTCTGGTCGTGCGAATACCGTATTCTTTTTTTGTACGTCGCTTCCAACTTCGTCTTAGTTCTAGTTGTGTGCAAAAAACTTGTATAATAATATACTATTTTGTCTCAAAGAAATATGTTTTGATCTGCTTTTAAAAACAAAAACTCATTTCTATCTGTGTACAATTGATATATTCCACGGTTTTAACTAAATTGCATTAATAATTGATGATAATGAAATGCAAACTGCATGTTTGAAAGAAAAACCATCCATTCTATTTTTCCCTACGCTACTAATTGAAACCGTTACTGCTATATCTTCAGTCCGGATCTTAGTTTTAACAATCATATTGATTGAAATAGCCTCCATTATTTATTCAGAAGACAAACGTGCTTATCGATCGGTTAGAACTCGAGGAAATAATATTCTATATCCCTTGAAATTCAATGAATATATTTACCTCTACCAATTTAACCGTAAAATACGGTGGTTTTCCTGCAATATTACCGGTAAAACATCGTGAAATATGACATATGTTTAGTGGATATTATCATAACATATATCACAATTATAAACGTATTGGAGATACTAAAATTTGTGCATGTTCTGTGAACGTAAACATAAACAACGTTTAGGGAATTTATTGGCATTAGGGGTGTCCCAATTCCAGGCAAAAGATTAGATTATAGATAAATTTTGATGAGATACACAGTTGTTTTGAGGTAAAATTGTTTCTTGATGTTAATTAAAGAACACAAGGATTTAAAAGTATTTATGAAAAGTCATAATGCTAAAAATCAAAATGCTATAAATACACTTGAAATATGAAATTTGAACCATTTTCGGTGCAACCAAAAGTAACAAAAACATGAAAATATTTTAGTTAAAAAGATTGTATCCATCGAGATAGTATAAAAGAGGAGTCATATGAGCTTAAAATTGGGATCACTGTATGTCAAATCATACCGTCCGTTAGTCCCTTTACGTCAAATTGACAAGCCGATACATTATATAGGTTTAAGTGGTTTCTAGTGCGCTATAAGTATTTTTTTATAACTAATTAGCATGACAGTATGTGATGTAAGAAGCTGTAGTAGCAGAAAGGGTCCTGGCTGCAATAAATCAGCGGGAATTACGTTTCATCGGTAAGTGACGTTAGATGTCAGTCAAATGACAATGAACAGGCCCGTATTCAATAAAATTTTACTTAATGTTTGGTTTATTTAACAATTAAATGTAGGTTTCCAAAGATTCCTGCCCAGCAGGAATTATGGATACGGATTGTAGACCGATATAACTGGAAGCCGACAAAGTCCAGTGTTGTTTGTTCGAAGCATGTTACGGATATATGTATAGACAGAACATCACCAAATCGCATCAAATATATTTTCTAGTTTAATAAAACATAGGTTCGATCGAGATGTGTTGGATAGTCACAGAATATTATTAATTAAAAGTATTATAAATTGGTACACACATATTCGAATGTGTCAGAAAAACAAAAATAAATAAATTCGCCACCATTCGACATCAAAATAATAAAATGGTTTTGTTTAATTACCAGTAGGTTGCAAAATGTATAATACTTGTTTTGTTCGTATTCATATTCATATTTATATTTATGTTACACTTATAAGATTTATTTTACATTATTTGTTATGATGTTAATCCAGAGTATTTGTGTGTTTATTATATATTTTTATTTTCTTTAGTTAAACAAATATAGTTAATATGTGCTCTGTTGGACTGTCAGTTTTACTAAACCGCATAAAAGTTTAGGATCCCTTAACCAGCCATTTCTATTATACGAACACAAAATTGGGAGACAAAACCCCTATAAAATTTATCTAGGCTTTCTGTTTAGTAGGCATTTCTAAGAGTTTCAGGGTTTTTACGGCTTTAACTTTAGGGCCCATGTTAGGCGAAATTGGGTTCTTTTGACATGCAAAGCTACCCTTGTAAATTATTTATTTATAATACCCGATTTCAATTCACAACTTTTTCATCCAATATCATAAGTTCTATTATAACCAGTTTTATGGATACTTTTCATGTTATTAACAGTAATAAATTTATATAAAAATCATTGTTTAATAACAAAGAAAATCTGCTTGTCATGTAGCATTATTTAGCTATACACTGACAGAAAAAAGGAAACTCATGGACAATAGTAGCTGCGGGCTTTCCACTGGGAAAAGTTGTGTTGTTTCCTTTCACCGCAAATCGATTGTCGGTGCAGAGCCGAGGAAATATATAGTTCCCGACTCTCCAAACTACGTTAAGTGGCTGGCTGGCTCAAATTTCCAGTAAACGTAAAGTTACCTATACAGCGAAGTCTAGAGTTACAACACCATCACTTTGGTTTAACGTAATTAAACACGTTACAGGAAGTAGAACAAAAAAGTGTTTTATGTAAACAGATAAGCTATTGAAGAGTGGTACACAATAGAACATTTTCTTTTTATTTCACTTGTCTTTACTATAATGGGTCATTATAAATGATTGTAGTCGAAGTAGGCCATGATATCAAACGTAAACATTTCTGGTTGCCCCTCTGTTTGAATTGTATACCACATTCTACACGTATCAGTTAAATTGGTTCCATAACCTATTTCAAGTTTGACAGTTGTTTGTGTATAGCGGGAAAAATTTATTAACATTGGCAAGGCCTACTTCGACTACAATCATTTATAATGACCCTGTATAACTTAAACTAGCCAAGATATTTTGTAAATAAAGTATCTGCTAAACTATCTGCAAAGGCTAACTCCAGATAAATGTATATGTGAAGATAGAATATCGAATGTTATCTTATCTAACTTTGTTGGCGTAATCCGCCTATAAGATAGTTAAATATCACGGGAATACTACCATATCTCCATTCAGAAGATGCTTCGCACTAATCTGCGAAGAGATTCTTGGGGTATGCTTTCCCATTCCTCAATCAGGTGTCAGTTTCTGTATGGTTAGTGGTGGATTAGGGCGCTTGCGGACGTCGGTCAAGCTGATCCCACACGTGTTCAATAGGATTCAGGTCAGGACATAACGCCGGCCATTCCATGACCTGAATTCCACGTTCTTGTAAAAAGTTTCTGGGGATGCCGGCAGTATGTGGCTTTGCATAGTCCTGCATTAGGATGAAATTTTGACCGACGTCATATGCAGTAGGCACCACATGGTCCTCCAAGATGTTTTCAGTAATAATATAACAAGAGAGTGAGAATAAATTGAAAATAATTTGACAGATTGTTTGAAAACTTGTTGCCAGGCAATAGTCCCGAGAGACCGCAGGGCTCGAGTGGCTATTGCCAAATCATAAAATTATTGAAAAATTTAATTTAATTAATTATTACTTACAATATATGAAAATATCGTTGACACATTGTGAATATATTAAAAGAATTAACAATTTAAATTAGTACAATGAAAAACGCAATTATTAAAAATATTTCGAGACTCATTATTTATTGAGGATTTGGAATTGCTTGTTATATTAAGTGTTTCCTCCTGCGTATTTTCTCTAAGATTATTTATTATATTTGAATGATGTTCTTGGTTCAATTGTAAGTATGGTTTAATCGAACTTGCAGAATTATGACCAGTGACCTTGATTAGTTCTTGTTCTCCTACACCAGCTTTTGACAGGTTACTTACTGCACTTGATCTGGCAGAATGGTTAGTTATTTTTTTAGTAACTGTGTCTAGACCTACTTTTTCTGCGGATTCTTTCATCCATTTTGAAATGGAATTTATTCCCACAGGAACGTTTTTATACCAAAAACCATGAGTTTGCCAAGCCGGATTTGGAGTAAGAAACAAGCGTTCGGTTTTAATATTTTCTTCACGTTTACTCATTAGTTTTTCAAAAAGACGAACAGGGCAAATATCTGGGTTATTTATGTTTGGAGTCAACCAATTACTATTAGCGCACCTTTGTGCTCCACCCTGTGCAGTTTTTGTAAAGATGGGATTGTATTCAATGCGGCCAGTATTTAATCTTTTTATGTCGGTTTCTTTTTTAAAATAATGAACTAAACATTTCGTAGCTTCTCCTCCCCTCCAAGCTAGTTCATACGATGCAACGTGAAAAAACTTTCTTTGCAATCCACAAGGTGTATCTTCGTCCCAAAAATTTGCAACAATTTTGTATTAGAAAGTGCCACAGAACTTTGTTTGTGCTTTTCAGGATGTTTTTGTAAAATTTTTCTTTTTGCATCTCTTGCATTCCGAGCATTTCTGAATTCTATATCATGGAAAGGATCAAAGGACCTGTTATACTTATTAAAGTAAAGTTCTTGAACTAATTTTGCCGTTTTATTCCACATTGTCTTTATTACTGCTTCTTTATAATCATTTCCGTCTTTTCTTTTCATGTTATAAGCCCAATCTTTTAAAATAAATGCCAGAGTAGCTGTTGTAGTAGATTGATCCAGAATATAATTTCTTTCTTTGGTGAAGGTCTTAAATTGTCTCCATATAGACTGATTACTTATTAGAGTATTTTTCGAAGTAGTTTCTAAAATCTTTTTTGTAATTTCTGCATTAGAAAAGGTACTAAACCGATGACTTTCACCCATTTCGCGTTGACACAATTAAGTAATTATTTTGACAAGTATCTCACAGTTGCTAGGCAAATAAAAGCTACAGTGATTATTCCCGAGAATAATCACAAGAGATTTATTCCCACTATATTAATGACATAATTGGTTGAAACTTACCCTTGTGACAAATAAAGAAGCATTTCATTGGTTTTAAGAAACGTCAAAAAATAATCATTGTAATTTTCTTTAGTTAAATATATGCCGTTGAAATATACCAAATTTGATTTGCCTAGAACAATTATTTCAAAAGTTACAGGTTTCAAAAGAAGTGTTTCCCTATTTTTTTTAGCAGTGTATAATAAATAAACATATAACAAGTGTTATTTGTAATTTATTTTGCAAGTAATCGATTTTGTTTTTTATTACATTTGTTCTATGTTTATTTATTATGCATAACCTGCGAAATTAAAGACTTAAAACCTTAAAGAATTAGTCACGATTTTAAAGTAGATTTTCTCGCGAACCGCTAATCAAATTTAGATGATCTTTTTATTCAATTAACTTGCACTTATGTTTATTCACAATCTGTAGTGGAATTAGATCCTTCAGGGAATGATAGATGACACTTTTAAATTGGTACTACAGACCTATAATTCCGATGTGCACTCTCACTGAACATAATCAGAATAACTGGGTTGAAACGTCAATTCATCATACTACTATCTGATCAATATCTCACAACGTGGCAGTAATAGTGTGTGCATTATCATACCGTATAATAAACTTACATGGCCGTACACCGCATTACGATTGTATAAATTTACATGCATACAGAGTGTCCTGTAAACCGACGGTAATAATGATGCCGGAAATTGCTCTTGTGGTACAGTTTTTTTACGAGAAAAATACAACAGTAATGGAAAAATCTTTACCTACGACCGAATGTATAAATGTCCCTTACGTCATGGACTGCTTCACACGTATGTATATCGCTTATAACAAACATGTGCGTTTGGTTGTGCTTTTGTGTTTTTAACGCATGACATAATGTCATCACAGCGCAAATGTAGATCCATATTTTCCTATTTGATTATATCGCGCTAAATTAGAATCTAGGGTATTTTGCGGGTACCACGTGGCACTGTAGTAACTGTCAACTTCGTTAAGGATGAGATCGATGAGATAAAATCATGACAAAATCTAATTGTGAATAATTTTACTCTACTTTAGCCTACAAGTTTGAATAAATATTCAGCGAGGTCGCAACGATTATCATAATGGTGCTTGGGGCAACACTTTTAACCCTACTGTGATAAATACATGAAACTTAACCTAAAAAGTTAACAACTTTAAAATAGTGGGTTCATAAGTATAATAATCAGAATAGAAGTGTTTGGCGGTGACTGATTAGTTACTTCGAAGAACAAGAACTTACTAAAGAATTGTTATAACGCTTAACGTTTAATAGCGGTGTCTACCTAATTCCGCTACGTAGCCGTTGCGGCTTATATATTTACAAGCACTTATAATTGAAACCCAATTCTAATTTCGGCAAAGTAGTTTATTAGAATAAATTATACTTAGTAAAATTACATGTGATGGAGGTAATACAAATACGTTGCACACAACCAGAACTAAGACGAAGTCGAAAGCGACGGACAAAAACGAATACGAATTGAAACGAGCATCCAAGCGTCCAAAATATTACCGAAAACTTATACGTTACATAAACTAAGAAATCCTCTACACTTTAAATGTACTATAGCCTCGTACGTGTATGCTGATAAACCATTTATTGCGCATATACAATCTCGCAGCAGTAATTAAAATCGTTCATATCTACGATGTAGGTTTGATCTTCGCACAATACCTTATTAAAGTAAATGTGTTCCTTGAATTTTATCTGAAAAGGGGATTTGATGTTTAGTTGAAAAGAATGATGACGATCACTTACCAGAGTCGTAAAACATCACCGAAAATCATGCTGGCGTATTTTGATGAACACAGCAAAACTAAGAAAGCCCCAATCCTTTGGCCACACTATAGCAGGCTTCACCTATGTTTAAATATGTATAGAATATTGATATTTCGCAGTCTATGCGATTGCAAGCGATTGAGAAAATGCAGTGTGTGGTTATGTTGTGTTATGTATTGTACGTTTGACGTATGGCATTTGATATCAATGTGTACCAATCTTAGACAAAAATGTTATTGTTTTCGGTATTACATTGTGTTAATTGTAACACCGAAAACAGTGTTACAATGTGTGCATTGTGAATGCAAAGTAGAAAAATACATTTTTGTTGTACTGTCAAATATACTAACCTAACCTAATACATCTACTTCTGTCGCAATAATTCTCCTTTATTTAAAGTAAGTGATTGGATCTGTAATTGTCGGTCGTAGGTAAAATTATGTACTATACTCGAGCTGTAACGCATATTACGTGCTCGTGAAAATCAACAAAATAAACTTTCAGAACATTGTTTTTATGTAAGAACGATAAAAACAGAATATCAATAAAGTGTTTATAACTCAAAAACTAAGAAATTTTCATGTTTTACCAATGTCAAAATTCGTTATTTTTCATAATCATCATCTTTCCCAGTGTTGGCCTGGGTTTTGCATGTATAAGTGCATTCAAATGATATATTTAATTGGATTTGAGAGTATTTAATACCAATTAAGGTTGTCGTTATGTTGTTATGGGCAAACTGTTAGCCTTCATAAAATAATAATATGATGATGGAATAATAAGTAGGTAATTATTAAATTAATAATGTAATAATTACAATGAATTAAATGAATTTGAGGACGGCGTGTTTCAGATAAGGGGCTTAAACCTGGAAATTAACTAACATCGCAATGGTATATTAATTAGGATTATATACATTCACAGAATATACGAGTTTTAACGTATTAAGAGGACGTTATCATGCTTAAATACTCATATTTCAAATAAAAATCAATTTTTTTTATTATTGTATATACCGGGTGATTCAATTTCGAAGCCCACCATGGGGATCTCGCTTATTAGCGGAGATAGAGCCTATGTTTAAATTTGGCAGAAGTTTCGTATGTTTGTGCTGATCAAATATCCGAAAAGAAATTTTAGCTATCATTTTTAATTTTTTATTCAAAACTAAACGTAGCTAGACGTTAGAAATAAAAACATTCTACAGCAACTTTTTAAAAGGAATGCAGTGTTATTTTTTAATTTGAAAAACATCAAAGATGGCGGCGTAACCATGGCCAACTTTTGTTTTTCTTATGGGCGCCATGTGGAATTTTGGCATCTTCCGATAGTCGTGTTTCTTCTCATTTCCGCTATGTATAACATGTTGGCACTATTTTTTAAAACAATGGTTAAAAATAATAAAAAAGACTTTCTTTTTTTTCTCGTTGTTTGTCGTGCTTATCAGGTACCCAACTGGTGCTTGGTTACAGACCACCGGCGCCGGACTGACCAGAGTGCTTTGGATTAAAAACATTCAGATTGTAAAAGAAGCAAGTTTATACAACAAGAAGCTAATTTTTTAAGTAAATGTTCAAATTAGTCGCCATTTTCTTGAAGGCATAAAACCGAGCCAGCTTTTCTACATGTTGTTATGCTCTTCTAACGTTCTTCCCGGAATAGCATTGACCGCATTTGTCATTCGATCCCGCAGATCCTCGATATTTCTGCGAGTATCGTGATAAATTTCGTCGTTCACAGTTCCCCATAGAAAATAGTCCAGAGGACTTAAATCAGGGGATCTAGCAGGACATTCCACCACTCCACCATTACCAATCCAGCGATTTGGAAGTTATTGATTCAGATAATTTCGTACAACTGCAAAGTTTGACTTGTGTGGGGTTTGTGCGGTTTCAATTTATTTGTTCGTAATGTTCTCCAAGCACGTGTTTGCTGCAATTCCAAATTAGAGTCTACTTCCCGCGTAGAAATCCGACGATCGTCATTTATCTAAAAACCAGTAGATGAAGCATTGCAAATTATGGTAATCTAACGTTTACCATTTCCAAAATATCTCTATGATGGCTTTCAACATTTCCATGAGGATTATAAGGATTTCGGGGTTTACTAAACGATCCATGGTCCGCCAAATTTCTGTCGAATGTTAGGAATATTGTACGATGGGGCATTTCTATGAGAACAATAATAAACCCTTATCATATCACGCTTTTCGTTATTGGTAAACGGCATTTTACATCCACAATCAACCACAAGTTTATTTGGTTAAATGGCAAACCCAACGCTGAGCGCGCCGCTTGATCCAAGTGCATTTTGTTGACGTTGCTTGGAAACGAGTCCGGCGGTCTATAACCAAGCTCCAATTAGGTACCTGAAGGTGTTTTGATTATTACACCATTATTTTAAAACATAATACTACCATGTCATACATTGCGGAAATGAGAAAAGCCACGACTATCGAAAAATGCCAAAATTCAATTCTTATGGCGCCCATAATAAGAACAAAAGTTGGCCATGGTTATGCCGCCGTCTTTGATGTTATTTCAAATTCAAAAATGACACTACATTCCTTGTTAAAAAGTAGCACTAAAATGTTTTTGTTTCAAATGTCTAGCTACATTTATTACACTGCTCAAAAAGAAATAGGGGAACACTTTTTTCCAAAGCTGTAACTTATTACATAATTGTTCTAGGCAAATCAAATTTGGTATGATTCAACGGTATATATTTAACTAAAGAAAATTACGAAAATAATGTTACAACTCTTAGTTAATTCTAAGTTACACTTAAAAATGTAAATGAATAGCGCAAAGCAAAATGGAAATGACTGTCATAGTATCGATGGCAGTCGGGTTTTCTGTGGATTGGTGAGGTTTAATACAGTGTATGCTCTCCACGAGCACGAGTCACTTCCTCACACCTGCGTGGCATGCTTCGCACTAGTCTGCGAAGAGATTCTTGGGGTATGTTTTCCCATTCCTCAATCAGGGCTTGTGTTAGTTCCTGTATGGTTAGTGGTGGATTAGGGCACTTGCGAACACGTCGGTCAAGCTGATCCCACACGTGTTCAATAGGATTCATTAATAGACCAAGAGCCCGTGACCGCCAGACTTTCCTCGTAGTATAAAAGCTGCATATTTCTCTGCGCATTTCCCCAACACAGGTAAAGAACGATTGGCTACTATGAAGTTTGGATCATAGTGGCTTTGGCAGGTAACAGGTAGCAAAGGTGTATAATATTGCTACCAACTTTCGTCAAAGTATAAAGCGTTATTTTTTTAGATTTTCTTCGGAATAATATTTGAAATCTCATTAACCATTGCCAGACACTTACTATCGAGGCAACTCCTCGCCAGACACCATTAAACTTTAAGAAATTGTAATTGCACTTTCGTTATTTTATAAAGGCTGAATTTTATATATGTTACTTGGGTAGCTAATAGAAGATGTTTTCTGAGAAGCCAGACAGTTTCGACAGTTCTAACATCTTGCCAGACAAAATTGAAGGGCAGCTGTATGTGGGAGCGCTGAGGCAACATTACGTTCAACGGGTGCGAGTGAAGATAGTTATTAGGATTTATCGAATAATTTCATTATATAGAATTATTTATGACAAAAAAAAATAATTTGCAAAGGATTATTCAATATAATTTTCATGTTATATAAATATAAATAAATAAAAAAAGACAGATCTAATAAATGAATAAATAATGTTTTGGAATTTCATGAATTTCAATTTGTTTTTAACATCCAATTTAATTCAAATATCGACATTTCAGTAAAATTGTATGTTTATTATGATTATAGAGAAAGGAATTGTTTCAGTACTAAGAAATGAAACGAAAAATAGTTTAATATTATAATCATACCCATAATACAGGATTATAGAAATGTTTAATCGTTTATTACTTTTCATCGTTGTAATCGCTATCTTCGTCACTACAGTCCATAGCTTGATCGTTTTCAATATCGTCTTCACTGTCAGTTTCTGTAAAAATGTAAAGAAGTTAATACAATTATGAATAGCTACAAACGATGTATAATTATGTCAACCAGAAAATAATGGTTGGGTACAGGAAAGCAACCAGTATCATTTTAAATGGTTTGAAGGGGATCAGCAGCCAAATTACGTCAGTGATTCACTAAAAACTCTATCATGTATTTAATTATTATTTGAAATTATACATACATTTGTAGCTATTCATAATTATTGTATTAACTTCTTTACGTTTTTACAGAAACGATTTGAAAACGATCAAGCTACGGACTTTAGTAGTGAAAATTGAAAACGATCAAGCTACGGACTTTAGTAGTGACGAACATAGCGATTACAACGGGGAAAAGTAATAAACGATTATAACATTTCTTTAAATCCTGTATTACCCTTATAGTATAAATACATATTTTTTATATTGTATACGATGGGTATGATTATAATATTAAACTATTTTTCATTTGATTTCTTAGAACTTAAACAATTCCTTTCTCTATAATCATAATAAACATATACATTAATGAAATGTCGATATTTGAACTTAATTGGATGTTAAAAGCAAATTGAAATTCATGACATTCCAAAACATTATTTATTCATTTATTAGATCTGTTATTTTTTATTTTTTTTATATTTATATAACATGATAAAATATTGAATAATCCTTTGAAAATTATTTCTTTTTGTCATAAATAATTCTATATAATGAAATTATCCGATAAATCCTAATAACTATCTTTACTCGCACCCGTTGAACGTAATGTTGCCTCAGCGCTCGCACATACAGCTGCCCTTCAATTTTGTCTGGCAAGATGTTAGAACTGCCGAAATTGTCTGGCTATTCAGAAAACATCTTCTAATAGTAGTCCAAGTAACATATATAAAATTCAGCCTTTATAAAATAACGAAAGTACAACTACAATTTATTAAAGTTTAAGGGTGTCTGGCGAAGGGTTGCCACGATAGTAAGTGTCTGGCAATGGTTAATGAGATTTCTAATATTATTCCGAAGAAAATCTAAAAAAATTACGCTTTATACTTTGACGAAAGTAGGTAGCAATTTTATACATCTTTGCTACCTATTACCTGCCAAAGCCACTATGATCTAACTTCATAGTGGCCAATCGTTATTTACCTGTGTTGGGGAAATGCACAGAGAAATTTGCATCTTTTATACTATGAGGAAGGTCTGGCGGTCACGGGCTCTTGGTCTATAATGCTAGCCATTCCATGACCTGAATTCCACGTTCTTGTAAAAAGTTTCTGGTGATGCCGGCGGTATGTGGCTTTGCATTGTCCTGCATTAGGACAATGACTACTTCCAGTACTGTTTTTTATTATTTGCAGATATAAGACTGTCAAGATTTCACACGTTTTCAGAACCTTCACAGCAAGACTTCAGAGCAATTTATTTTTCAAAAGAAACACTTTTCTTTGAAATGGTGTTTCAAGTTCGTAAACAATTTATTTACATCGTTTTATTTATTTAGTCTCTCAGCATTTTCCCTCTTATATATTCCTTATATTATCCTGTAATAATTGCCTAAAAGGAACAGTATCCAAAGAAAAACGTGAGCTTACGCATGTTATTTTACAATTACACGCCTTGTCTAAATCTTGTATACAGTATAAACAGTCGTTTTCAATTTGTTACGACGGTCGAAATCCTCCCCCCCCCCCTTAACCGTATAAAAATCCCAGAGTCTGCATCATTATTTTGAAACCTCAGGCGTTTGGGTCATCAGGCTGGTTACACGAGCCGCCCCTGATAGAGCCGGAAGCTGCCCAATATAGCGTGTAAGCAAAATTCAGGCTGCGTACTAAACGGTTTATTTGCTAACGTTCAACAGAAGTGAACGTTCTTTTATCCCCGGATGCCCATACCGACCCTTAATAATTTATGATTGAACGTCAGGGGGGATATCTCCATAAAAGATAACGAGAGGCGTCGGAGTGAAGTGAGAAAACGGACGCCACGAACAGAAAGTTAGGGAAATTGCTTGTTTCCGATTATATTCAACGTGGCCGCAAACATTTCCTATATTAACCTGATAGGGGAAATTCGATTTGATTTATGAGAGTGAATTATTTCCGGGCGTATTAGATAGGATATCTCGAGCGTATTTCTTTAGCTTGTTAGCCTCTTGGATTCGCTTAATAACTTTAATAAGTCAAATCTTAAGATGAGCTTATTAAGGAATAAAAAGAGGGTGGAAAAGGAATGATTTCACTTTTGTTTTTATAAATACTTTGGTATTATGTAGGTAGGAATTTAGTAACTAGTTTTTTTTTGCTTAACAAAGAAAACATTCCGATCTTTTTAGGGAAAGTTGCTATAAAAATGTCATAAGCAGTTGATTGATTGTTATGATTATATCATAATAATAATCACATTTTACGAAGTTTGACCTTCACAAGGCCTTGTTTGGCCTTGGTTCAAGTAGCTAACCCTTACCACACTTCATTTGAAAACGTGTCAGCTTCGGTGAAATTCCTCAAAAACAAGGTAGTTATTTCATAAAGCAAGTGTAATGTCAACTAAAAATATTAAAAAGTAGCGGAGATAGAAGTAATCTACTGGGACCAGTTTTGTTCTAACCATCATTGGTCCGCAATTTTTCACGCAAAGTTTAATTATTTTGAGACTAAACGTATTTAATAACCCCAAATAATAATCTATTATGTTAAAAATTATAACAATTTTTTCTCTTCTTACAAAAAATGTCAAGTATTCTTTGAATTCACGTATTAAAGCCTATTAAAGATGACAAATGAATTCAGTTGTCAATTTTCGTTGATTAGAAACGTCATTAGAAGTAAAATGAGGCATTTTAGTGAAGTGCAAGTTGCTCGTGCTGTCGCCCTTATTCAGCATGGCCACTCTATTAGACACTTGGCAGGGACCTTCGAGTTTCCCCTTCTGTTATTCAGCATTTATGGAATCGGTTTCGGGAGACTGGCCTATATGTTAGAATACAACAGAATATATGTTAGATATAGACAACAGAACTGATTTTGTTGTGGTTTCTGGTAGACTAAATGCAATGAATTACATCGAAAACATCTTGAAGGGCTATGTGGTGCCTGCTGCTTATGGCGTCGGTCATGCAGGATAATGCAAAGCCACATACCGCCGGCATCACCAGAAACTTTGTACAAGAACGTGGAATTTAGGTCATGGAATGGCCGGCGTTAAGCCCTGACCTAAATCCTATTGAACACGTGTGGGATCAGCTTGACCGACGGTTTGCAAGTTCCCTAATCCACCTCTAACCATACAGAAACTGACACAAGCCCTGATTGAGGAATGGAAAGCACACCCCAAGAATCTCTTCGCAGACTAGTGCGATGCATGCCACGCAGTTGTGAGGAAGTGATTCGTGCTCGTGGAGGACATACACGGTATTAAACCTCACCAATCCACAGAAAACCCGACTGTCATCGATACTATGACAGTTATCTCCATTTTGTTTTGCGTTATTAATTTACATTATTGAGTGTAACTTAGAAGTAACTAAGGGTTGTAGCATTGTTTTTGTAATTTTGCCTAGAACTATTATTTAAAAAGAAACAGGTTTTGAAAAAGTAATTTTTTTGAATAGTGTACTATCTCAAAATGGTTTCAAAGTAAACCTTCAATTTCCTACGTTTATTTGAACACTTTCGAAATTTGATTATCCTTGAAGCTGTAAAAGCGTTTCTTGATAGTGTTCTAACCCTAATACCCACCTTTTGAACCTGGGTCCCCATTCAGCGCAAGCAAACCCCTCGAAAACGCCTAGCCACTTTCTACAAGCTTAGAATATTGTCTCTCCACAACAATAATCCGCTTTTGAACAATGAACTATGAATGCGAGTAGACGTTTCCGATATATTTCCTTGCGCTGAATATAAATCCGTACTCAAAAGGTTCATACACGGACAGTTTTTGTCTGAGGGCGCACTCCTACAGAAAAAACTCTTAATGCATTTATTTGAATTAAAGAAAATTTTCTATCTGTGTATATCGGACTTAAGCCGACTGTACGATTTGACATAAACTGCTGCCATGTTTGAGCTAATATGACGCCTCCCATTTTTTTTTATTTTGTTCAAACAGAGTGTTTGTGGCATAACACCTAGTCAATGACTAACAAGTTATTTTCACTTAACCTAAACTGATAAAATAATGAGTATTTATACAATTTTGCCCATTGGCCCAAGTTGTTTTAGTCTGACAGTGTTTACCACTCAAGTAGACGGCGGTTGTTTTCACCTACACTATCACTGTGAATACACTACGGGTCCTCCCAATTGATCCTAATTATAAACTAAAACACTTAATTTCTGTAAATAAATCAAAAAGAAAAACAGGTTGAAGAAAAGTTCATAATTAGTTAAAAAAAAGTATGTAACTAGTATATACTCTCGCCTACGGCTCAATTATAAAGGCCGTGCTCGCGATTTATATCCTTAACTGTGCTCTTCAAATAATAAACTTTTAGGTGCTTGATCATCATTGGCTCATTAATATTATTTAAAATTTTATTATTATAATTTAAGCATAAAACCCCCTGAATAATTACCTAACAATTCCACAATAGGGTATTTGACTGTATTAAAAATATGGCTTGTATTATATTCATCCTAATAGATTACAGTTTAAGAAAACTATTTGTTATTACATTTAAAAAAAAATGCTTTATTTCTATTAAAAACCAAAATTAAAATTGAATTTTATTCACGTCCTATCACGTGATTGAAAACGCTCTGTAATTGGCTCCAGTCTCCAGTGACGTCATTCGTTAGTACGTTTAGAGCGCGTTCGGTTTGTCAGGGTAGGGTATGGGGAAGCAATGCCCAGATAACCTGGGTCGGCTGTCTCTCTCTTATATGCAGATAAACGCCGTATGACGTTGGTCCGCCTATTATGCAGCGCGTCACTCTCACCGTACAATACCGGGTTATCCGAACGCGCTCTTATGCTTCTCCCGTTTGAATTTAATAGCACTAAAGTGCCATGTAAGCATAACTTTGTAGGTTAGGATAGCCCTAACCTTAAGCTGTCAAATCAGATATAACCTGGTTCGAAAATACGATAGATAACTTATTCTAGTCAGTTTTACTTATGTCGAAGTAATCTTCACAACAAAAAGACACTTGTATTGGCCGCTATTTATTTCATTTGGATTTCTACGAGCCAACCACTTTCATCGCAGTTTCAAATCTTGCGGAACAGCTACAAATAGTTTATCTGGAGTTTTTCTTGACGTATTTCTGCATTGTGGATTTATATACCATTTATAACCCATTTTTATGAAGACATTGTGAAAACAACACATCATACAACACAATTACCAAACGGCGACGATGCCGATGCTGACAGACCATATGGGCCGATCTGACATCTACTATCGGGTGACGTCACACAACAGAAAGTATCGTTTTGGCTGGAGTTTTTGTGATTCAATTTTTAACGCTGATTTTTATGAAATATTGAGGAAATAATTACGAAACATAATGCATTTACAATGTAGAGTGAACGAATAAACACACTAAGGTGGTTTTCCAATAATAGTCAAATACCCTATTATAATACCTTCAAATCAGCAGAAATATTATCGATTTACCTATATTATGTATATAATTGGGGAACGTGTCAATTGTATACATAGTTAATTTAATGCAATAATTATAAATTCCATTTAGCCGCTAATGGGACGTCTATGGGGGTCAAATGGTAACCACATGGCAGCCGCGATGTCAGGCTGCCATTAATCAATCCATTTGTAGCGACCTAACCCAACCGAACTACGGTTCCTATCGATTATCCGCTGCTTCACATTTAACAAACGACTTGAAACTTAATTACTTATCCGAATAGGTAAGAGGAACGCTGCCCGGTACGCAGACTATCCACTATCCATTCAAGCGTCCCATAAATCAATTGACTTGTTCCCCGGCGAACACGAAAGGGAAGAAGCTTCACGGGACCAGGCCCGGATTAAGTCCATCCTTACTTCCACTCTATAAATTTTCTGCTGAACGCCACTATTACACCGGCTACATGACACCATATTACCCGGAAGGAAAAATGTGGAATCCGTGGAGCTTATTGTTGGAACGTGACGTGTCCCACACGCTTTTCTCGGACGGAGCGTTTTTGAAACCGTTTCCTTGTGAACTGGTTTTGTATGGACGTTAAAACTGAGCATCGGAAATGGTTTGCCTTTCAGAATGATTAGTATTTTTATTAGTTCACATTATTAATTCTTACTTTGTCTTTTGTCAAAAGTCCTACCTATTTAAAACTAATTTTACGAAAAATCACAATACACAGAATAGGGTATTTGACTATTATTGGAAAACCATCTTAGTGTATTTATTCCTTCACTCTACATTGTAAATGCTTTCTTTTTCGTAATTATTTCCTCAATATTTCATAAAAATCAGCGTTAAAAATTGAATCACAAAATGTCCCGCCAAAACGATACTTTCTGTTGTGTGACGTCACCCTATAGTAGATGTCAAATCGGCCCATATGGTCTGTCAGCATCGGCATCGTCGCCGTTTGGTAATTGTGTTGTATGATGTGTTGTTTTCACAATTTCTCCATAAAAATGGGTTATAAATGGTGTATAAATCCACAATGCAGAAATACGTCAAGAAAAACTCCGGATAAACTATTTGTAGCTGTTCCGCAAGATTTGAAACTGCGAAGAAAGTGGTTGGCTCGTGGAAATCCAAATGAAATAAATAGCGGCCAATACTGCCTGACAGTATTGACAATATATATTGACAGTATCTGATCTGACAGCTTAAGGTTAGGGCTATCATAACCTACACAGTTATGCTTACATGGCACTTTAGTGCTATTAAATTCAAACGGGAGAAGCATAAAAGCGCGTTCGGATAACCCGGTATTGTACGGTGAGAGTGACGCGCTGCATAATAGGCGGACTAACGTCATACGGCGTTTATCTGCATATAAGAGAGAGACAGCCTACCCAGGTTATCTGAGCATTGCTCTCCCCATTCCCTACCCTGACAAACCGAACGCTCTCTAAGCGTACTAACGAATGACGTCACTGGAGACTGAGCCAATTACAGACCGGTTTCAATCACGTGATAGGACGTGAATAAAATTCAATTTTGATTTTGGTTTTTAATAGAATAAAAGCATATTTTTTTTTGAAAAGTAATAAGAAATAGTTTTCTTAAACTGTAATCTATTAGGATGACTATAATACAAGCCATATTTGTAATACAGTCAAATACCCCATTGGGACTATACAGTGACCGATTTAATTCCCTAGGGTTCTCCACCGCCTCGTATCTACAATTTTATTTATTGACCGCACCAGTGTTATAGAACTAAACTTCGTAACTTATTATTATCATCGCTTTATGAAATATAACATCTTACGACAGGATAAAAGCAATCGGTAGTGATCATGAATCGTGATGAAATATAATGTATCGGCTTGACAATTTGACGTTATGGGACTAACGGACGGTATGATTTGACGTAAACTACTACAAATTTTAAGCTCATATGAACTGTCAAATATACTAACCTAAGCTAGTTCTGTGTTCAATATTTCTCCTATATTTAAAGTAAGTGATTTGATCTGTAATTGTCGGTCGTGGGTAAAATTACGTACAATTCTCGAGCTGTAACGCATATTACGTGCTCGCGAAAAATCACAAAGAAATCAAATTGTACAATCCCATTCCTTTCCAATGCAGATCCTCAAACCATTTTTTGCTTTTGCACCCAGAGAGACTAACAAACAAACAATTTCAACGCTACGATTGGGAATTTCGTCGTGCGTCGACCAGACAGCGTCTATTTTCTCGATAGTCTCGATGGCCCTCTTGTCGGAATGTGCCCCTAGCGGAAAATTTTTGTCCCAGAAGGCATCTGTTTATATCAAATCCTGAATGTGTCTGGCATTTGGGAATCATGACCTGCGCGCCTTGCAACTCTTTCGGTGGACAACGCACACGGGGTAGTAGAGGCGTCAGCGTCAGTTGACGTCGGGACGGCATGCGTACAACTTAAGACACCGGCCAGTACGTCCACGTGTTTCATTTGCTGTCAAAAACGGGCAATCGCGATAGCTATTGTGTTTGTAGTTGCATATACCGAGACGAGAGCAAAAATAAATCATGAACTTATGTAGATTGTGGTGTTTGGAAGATTGATTTGTTTGCCGGTAAGTGCTTTAGTTATTGTCGATTTTCATTGAGTTAAAATTATTTTTAACTAAATAAATAATAAGTTTTTTTTATAAATTGGAAATCGATTTTAATGTCTGTGTGTGGATCTTGAATTATGCACTTAATGCTGGTAATTCCTCAGCGTGTGCGGATGGTATATATAGCCGGCTAAATTTGGATTTTCTTGACGGCCTATCCGTTGTTTGTTTACTTATTTAAATTTATGGCGAATGAGTTATATGACAGCGAAACCGTGTTATTTATGACTCAAAAATAGTTAAGGGTAAACAATATCTTAATTTTTGATTCTTATTCTTCGCAGTTTGCAATACATATACCAAAATTTTCATTTTTCGAAAAAAGTCATACTGTAATGAGCTTTCGTTTTATGCTCTAAAAATACCATAGCCAAAGTCAGAATAATTGAATCGGTGAGTTCAAGAACAGAATAAATTTAACATTTTAAACTAAGATAGGCACTTGGTATAAAATTTCTCGATCTTTTCGAAAATATGAAAAAAATAATTATATGTATTACCTATATTTTGACATTTTCTGTTACAGTCTTCCATTGCCTATTCAATGTTACTACGCTTGTTACAGTATTATATTAAAAATATCTAGAAATTAACAAAAACCTTTAAGACTTAGGTCCAAAAATTAACAAAGAAAAAATTGATAACAAAAAATAACAACAACAAAAAAATAAACCGATAAAATTTAAAACAATGTGTTCTTGTCAATGGTTTAGAATCCTCATAAACCAACTTGAGTAGTTGCAGTAGAAAATGTAATAATGTTTTGTTAATTTTTAGACCTAAGTAATAAAGGTTTTTGTTAATTTCTAGATGGTTTTGATATAATAATGAAGACTGTAACAGAAAATGTCAAAATATACAGGCTGTTCTAGTTCAAATTCAAAAGTTTGAGGTTATATCTCAGAAACTGTAAACGTTGCATCAACGATAGTAAGTAACCAGTGACTTCACATGGTTGCAAAATACTTAATTTCAAAAATTCGTTAAATTCGGTCGAGCCGACTTGGTCACTTTTATTTCATAATCTTGAATTGTCTCTTTCTCGAAAATTTTCTTATGTAAGGCCATAAAAATATTATGCTACCACTTAGACAATTAAAAGGTATGTCAAATTCATTAAAAATATATAGAGTTGTCATGTCGTCAAAATGTCGATGAAGTCATCTGTTAAAAACACTTGAAGGTAAAAAAATTAATTTGATATCATAAGGTGTATTTTGATAATTATAAATCGACGTGTTCAAGGATTTTTTAAAATAGCAAATCGTTTTAGAGATTTTGTCATGTTTCCATACTTTACGCGCTCACTGTATAGATGGCTACACCACCCATACTTTCAAACTATCAAAAGAAACTAAAGATCGCCCCACACTTCCTACAAAATCAGCATATAAAAACCCAATACCTATTAACTACCTAAAAATTGCTAACTTAAGAAAAGTGATGCACTATTTAGAAGGAGAAGATCTTGAATTTTATTACCATATTACTTCTTGGGAAACATCAAATCATGATGAAGACTAATGACAAGTTTAATAATGTTTTTTTTTTATTTTGTTTTTTTTTGTTAGTGTTAATTTTGTTTCTAATATTAAACTTGTTGTTTTTTTTCGTCTTTATGCATTTTTATTTACCACTTGCGCTAATAGCATAATTTTTTTCAACAAATAAGAGATTATTATCGGTAACCATGTCGTTGACTGGAAGACCAGAACAAGTGCAGCCGATGTTTAAAATTTACTTCCAGAACAACTGCAAATGAAATTTAGTACAACTTTTCTATGCGCACCAAATTTGTGAATTTATTTCATATTTAGCCATTGTATTTGATAATAAAGTTTTTACAAAATTTCCCAAAATTGTGACGTCAACACACAAATACATATCAGAATGCAAGATTCTTTTTTGCTGTTGCGCAGTGTTATTATCTTATAAGAAAGACACATAGTTTTTGGTGAGTTTGAAAGAATGAATAAGTTCAAAGCTTGCCAAGAATGCATACTATGTAACACTTGGAATCCAGCCCAATAGTAGCAATGTTCTACTAACATGTAATGGACATGAAAAACTGCTCCTCTTTATATCTACTTGGGAAATTATTGGGAACCTGTAAAATACGATTTCATCAGAAGACCTAGAATTCTAAAATTATCTGGAGACGTAAAACAGAGTTTTAGAAAAGGAAACTGTTATTATGTTGATCAACTCTATTGGGTTTCTTTAGTCCAAAGATGTTTGTTATGAACGTAATTGTTTTTTTTTATCATCCAAGAGTAACAATCTTTCTTCAGGTTTATAACCATGGGAAACAAAAAAAATGAATTGAAAAACAAATGGGAACTCTGGAACAGTACCCGGTCTAAAGAATACACGAACAAAAAAAAAGTGGATAACTTTTATGGTTAATGAAATTGCTTCAATTGTTTTTGCTTATTTATTCAGTAAAGGTTGAAAAACAATACAGCAAATTACTGAAACTGAAAAGCTCCACAGAGACCAATAAATTTGAATTAGAATGTGGGGTCAAATGTGACTCCTGGGGTATGAAAACGGACGGCATTAGGACAAAGGTACCTTCCCAGGCTCTATAATATGTTATTGCCTGTAAAACTGTTCAATATCCTTAAAATAATGTCCGAAACAAATTCGTATTAGCCCTTTTTGAACAAAGCGATAGAAATATACAGCATTCCACAGTTTTACTTAAATATTCATTAGCCCTAGTCGAAATTATTGAACAAAGATGTAGTATCATGGATTTAATAATTAATTCTACCGGATATTACAAACTTGGAAGGTACTATGTAGGTATTAGAACTTACTTGAGCCGCATATAGCTTGGGGATCTTAATTTCCCGGAGCTTGGATTGTAAACTTATCTTTAGGAAACTTATCCTGGTTAAGTTTAAGAATATTAACCTAAGGTGTACATTCACACAGAGAAATCGTTGTCTAATGTTAAGAAAATAACATTCTTAACATAATTTGTTTGTTTTAAAACAGCCGAAATACTTACTTTAAGAAAACGATTGTTGTGAATTAAGAAACTCATTGTCGAAAATAATGTGAAGGATGCCGATAGATGGCGCTTTAGTTTCTCGTCGTAAGAGAGGTCTCCTAGAGGGTATATAACCGCATACATGTCTATGCAGCATCAGTGATTGTGCCATTATACCGTCAATGTACCTGATGTAGAGATGTCCAACAGAATTTGTGCTAGCATTTTTCCTTTCTTTTTGAGATTTTGTCGGACTGTCGTCAGTTGTTTAGAAAATTTACGGCTGATTTAAGAGGCTGGTTCAACCTAACTTCAGGACTGTTCTGGTGGGCCCCTATTGGTCCAATTATTCAAACTGTTTAGTGCTCGTGTGGGTTTATTATTGAATAATGATAGCATCTTATGAGATTACAACAATCTAAATTAACTCTTCTTGGTCGGACTTGCTCGATATTTATTATACCCATGCCCAATTTTAAACAATTGCTGGTCAAAATAGACGTATAATTAGGTGTCATGACTTCAGGAATAACAATGTAATTATGTTTTTTGTGTCAAGACCGCCGTAGTTTCACTTTACGTCAATGTAATATTTGTGAAAATTCCAATAAATAAAAAGAAATAAAGCCACACTTTTAAAAAATCGGCGTCGTATTTTCCCAATTTTTCCATCCATATTCGAGGCTGGACAGTGTGGCCATCTACGATGTTCTCGAGAACTAGTCGTCATTAGACGAAGATAATAGTAATGGGTCTATCTCTATCTACCATATACCACAAAAAATTCTGTAACTCGCTAAAATTCACATTTATATTTACTGGGACAGATTTCGAGAGTTCTAACCTACAAATCCGATATAATCTGAAAATGTAGAAAACTTGGGGACACTGCACAAAGAAGTATTCTAATCGAAATTAGGAGATTACTTAAAAATTCTACTATTATATCAGACATCAATCAGGTTTGTGCCTAAAGAAGTATACTATTGTTTTTTAAAATTTCCTTTTCAATTGTTAGGTTAGTTAGCAGAATATACATATAAACAGTGTTGTTTTATCCATTCTACTACCAGATAATTCAAGCTCCAAGTATGGTATGATGCAGATAGCTCATTACGGGTTTTGTAATTGGATTCAAATCACATTACGAGGAATCAAAATCCTTACGTACTATTTTGTTGATCGAAGAGGATTTCTAGACAAGAGATGTGATTACTAATTTTCATAATTTCCATGAACTGACAATAAAATTATCGAGGTATGCTGAAGATTACCGATTTTGCATCAAGTTTTTTGGTAATATTACTGGAAGACGTCTATAACATTATTATATGAGAAATGTATAATGGGACATAGGCGACTTGTAAACCACTGACTCCAGATGTTTTTCTTCTCAAGTGCAAAGTGTATGGAGAATTACGTTTAACACAACAAACCGCAGATAGTATTGCAATTAGCCCCGAAGAACCGAACAAGCATTACGACCCGTATGCGTGTGGTCTGATGATAGCGAGGATCAACATTTTTGTGATTTTGATATTATAATATAATATTAATAAAGCTATATAATATTATAAAGCTTATGTTGTCGAATTGTCTTTTATAAATAATATATGAATTACAAATTGGTAAATAAAGAATAACTTATTAACTGTTTTGTTTTTCTTATACGTCATCAGATCCCTGTGCTGTGGATGTACATACGTATGTAATATCGACCCATGCAACAAAGACTATAGTAGCTACATTTAGTTTGTTAGTTACGATAGTCTTCGTTGCATGGGTCGATATGTATTTGTTTTTCAGTAGCTAGGCATAAGTGTATTATCGGCTGAGAAATGAGTGCATAATCTATCGTACCAAGAGTAAGTAATCTGTGACCAAAGTTATTGGTACGGGGTTTGTTTTTTAGGAGGTATAAATGTATATGCGCGCATAATCTCAATACACTTTCAAATATTCCACATAGTCATAGTACGTGTGCGTGTATTCATAGTACCTGTGTTTTTGCATATATCACTTCATAAACCGTTGACAAATGTTGAAGTTATTTATCATATAAATATATGACAAATATCTCACATTCTCCACATAGGTTATGTCACGGTTATGTCAACAATTTATCACAGTAATTTTTAGAGCTACCATGTTATGTTGGTAACGTTGTAAAATCACTAGACAGCCTGCTTACGTGTGCAAAAATAAATTGAAACAGCGTTAAAGACATTAGATCATATAATGTTGACCGCACGTCGGGAAAGTCTATCTTGTTCCAAAGTAGCTTTAGCGAAAACGTCGACATCCCCACGCAAAGACCAATTCTCGACTGATTTTTCTAAACTTATCAAAAACAGCCAAGCCTCTGTCGATCAGCTGTTGGACCCGACACTTAAGACCTTTTATCGCTGCGTTTAATGTTTATACCCGTCAGCAAGCACTAAACAGGTTAAAGACGGCTTTAACCGGCTTTAAATTTTTATGTCTTTGGTAACAGTCCAAGAAAAATAACAAGAATATACAAGGTTGTACGGTGTGTTGTACGGTATAAAATTTCGATAGGTTACATGAGAACCAAATCAAAACAATCTTTAAAGTTTTAATAGGTGAAAAGATACGAAAAGATATAAACAACAAAATAATTCGGGTATTATTAAACAAAAATAAGAACATTCCAAAATATCGTTTTGACTTTGACAGTCGTTGGACTTAAATTATCAAACTTTTAAATATCACCACGTTGTGAATGGTTTCAGACGTTATTAACTGGCACGCATGTCGAATTCTTTCCTTAAGATCATCTAAATTGTTAGGTCGATTTGTACACACCTTGGTTTTTAAGCGCCCCCACAGAAAAAACAGTCCCATGTAAATAAAAAGTTGCTTCATCAGAAACTTTGATACGCCACGAGAACAAATAGCAGTGACTGTCGGTTCATGGTCACATTATTCAGTGACATTTATTGTTATTTTAAATATTGGATTCATAAGCAAGGTCAATCCGTGAACAATTTTGATTTGTAGCCCTTCTAACCCAATAATGGTGTTTTTACATTTAATTTTCACCTCGAGTTATAAATTACCTTGTATTAGTGCAGTTTTCAACATTGTGTATGTATGAGTAAGCTTTTTCTTATTTAACAACCTTTAAGAGAAAATATAGAAATTATCTGTTATAAATGAATGTGTACAAATATCTTCTACTTGGGTGTTTATTCCCACACTGCTTTTTGTTCTGACTAAAATGTTTCATAAGGACTTATCTATTTTTTCAATACCTAAATAGAAAATAACAAAATATTAATATAACAGTATTTTAAATGGTTCTAACTTCTTAAGGAATATTAAGTTGGTATCAATAGGTCCATATGAAACTTTTTACTCAGAATAAATGTTTTTCAATTTTTGTATTTTGACCAATGATATATTTTTTTAAATTTTTGAATGAGTTTATTTATTTATCCATTTATTTAACTATTTGTAAAAGGTACTGTTTGGATTCTTCGTTTTCGCTATGTTTGATTTGTATTTTCTTTATCCTTCATACTTGAAACGGCTGTAACTTTTGAAGGAACTGAAAAGAACAAATAAGTTTATACCTACTGAGAAATATTTGCAATGTTACAGAAAATAAATTAATCTCACAGTAGTAAGTAATCATTGAACTGCGTGTCTTTACAGACTTGTATCTGGTTGCTTGAAAAACTCCTTTACACGATTTTCTCTTCGCAAAAAAAATACTCGAATAACATTGGGAAGGATATTGTATATTTTCTTTTTGTTGGTGTTCCTCAAGGTTCCAAGTCAATTTAAAGGGTTCCGCAACAGTAAAAATATTGAGAAATGCTGCTCTAAAGCGACGTTTTTGGAACATTTGTCGTCATTACTTCAAAAAAATATATATCCCTTTTAGATTTTTGCTGTCACAAACATAACGGAGTTATAGATTTTGTCTGCTACTTAATTACTAGCCTGGTAAATTTAATATTTAAAAATGTGATGTTGTTTGAAATAAAAAACTACGGAAACATGCTACAATTTCACAGAAATCTATTAAAAAACTCATGGTTTATTAATATGTCCATCAGTTTTAGACCCAACTGTATTGTTTCCCATGATTACGTGGACACTCATACATCGGTTTCATGTCATAACACTCATAACAGGTTAACACTAACATTCATAGACAGACAGAATATATACAGTATTTTGGGACTACAAAACATGTTTTGACGATGTTCCAAAAACCTAGTCGTTACGCTAACAACAAAGTTAATTCCAAGAACTAAAACGACGAATAAAACCTCATAATTGCATTTTCCACTGTTATAACTGCTTGCTTAAATCCTTCACAAAAAAAAAACTGCAGGTCAAATTTAGTCTGGTTAAAAACGACTGGAAATAAGAAAATTAATTTGTCACCGTCGGTCGCATCGCCCTAACAACACAATACAATTACACTTGCAAATAGGAAGGAATTAAAAAACTAATTAAATCTGACGGAGACAGCTGTCTTAAAAATAGAATTTCAAGACGGGGCAAGATATACAAAATCGGACGACGCGACGGTTGTTCAGCCGGAAATGACACTTAACGAAGGCAAAGAATCTGAATTGATGAGTTTACGCCGACAGGCTAAATAAAAATGAATATTTAATCGGTGCAGGATTCCTCTATCAAAATATAAATCGGATAAATGCTGTTTTGAGCTGGTCAAAATTATCTTTTTTTTTAAATTATCTTAAAATAGTCGCTATATTGTTAGATGGCGCTGTAAACTCTCTCCTCGCAGTTCGGCCTTATCTTGAGTATAAATAATACACTGGTGAAAGCCTGCCGCTCAGTTGATGTCATGCGTCTGGTTACATTGCTAGAAAAGGCCGTGTGATCGGCAGTATAGAACGTGGTACATGCAGGTTCAAGTTTCGATTCCGAATCAGCGTACACTTTGCTACCCTATTCTTGACTATATATAGGTCTGGGAAAACCAACCACTGGTCGAGGATGTGCGACATCGCAAAAGGCGGTGCACATGGATATTTTGCTCTACTGTACCCTCCGAAAAGAAAGATAATTAACATAAAATAAGCTATCCTAAAGACTTTAATTATAACAAATTTTAATTCCGGAATGTACTGGAATTAAAACCAGGAAAATTAGCTTTTACTAATTGCAAAAAAAATGTAAGCTTAATGGAATCGGCGAGTTCGAAGTTCAAAATTGGCCATTTTGAACTGAAATAGCCAAAATGTTCACTATGATTGATTCTATCGAATAGAGCTAAAGAGGATGCTTGGGCGAAATAAACAAGTCCAGAACAGTGCGTTTTGCTCCCTCATGCAACGCGTTTCTACTGATATACATATCAGTTCTGTTGTAAACATTCGCCAACATCCTAATTTGCATTAAAATCGTTGTTGAGGTACGCCGAAGTAATCAATATGAATATCATTATCAAAAAGATAGATATTATTAAAAAATTCCTTAAGTATGTAACAGGTCTAAATTTAGAATTTTGTCAGAAGAATCATGTTTAGAATCATGTATATAATCATCATACTCTATCATATCGCCATATACAGGGTCAGTCAAAATTACCGGAACACCTAAATAATTCTCCAACCGTAAACAAGTTCAAAAAAATTTTTAAGTAGAAGTGGTTTTGCTTTAAACAATCTATCAGTTAAATATATTTTTAATATACAGCATGTTCATTTTATTCTGTATATTTGGGAAGTTTTCCTTTTTCAAATAGAACAGCCTGTATAATTTAACATTTTTTAATTGTAAGATTAATTCTAAGAATCTTTTGCATGATTGCTTTTTATAAAATGCATTATTTTTGAGTCATGAGCAATTAATCAAAAATAGACGAAATTACCGAAATACCTAAATAATTCTCCAACTAAAAAAAAATCTGGGTTTAAACAAACTATTGTTTATTCTGGAAATTTGGTAACTTATAGCACACCCTGTATATTTTTGTAAAACTCCTGGACTTTAAATTAAGTATATTTTCCCACATACAAACACGTTTCTTTTAATTTGGCAGCTTGAGTATTTGATTTAATTCTATTTCATAGTTTAGTTATTTTTTCTTGATTTATTTATTTTTTATCCGTTAATGATCGATTAATTGCTCATAACTCAAAGATGATGATTTTATAAACAAAAATATTCTTACAAAAACTTTTAGAATTAATCTTAGAATTAAAAAATGTTACATATACAGGTGGTCCCATATACTAAGGTGTCCCGGTAGTTTTGACTAACCATGTATAATTCGCCATTTTGAATTTATTTTGAATATCTGACATGACATTTTTAATTATCAAAAATATAAATATATAAATATATAAATCAAAAATATCTTAAAATATTACGGGAAATAAGTTTCCAAGGTTTTTTATATTTTCGGTCGCCATATTGATTCCGCCGCTATGAATTTTGAAAATTGGACATTAGATTTGGAGTCTAGGATCTTCAAATATGGCAGTAAATAAGTTACATAAGCACCAGACATCTTTCTAAATTTTCTAGTCGCCGTGTTGAATCGGCCATTTTGAATTTAATGAATATGACAACGGGTTTGGAATCAGAACGCCAAAAACGCTATACATCATAAGAAAAATATTATTGTAATGCTTTTAAATAAACAAATATTGTTAAAAATGTACGCTGTTTTTCAGTAGAGTTAAAAAACATGTCCATGAAGATTGTTTTAATCATAGCTTTGCTTTTAATGCAAATATAAATAAAATATGTAATACATTTAATTCTCTGTGAACCACTTTATATTTTGTCTGGTGGTACAAAATGGCTAACTGCTATACTTTTCCAGATATTGCACCGACAAAATTATTTTGTTAATTTTCTCAGAATTGACTTTTTGGACTTGTACTGTTTTCGAACCGACCGATTCAATTAAATTTACAAATCTTCATTAATGAATACTTGAAACTGGTTGGTTTTAAGTCATTTGGTTATCTAAGAACATGTTTATGTCACTTTGGATTAAATTTGACCATAGCGCTAAAATAATTTTGAACGGCCAGATTCGCATTACGGACCACTGTACGTCGTCGAAAACGTGCCAAGTTTGCGCTTTTTCTAAACGCGCTGTGATTTATTCTTGTAAACTAGTGGAGGAAGTTGAACGTTCCTATATTTATTATTATTCGGCGTGAACATTAAAAGGCCTTTCACATGTCAAAAACATCAAATACTGGTGCTAAATTTAGTATTTTGCTGGTTTATGATGAAGTAAATTGCGCAGTATTAAAGAAGAAATTCATTGCTTGATATTTTTTTTTATAAATATGCTACCAATAATTTTTTGTAAATATGCTACCAATCGTTTTTCTATAAATATGCTACCAATCTTTTTCACATGGTTCCTGAAAGATTGAAATTGTCAATTGATTAATTTTTGAGTAATACAAATGCCACAAGACAGGCGTTTTGCATAATGTGTAGTACTGATTTTTTTCAAAAACTATATACAATGCAGACTTTCTGCCTTTAAATTCCACCAGTTGAAATAACCAGTTTAGCAGTTTTTGATAGGTTGGGACGTCATTAGTTCGGAATCCTTCCACATTTAAAAAAATCCAATTATACCAGCATAATCCTCGCCAACAACTTTACTGCCAGCACCTTAATTGGATCGAAGGTAATTGGGGTTTTGTCTAATAACTAAAATTTCGCTAAAAATCAAATTTTTAAAACTATGATTTTGAAGTGCTACACTTGAAATATTGATTTCCGGGTGAAAACCGCGTTGAGGACTTTGAAGCAGTCAACGTTTCGCGCTCTGTTGCAAGAGGCATCTTCAGGACTAAGTTATCAAACCAAGTGCTAAGAAAATCGTCAGACACTACTGTTTCCAGTCTTCATTTGTCCAACTTCGATGTGTTCGTGCCCACTGAAGTCGTTTCTGACGATTTCCTCGACGAAGCAATGGTTTTCGTACGGCAACGCGTCCATGCAGATTTTCCGATTGGACACGTCGTTTGCCTGTGCTTACGAAAATTGGTCTTTCACGATCGCGATTGACTTCCGAGGTGATTTTAGGTGCGGTCAATTTTCTGTTTTGCTTAAAAGTTAATTTTAATCGTTCTTCATCCGCTTGGGAAATTATTCGTGACAGTCCAGGCCGAACACCTCATCCATGTTTCTTCATATTGGTGAAGAAGTGTCACTTATCGTTGACTCACTTATCGTTGACTTATTTCTTTCTTTTTCACGAACTGACAATCGTTCCTGATGAAAAGCGATAATTACAGAACGCTGTTCCTTGCTTGTTGGCTTTCCGCGTCGCATGATGTCTTCCGCGTGACAGAGTTATTTTGTGCAAACTACAGATTGCAGGCACAGACTCGTTTGAATACGAATTCGAGCATTTGATGCAAGAATCTGGTAAAAATGGGGTCGCAACATGTGTCTGAGATGAAGTATTTGTGACTCTATTTGTTATTTCGTATTTAATCCTTTTTAATGGAAACTAGAAATCTCCCAACAACCAGTTACAAAACAGCATAAATGTTGCATAATAATTAATTATAAAAATTATTTTAAATTAGCACATTTAATGATGCCGTATGTTACTGGAAATCAACGTTAAGAATGTGTTCGCTATTTGGTAGAAATAGAGGTGCCTAGTGCTACGTTATCAGTGCTTTTATCATTATTTCCTATATGTTTACTATGTGTCCGAACTTCCATGAGCGGCAGTGTATGTAATCAGCACATGGATGTTTAACTTTATGTAGATGTTGTAATTACGAATTACGGGGGAAGATACGATTTAACCAGAGTGAAGTTTCATCAAATCAATAGTTCAATTCAAAGGGTCCCTTGATAATGAAATTACAGCCACCCTTTTCATTTAAACTGTTTAATTGTTAAGCCAATTATAGTAAGTAATTCGAATTCATTCTTTTCCCAATCTCTGCAGACATTTAACCATGTTATAAGGTTCTTCGTTACCTAGTAAATGATTTTGAGCTTCTACATTCTAGACAGTTAGTAGATATTTTTTAATTAATATTATTTATTTTTATACAGGGTGAGTGATTAGTATCTCGGCGGTCGATAGTTACAAAATCGTTTGAGATTTTATTTTGATTTATACAGCGTGTTGCATATAATTGTTCAAGTTGAACATGTTGAACAAAGTAAATAGTTTCCGAGTATTGTACTTAATTTTACCTACGACCGACAATTACAGATCCGATCACTTACTTTAAATAAAGGAGAAATATTGAGACATAAGTAGATGTATTAGGTTAGGTTAGTATATTTGACAGTTCAACAAAAATGTATTTTATCTATTGCTAGTTATTCGCGCGACATCTATTTCAACTATGGGGAACTGCGTTTGAACTGTTGTGACAAGAGAGAAATTATAATCAAATAGGAAAATATGGATCTACATTTGCGTTGTGATGACATTATGTCGTGCATTAAAAACACAAAAGCATAACCAAATAACTCTTCACATCAAACTATCAAATACCTTGTATACAGAGCAATATTAAAGTTATCACTTTACATTCCATTTTCGTCTAATAGCAAATATCGCAATAACTACACTGATAAAACTGAAAAGGTAATTATACCGTGTGGATCGGCGGTCATTTTTAACCTCCGTGTATCGAAGGGAAAATACCATGTGGTTTGTAATTTTACTTTGAGCTAATAAATTTACTTCTCATATGAAATGAGGTTTCCGATGTGTACGGTTTTATATATACTTTTGTAAGTAAAATTACTGATGTTCAGTAAATTTACCGTAAACACGGAATTGCAAATAATTGTTGTACAGTAAACTTTCTGCAACTTTAATATTAGATTTGTCCAAGCAACTGCAACACCAGTTAACAATCAGTACTTTTGTGGTGGACCACATATGTTGCTATTATAACTCCATTATAAATATCTACCAATGAAACATTATCTGGTTTCTCACAAAAGAACTGTTTGTAAACTAGTTTTGCGACTGCTCGGACAAGCCTGTGTTGTCAACTGTAAAATCACTAGTAAAATCCTATTAATGTGGAGATCATAAATAACAACAAAAAATAATAGTATGAAGTTTTATTATAATTTTAACAATAAATAACATGTGAAACATATTTATAATATATATATCTACATATTTTTTATAAATATATCATATTTTTAACATTAAATAAATAGAAGTTCTTGACAAAAATGTAATCATAAGTAAATGAAATAAAATAGGAACCCATGGACTATACTTAATCTACATATCGTATAATAAAATAAATCGATCTGCTTCACAGAGAGAAATATATCTTTTAAATATAAATTAAATATTATTTCAACAATATTAAGTTGAAATACCTATGGTAAACTTACGTCACACACTTACTTAGACTGCATACAAACATTTACTTATTTATTTTCATAATAAGTTTGATCACCTTTCAGTGGATTTGGTTTTATCCTTATTCGTTCTGCACTTTGTAGTATATATTTGCAAAGTCCTCCATAATATACAAAGAGATGAATGTACCAATATTATATCTTTTAATACTATAGAAGCATACGGAGCAAATATTCCACACCACACCGATAAAAGATAAGTCACAGAGGCACTAACAGCGTTAAATTAGTTGTATATAACAATCGCACTCAATAAAACTCTAACTTAGCTGCTGTAAACACAACCAAACGGATGGCGAACGGAACTCGAACTGTATATCCCATTACTGCGCAAGCGCGATAAAAATTATCTCGGTAGCACTTTACCATCTAGAAAGAAAAATTGCACGAACAGAAGGCAAATTTACATATCAGACAGTAGTTTTAATGTATAGATATGTAATTTTATTCCGTTGAAGTAATTGTTATTATGAAATTTACTTGTTAGCAAATTTACATACAGTTTGTACAATTAATGAATGTAACTGCATTTTCAATGATATTAGCCGACAAATAGGGTAGGTTTACTGAAAGAAAATGTAAATTTCATTTATAAATTCGCACTCATTTTTATCACTGTAGGAACGTTTCATTGATTGAAACAATAAAGTTGTTTCGGATATATGAATCTTTAACATTTTCCCAATCTTTGCTTATGCATAGAAAGCACTGTGTCATGAATATAAGTGGCCAGATCTCTGAATTCGTAATATTCTGCAGAAGTTAATAAGATTTTCCCTAGAAATTGCGCACACTTTGTAGGATTCACCTCGACAAAAGATCGCAAAGAAGGTAATAAAATTCTATGATTCCTCTTGGCAGTATACTTTAATACTTCAGAGCTTTCGTACCGAAATATGTACAAACCTAAAACGCCTCAAGCTTATTTATTTTCTATATTCATTAAGCAACACCCATTATTTATAAGTTCATGGTAGGCACATTAATATCCATGGGTGCGTCTATACCATAATGGTGCCATTAGGATGGATAAAAGCTAATTGCATGGACAACTAAACTGGTCTCCATTACGCCGAAAAAAAAGTCCATTAAGTCACGAAACACTATAGAAGTAACATAAAATATAGGAAGTGTACTTAGAGGTAAAAAACTTTCGTAGAAAAGATAATTGCGTATCTTTGATGTTCCATTTTAGGTGGATTTTACTTGGAAACCAGTCACATTTAACGAAGCAAGTAAACTTATTCTTTCTGTAAAGAAAATAAAGTATTTTTCTGGCTGGAAAGCCAGTAAAGCTGAAATAACTAAAGCTGAAGACTAGTTAATGAAGCTTGCCTCGGGATGCGGGTCTCGTGCTGACAGTTTATCTTAATAAATAACGGGTTTCCTCTCAAAAGGGGAAACTGCTATAATGAATCTTACCTCGCGTAGCTTTCGTGTATTTACAAATGGTTTGCGGGTCAAATTATTGTAATTAATTGAGATCAGTGTTACTACAGTAAAGATACCCTGGTTTTACGTGAAAAGTAATTAAATTTATTAACTCTTAACAACATTGAGAAGAGAAATAACCGAACGTTCTACAAGAAAAGCGAACTTAAAAGCATAAATAACGTTGTAAAATAGTTATTTAACCAACAAGGATATTAAAAAGAGCGATTAATGAGCGAGACTGTTGTCGAGATCATTAATAATAATAATAATTATTCGAGTTGGTTACAAATTTTTTTCGTCGATCGTGTTCTTCTAGCGTCGTCTACATAGATTTTTCTTCGCCAATGGCTTTTTAGGTTATACGACAATCTATGTAATTTGACACTGACAGTTCTAGAGGGCGGTATGTTTTGATTGTAAGGTTTCATTTCACATATGTTCGGTTGGCCAATCAAACGACGTCTTTACGTCGTGTGATTGGCTATAAGAAATCATGCATTAATAGAAATCGTGCATTAATAGAGTTATTTAATAAACGATTTCCTATTCACAAAACTCACTCATAAATAAACGATCGACGGAAAATATATAAAGCGATGTCGCTGATGATTTTATAAATTCAAAAACTACAAAATTGTGTTTATCAAATCTATAATAGAACTTTTTAATAACTAGATAGTTGAAAGTGAGCACCGTTAGTCTCCAAACAAGCTTCTATACGGCGCGTTCAAATTTGCACTGAAACAGCTGCGGTTAGTGTCATCATAAACTCTTTGAGTGACGCAGTATTCTGCTCACATTCGTCGTAAATGCGCATCATGTCTACATGCTCATTACTTGTGAAATTATTCATTATAATCGCACAAACACAAAATAATAGAGAATCTTTAAACGTAAAGTGCACAATTCTGCATTTTAAATAATTAATTACGCAAAACTGGTGCCGGAACAATAAGCGTTTGTATTTTTACTCAAATTATCAAGATATATTACACCTAGGAATTATTGCACTCATTTCGAATTCTTCGTATCTCATATCAGGTAAAGAAACGATTTATTGATTTTTATCTGAAATAAATAGTCACTTAGACTTAAACGATAAATTTGTTCATGGCTTATTTTGTAATATAAACTAGTGTTACGTGGGTTTTCAACTAGGATGATATATTTTGTTATATATTATGTTCAAATTGTGTGGTCTTAAGAAAATGTTCGAGAAAGACAATTAAAATTTCTAAAATATCCGATGAAATGTTGTGAAACATGAAACTTTATACTTTTAGCCACTATAAATTCACAAACATTCACATTCAGCATAACAATTTTTGACATTTTAACCTCAAATATGTCGAGAAATTTACGTGATATGAAACATTTGAGTCCACAAGTGCTTTCGGTTCACAAAATCAATACCAGAGTTACCAATATGGGAACTTACAAAATGGGTATTTACCCCTACTTAGGGTAAATACCTAAATTTTGGGTATTTATTCTTTTTATTCTTAAAACACCATTTAACAACATTTCACAAATATTTATACAGGGTGTAACACTTTCCCGCAAGAATTATTTTTAGATAGTAAATGTCATTCTGAGTATAACTGTTCATATGGACGTATTTGTTTTCTCAATGCCAAGTTACAGCCGCTTGAAATATTAACTAAATAAAGAAAAATAAACAATAAACTACATATCAAACAATGCTAAAACTAAGAAAGAGCACAATCAATACCCATAACAAAATTAAAAGTAAATAAATTTAAGTAAAAAATTCAAAATGTTAAAAATAAACTAAATAACAAATGAACGAAAACAAAATACATATGAAATTTTGTAGATATTTGTTTCTCTACAAGTAATTGTCATTCTGAGTATAAAATTTCTTTCATGCCGACTTATTGGGTTTATCAATTCCTAAAGAAGTTGAGTCATTTAATATACAGTTTTGCAATTATTTTACAATTATTTCAAACGGTTGTAATTTTTTAAGGAATAAATAAAACAAATAGGTCCATATGAAACTTTTTACTCAGTATGGTATTTACTATCTGGAAAAAAGTTATGCGGGAAAAAATGGGACACTGTAGATGTGTACTCTTGATTACAAGCAATGTAAAATATTTGAGTTATATAAGAACATTCATTTACATTTAGTCGGATTCACAGTAAAATAAGAAATTCATGAACGACGACAGAATCCGCTGTGTCAACTATACTTCATATAATCATGTTTCTGCTAAATCTTCTTCGATAACTGAATCAGAAAATATGGAAGATTCACACGATTGAATGGACGATGATGACAAGGAAATGTCTGCTCTTGATGTATCGTCAGATGAGACTGATAATTTTATTCTTGGTTTTAAAAATGATTTACTTTTATAAGAATAACCTTTATTTTGTGGTAAGAGAATACCTTTTTATTTTGTGATAAAAGAAAAACCTTTATTTAGTAATTAAATATTTCCTTTTACTACTATTTTTAATAACAATATTATGTTTATAAATACCCCTATAAATACCCACGTTGGGTAAGTATTTACCCTTGATAATAAATACCCGGGTATTTAACATCACTGCTTCCACCACTTCTGTTACCACATTTAGCCAATTGCGCACTGTATTCCTGGTAGGAAGTAATGCATTAACAGAATCTTTGTATTTTCTTTTTGTGTGCTATTCAAAGTTTTTCTTTTTGTCGTATGTTATGACCAGTAATTGAACGAGTGTGAATAATTGAATTAAACAGCAGATCTTCGAAGAAAATTGTTTATAAAATTCGTCAGGGATCCCAGTATTCCATAATCACTAGTCACACGCTTTCAGAATTTTAACACAAACTCATTTACAAACCCCCTCAACAACCACACCATTACCACTTACAATTTATATAGATATTATTATTGTATTTGCGTCTATAATGTTATCATATTCAAGTTATCAGAATTGTAAATCCAAATTTAAGTATACAAATTTTTTTACTATTTTTTTAACTATATTTTTTAACTATTTTTAACTAACTAATGCCTCTTTTATATTCATTTACACATAAGCTGTATTTTTGTCTACATCAAAATTCAAAATTGGATACTACGCTGCAGCATGAGCAGTAACAAAGTATATCTAACAGCTCGACAACAATAGAAGGTACAGTTATAAGACTTCAACAAAGAATAATAAGGTTTACGTATGAACTTCGAATTAATGACTAATAGAATAATAGTATATTACATTGCAAGAGCTGTAGCTAGCATATTACATACGAGTGGAAAGTTTTCACTGCTCGTATTTGTTATATTTCATGAGCACGTAATATGCGTTACAGCGCGAGTATTGTACATAATTTTACCTACGCCCGACAATTATAGTAGATGTATTAGGTTAGGTTAGTATATTTGACTGTTCAACAAAAATTGATTATCTGTTGCTAGTTATTCGCGCGACATCTATTTCAACTGTGGAGAACTGCATTTGAACTGTTGTGAGAAGGGGGAAATTATAATCAAATAGGAAAATATGGATCTACATTTGCGTTGTGATGACATTATGTCGTGCGTTAAAAACGCAAAAGCACAACCAAAAGCACATGTTTGTTATAAGCGATATACGAGTGAAGCAGTCCGTGACGTAAGGGACATTTATACATACGGTCGTAGGTGAAACTTATTCTTTTTGAGCATTTCAAAGAGTTTCCGTTTTGGAGGCTTCTGACGCTTTATAAGTTTTTCATTATCATTTCAAAATTTTGCAAAGATGAGCATCAAGAAAATTCTCTGGGTAGGCTGGAATAAAACTGTGAACTTTGAGTTTCAAAGATATGGAGAAAAAAATTAGTGATAATTCTGTGAAATGGTATTTTATTACTGTCAAACGCAGGTTCAACATTGTCACTTAAGTTCAAGCTTCAAACATTTATGTCATACTAAGTAAGCATACTAGATAACTAATTGGAATTCACTCATTTATAGAGTGAGAGAATGTTTAAAACCTAGAACAGGGACAAATTTGACAAAATCTGAGTTGATAGAATAGAGATAATAGAGATAATGACGATAAAATGTCTTCTTAGGAAAATGTTTAAAGGGTACAAAATCTGGAGATCTTTCTGCACAATCTTGGTTGGCTGACCAAAATTCTTCTTTATTGCATTTTTTTTGTGATATTTATTGCATACAATGCTCAATTATTTTTCAGCATTACCATCTTTTTACTTCGTCATTTGTGTCATTCTATTTCTGGTTATGCTATGAATTAAGCTGCAAAAAAAGTTGTTCTAAGATAATACTGTTTCAAGACAGAGGTTAATTCCTAGGAATCGCAATAGAAACTGAAAATTAATTGGTGGTTTCAGATGTGTTCGCAAATAGGCCTGTAATCCAATACAGCCGTTACAAATTATGCTGGTACCTGATAGGGCGTGTTACTCAGTGAACTAGAGTCTGCTAATTGGAAAATTAACTAATCTAGCTTATCCTGAATGGTTTAGTTTACACAATTACAATCCCCGTTATGTTATTATTGCATTTCTGTTGACCTATAGATAACAATTACAGTGTTACAGTTATCTTTGCATTAAAGAGTCTATTATTCCATGTCGTTAACTAATGAAATAATTAGATTTATCCTGTTATCTCTCTTCTTCATATGTTGTTTGCTGCTTCAGGAAACTGAAAATAGGTCCTCACAGTATCTGTAAGCATTTTACGTAGCTATAGATAATAAACATTTTTACTTTATCATACGCAGTATGTAAAGTATTGTAATCATGCCAAAACAATTTTTTGAGATTTTAGCGGAAATATGTCTTTTTGGGTCCCCTGAACATTTTTGACCAAGGTACAAAAAAATGTCTGTGTGTGTGTGTGTGTGTGTGTGTGTGTGTGTGTGTGTGTATGTGTGTGTGTACCCGTTTTTTGTGGTGACGATTCCGGAGAAACTACTAAAGGTATCGGGACGAAACTTCATATTTAGAAGTTTCATAACCAAACTTAGAGCTGAAAAGCTTTCTGTTGAAGAGGGTCCAAAGGAACTGGAGGTTTAGTCTTAGAATTTTTGAAAGATTTTGCAAATAAGCCGCCATTTCTGGAATTTCGTCGAAATAGTTAAATAATAAATTAAAGATGAGGAAATTCTAAATAATTTATCACTATGACATTTTTTGGTACAGTCAATAGTTTAGCTGCATGAGCAAATTCTAATTCTACGAGATCGGTCGTATTGCATGAAAACTAGTAGCCAGGATTTGTCAGATTTTTTGATTCTAATGACAGTAGGTAGTCTTGGTGTCAAACGCTAATGTTTTGACAATAACTTCTGTCAATATAAGCTGCGTTCGCATATTGCATTACACTTTTTACACCCAATAACACGTAAGTGTCATTTGGACGGTGTACCCGGTGTCAACGGAGTACAATATCCGAACGCAGCTTTAATCGACATATCTGTCTAGTTCTAGTAGTTTTATTTTAATGCAGACATGGCCGATCTTGATCAGAGTCTCATGCAGCTAAACTATTAATTTTATATATAGTATGATAAAGTCATGTGCCTGACCACATCAGATTTTTTTAGCAAGTTGAGATATAACGAATATAATAAGAAAAGTCTGTTTTTTCACCACAACGTATACGGTATATCAGCTTTTTGTTCCAACAAGAAACAAATTGATTGATCGGCTCCAATTTTTTCGGTCGTGGTTTTCCCCCTGCCTTTGGCGTTCGTAATTCGCAGCAACATCGAGTAGGCAGCCACTAAATAAGAGAAGAGATTGCCCTATAAAAGATTGAACCCTATATACGCCACAAGCTTGCTTTTATGGCGAATTTACCCATGAAATATTTACTGACCATCAGAAACTTACCCTCTAAGCGTAAATTAAACATCGAACATTTCAGTCTGCATTTCATCGTTAATAAACATAAATTATGCATAAAACTCTTAATCGGTAATATAAAACGAATGGTTTAAGTTTAAGATGATTGAGATTATGGTTGAGTGTCTTTTCCACTTGATTTGATTGGGTTATCTCGTTTCCTTTTTGGTCTAGACCGTCTAGGGTAAATCCGTTGTTATCTGGGCAATTTCTTTTCTGGATTTCGTCGGATATTGCCTTGGGTAAGCCTTCTGTAAGCTCCGGCTTATGAAGATATCAATTCGGTCATTTATATTCAAGGGTTATTGCAGCGAAACTCGATGCTAATCTAGAACTGAAAAATTGATGAAGCGATATTGATTAGTTTTGTTTTGTTCTACTTTGATAGATTAGGCTTGGTGATTAGGCTGTTTCATTTACGTTCCTGCAACTTACCTAATTGCATATTCGGTTTTATCATTGTCGACCTTTCTCTAAAACCACGAGTAGCTCTAATAATTAATTAATAATAATTGAAATGTTTTCAGCTAAATTACGTTTTCCGAAACAAATTTCCCAGCACGAAAGTTTTAAAACTGACGCGCACTGGTGGCGAACAGATGTGTGTCACATCCAGAGTTTGCTGAAATTTATTCTCATTCGAAGGTATATACGAAGAGGTGCAATTTAAACGAACTGTGCAAATTCTCTGAATTTGCACGCACCATGAAAAGGAATACTTGAAATGAGTATATGTGCTTCAGGTTGAGTAAATGGTAAGATCCTATATAAGGAATTAAATATAGTATTCAACCAAGAAATACATACATTCACAGTTTAAAGGATTTTGTGTTTAGAATGAGTGTAAGGTTTGAAAAAATCACTGCACCGCACTTTTGATGAAAAGCTTTCTTTAATCACCTTTAAAGGAACTATTTATTCAGTATGATTGTTACGGTTAAAGTGATAAATGTGGTTTGTATTATTAATTACCGGCTATTATTAATAATAACCGCATCATTTGGTCAATGTGATTAGAAACACTTAAATAATCACATGGACCGGCTATTATTAATAATTTCCTAACGGGCACGGTAAAAGTGATAAAACCGTTACTTTTTACAAAAGATATTTTGTATACAGTCTTCAAAGAAGTTAGCTAAGTTATTTTGATTACTATGTAAGCTATTACATTTATTTACTCGACGCAAATCATCAGTACGGCTAGCCCAATGACCAAAATTACGAATAATACAAAACATTGATAATACAGAATGTTTTCTTTTGTCTCCCTTGTACTTTAGAAACTACTGGATATAATTGGTAATGATATTTGGTATACACCCAAGGACGGCTCAATGACGAAAACATAACAAGAACATTTTATACAGAGTGTTCAAAAAAGTTAACATTTTTATTATCAATAACACCCATTTTACATTTAATGCATGTGGGTAGTTTTTTGTAAATGTACAATTACAATTTATTAAGTAAATTCTCAAATCCCAATTATCTTGAACTTTTGCGCATTTAATATCTATTTTTTCAATATTATATTTTCATGCAAATACATGCAAGAATAGGCGAGACTAGTTTACATTGATGTTTTTACATAAATTGCACCGCACAAATGATGTAAACATTTTTGTATAGTTCTGTTCCTAACACGGTACTTACTTTTGGTGTTTGATAATTAAGTACTATTTTATAAATAAAAGATTAAACATTGTAACAACTTGCCCCAATCTTCCCTACATTAGGTTATACATTACCTATGTAATCTGTCGGATATAATCTGTTTTATAAAGCGGTTATTATAAAAGTGTTTATCACCAACAAAAAAAAAGTCTTTTAAATACATTATTTATTTAGATATATTAAAAAATATAACAATAACAAAAACACAATAATTCTCAAGTCCAGGAATCAGTTTGAAAACAAAATATATTCTTAATAAATAACAGTAGGTAAGTCAAATAAAATCTGTATCACATTTGTGCAGTTACAAATCAAAAATAAACAATATTCATAGTAAATAATAAAATAAAAATAAAATACAGGTACAGTGAATAAAACAAAAGAGGATGACGTCTTATTGTTACAAACTTTATCTTGCTTTATGTTTACAATATAAATGGTGTAATTGTTGTCCTACCACAAAAAAATAAAGGTCTAGACGAACTTTTGTATTCAAAATTAAATATAAAACATTTTTTAAAGTTTTGTATTAAAAAGATAATAAATAATAAGTTATAAATAAAAATAATTTTTCTTGCCACGAATTGCAAAATACAGAAGTACTATGTCCGTATGCACTGGCAGAATAATACAAACCGAGTTTCTAATTTATTACTTACTTAGCTTTTAAGAATTGGGCAAATAAGCATGACCCAAAGAGTTACACACTTGTGCATGCAATGAGTATGGATTGGCATCTTTTAGTCTCGTTTTGATAATCTTACTTATTTTAGTCATGAGTAGTAAGTAAATAAGTTAGTCAGGACTACCGTCACTAAAGGCCCAACACTGAAAACCCAGTGAATAGATTCGTTGTGTGACGATTATGTAGATACTAACAGAATTCCAAATCTGAGGCTCTATTATATTGTAGCATCACCTTAATACAATATCGAATGGAAATATGTCACATTGACCACAGCATGCTGGAAATTATTAATAATAGCCGGTTCATGTGATCAATTCTTCACTTTAACCTCGCCTCTTGGCTATTATTAATAATAACCGGTAATTATTAATAATAACTTATTTATCACTATGTTATGACTTAATCTCATTGGGTAAACATCATCTTGGTTCAAGGAAATTATTTCTATATTTGATTTATAGATCAAATCAATGTGAATGTTTTATTAAAATTATTTAAATAAGCAAATCGTTAATTGTATAAGATCCCTATTCTTATAATAATTAAAAGATTGGTTTAATTCTAGAGAGGAAATCATCACAATGCAATTAATTGAAAACATAATATTTATTAATGCAAATTTTCTTTTCTAAAAACAGTTTAAAACTTAAAACTAATATAACAATTGAAAGTAAAAAAACCTATGGTGAACTTGACACGCAAATGACACGTCGTCGTTTTTAGATTTATGCTGATCTTGCCTGGTATATTTTTAATGTGTACTTTTAAAGTGAATTGTGACGTTTATAAGCCTTCTGAAGAATTGACCATTTGAGCTGAAGATGATCGGTTGATCGAAGCCGGTACTCAATAATATAAAATTATTAGCAAAGGAAAAAAGAGGTTTAGATTAGTTTTAATTGAACTACACCTTTGAGCATGGACTATTTCAAGCACTAATATAACAATTACAAATAACACGACTATGTAACGAAATAGACCATGAAACGAGGTTTAGTTAATGATGGATTTAAATAACAGACCTAGTAGAATTAATAACTTTGTTATGAACTTCAAACTAGTGCAGTGGGTAACAAATTTACCCACTTGTCTCTTGCAACCATCGAGATAGTATAAAAGAGGAGGAGTCATATGAGCTTAAAATTGGGACAAGTTTATGTCAAATCATACTGTCCGTTAGTCCCATAACGTCAAATTGACAATCCGATACATTATATAGGTTTAAGTGGTTTCTAGTGCGCTATAAGTATTTTTTATAACTAATTAACATGACAGTATGTGATGTAAGAAGCTGTCGCAGCAGAAAGGGTCCTGGATGCAATAAACCAGCGGGAATTACGTTTCATCGGTAAGTGACGTAAGATGTCAGTCAAATGATAATGAACAGGCCCGTATTCAATAAAATTTGACTTAATTTTTGGTTTATTTAACAATTAAATGTAGGTTTCCAAAGATTCCTGCCCAGCAGGGATTATGGATACAGTTTGTAGACCGATGTAACTGAAAGCCGACAAAAGTCCAGTGTTGTTTGTTCGAAGCATTTTACGGATATATGTATAGACAGATCATAAGTCCCATAAGCCACACCTACTGACGCCGTTTTCAGTATAAGAAAAACACCTTCATAGCGTCTTCTTTCTATACTATCTCGATGCTTGTAATCGACTACAAAAATCTGTTTTTTTAGCATTTTGTGCCCGAACACATAGAAATTAGAGACCACACTATTCAACATTTTATAAACACCAATCTTTTTGCAATTCTAGAAAAAATTTTAGAAGGAATAGAAGGATTTCTGAAAGAAATTCTAGAAGGTAGAAGAATTCTAGAATTGCCACAGCAAGATATAGAGGTATCATTAAATTTTGGTGAGTGTGTCGCTGAGTCGCTTTTCACAATGTAAAAGAGCTTTGCTGCCATTGAAACAAAATTACCTGATCAAAAACTTGTTAAAATTGTAAGAATTAGGTTTGTTGGTATACGCTGTTTCAATGTTATTTCGTATTAATGAATACTAAGACGGTTTTTAGGTTAAAGTGGCAACATAGACCTAGACCTAGTTGCACTACGCTCTCTCTTTGTATGTTCAAAATTTCATTAGTATGTAGCAAGTGAAATTCCCTGTCGCCAGCAAGTACCGTAGATTGCCTGAAGCAATTACTCTCCTTTACGCTGTACAAGACGTTCCTCAATCTCTATTATGCATGCGTGGCGAAACACGCCAAATTTAGCTGAAATTGAGTAGAATAAAAGTGGTATAAATGATTGCAGTCGTGAGACAGAAAAGCAATATGTAAAAGTAACTTCAATTACTTTTCTACTCCACCGATTTATTTAATGAGAAACGATTTCGTGTTTATCTTTAATTGTTGTGTAGCTTTACTGCCTGGCTTTACAGTAGACATGCCATTTATTATTTTGCGGAACCAAAAAAAAACCCGAGCATCGTCATTTAGCTGATGAGGCAAAACGATAACTCGCCCAAAGAGGGTAATGAAGCTTGAGTTCGTGCCTGAAGTGCTGCCTCTTCAAATATATTAAGCCACGATGTAAATAATTAAGCCGTTCGCTGACGATTTTGCCCTCCCGGAATGGAATGCCGGACAAATCTTCTGTGATAAAGCTTGTGGTCAAATGGCCCTATTATGGTCCACGTTATTATTATTAAAGTGATAACAGTACCATCGTAACAATGATATTATCGTCACCGTTACTGCACCACGAGTTTTCGTAATACCCGCACAAATGAGGGGGAACGGCAGAGTACCTCCTACCTTTGAAGTGATGCCTTTAATCTTATCGTTTTACATTTATGGTGTATGCCCTAATGAGGAAATGCATATACTATGTACGCTACGTGCGCTTACTATAATTAGTAGGTCCACATTTCTGTTGTGTTGCTTTTTGCTTTCAACTCTCCATAAACTCTGTAATCTAATCACCCAGACAACTATATTCCATAATATTCCTTATTAAATAACTTCTAGAATTCCTGGTGGAATTCCTTTATGGATTCTTTCTAGAAATCCTTATTCGATTGCTTCTAGAATTCCCTTTTGGATTCCTTCTAGAATTATTAGGACAATTTCTTCTAGAATTCCTTGTAAATTTCCTTACAGAATTCTTGTAGATTTCCTTATAGAATTTCTTGTAGATTTCGTTATAGAATTCCTTGCAGATTTTCTTCTAGAATTCCTTTTGCCTTCCAGAATTTCTTCTAGAATCTTCTAGAATCATTGTAAGATTCTTTCTACAATTCATTCCACTATTCTTGTAGGGTTCCATCTATCATTGCTTCTAGAAATCCTTTTTGAATTCCTTGTAGAATTGCTTGTGGAATTGTTTCTGATTTCCTTGTAGATTTCCTTATCGAATTTTTTCTAGATTTCCTTATATAATTTCTTGTAGATTTCCTTATAGAATTCCTTGTATATTTTCTTCTAGAAGTCCTTTTGCCTTCTAGAATTTCGTCTAGAAATCCTTGTAAGATTCCTTCTACAATTTATTCCACTATTCTTGTAGGATTCCATCTAGAATTGCTTCTAGAAATCGTTGTTGAATTCCTTGTAGAATTGCTTGTAGAATTGTTTCTGATTTCCTTGTGGAATTCCTTTAAGGATCTTTAGAATTCCTTTAACGATGCCTTTAGAAATCCTTCTAGAATTTCTTCTAGGATTCCTTGTTGATTTCCTTATAGAATTTCCTTATAAACTTTCATGTGAATTTCGTTATAGAATCCTTGCAGATTTTCTTCTAGAATTCCTTTTGCCTTCTAGAATTTCTTCTAGAAATCCTGGTAAGATTCCGTCTACAATTCATTCCACTATTCTTGTAGTATTCCATCTAGAATTGCTTCTAGAAATCGTTGTAGAATTCCTTGTAGAATTGCTTGTAGAATTGTTTCTGGTTTCCTTGTAGATTTACTTATAGAATTTCTTGTAGATTTTCTTATAGAATTTCTTGTAGATTTCCTTATAGAATTCCTTGTAGATTTTCTTCTAGAATTCCTTTTGCCTTCTAGAATTTCTTCTAGAAATCCTTGTAAGATTCATTCTACCGTTTGTTCCATTATTCTTGTAGGATTCCATTTAGAATTGCTTCTAGAAATCTTTGTAGAATTCCTTGTAATATTGCTTGTAGAAGTGTGTCTGATCCTTGTAGAATTCCTTTAAGGATTATCTTTAGAATTCCTTTAACGACTCCTTTAGAATTCCTGCTAGAATAGCTTCTAGAATTTCTTGTAGAATTGCGTATAGAATTTAATTAAGAATTCCTTCTAAATGTCCTCTAGAATAATTCCGTGTAGAATTCCCTCTAGAATTTATTCTAGAAATCTTTCCAGAATTTATTCTACAATTTCTTGTAGGATTCCTTCTAGATTTCTTTATCGAATTCCTTGCAGACTTCCTTCTAAGATTATTTCTGGAATTCCTTCTAGAGTTCCTTGTAAAATTGCTTTTAGAACTCCTTGTAGAATACCTTCTAGAATTCCATTCAAAATACCTTTAATAATAAGTCCTAAAATTCCTTCTGTAATTGCTTCTAAAGTTACATGTTGAATTGCTTTTCGAAATCCTTGTAGACTTCCTTGTCGAATAGCTTCTGATTTCCTTGTAGAATTCCCTTAGGGATACTCTTTAGAATTCCTTCTAGAATTTCTTGTAGAATTGCTTCTAGAATTTAAGAATTATTTTCAAAATTACCTCTAATTACTCGGACTACTATATTCTAGCATTACTTATTAAGTACCTTCTAGATTTCATATGCAATTTTTACCAGAATTCTTTGTAGATTTCTTTGTAGAATTCCTTCTAGATTTCTTGTAAAATTTCTTCTGTAATTCCTACTAGAATGTCTTCTTTAATTTCTTCTAAAATTCCTTTGTAAAATTTCTTCTAGAATTTTGTCTATAATTCCTTGCATTTCCTCTATAATTGCTTCTAGAATTCCTTGTAGAATTGCTTCCAGAATTCCGCGTAGATTTCCTTATAGAATTAATCCTAGAGTTCCTTCTAAAATTCCTTCTAGAATTCCGTTAAGAATTCCTTCCAGAATTCTAATCAAATTTCCTTCATGAATTCCCTTTTTGAGAATCCCTTCATCAATTTCGTGGTTGTAAGTTCTGGTGGGTTGGTGTCTATACAACAATACCGATGATTTAAGTAAAAATTACTTAAACTTTTTCGTATCGCCCATGCAAGATAAAACAAGAGAAAAAGAAAGTATGAGGACAAATGATTGTGAGTGCACGAGAAGATTGAGGAGCCGTAAATTTTGCGTAAAACCGTAAAAACGAGCATCGCAATATACGCAGAGGCGACAGTAAAATATTACTTGAGCCCGCTATCGCTAGATGTTATATATCAAATGACAACGGCGAAAAGAATTCACCAGAACCGGAGAGTGGTTATTCTCTCGAACGCCGGAGGTGGGAAATTGAAATGCTAATGCTGCAAAATTATACAAGGGGTGACATAATAGCGAAGACGACTTAGGGAAGGCAGTACGCATTAAAGCAGATCTATTTTTGAATTCGCCATATATTCTTTTAAAAAATGATGAAAAATTACCTACAGAACACTAAAAAATAAACTCTCAATTCAAATATACAGTGTGCCCCCGATAGACCTAACTATACCTATAATGGACGTAATTTTTAATTTCTCGAGAAAAAGTCATTCTTTATAAAGAGTTTTGGATGTCCTAAAAAGTCGAAAGGCATTGTTAATATTTTGATTTAACATACAGGATGGTTAGAAAACACGAAAATGTTAAATGGACCGAAGAGTAAACTATCGGTTTTTCGGAATTAGAACAAAAATGTTTTAGGTGAAAGTTTTTTTATATTTAAATTTATGCCCAGATATCAAATTTCAATGTTGTATTCTAAGTTTTAAATTTTATTTATTTTTAACATAGTAATTTAACAAAACATTACTCCACATGTTCCCCTCTTGCAGCTCCACATTTTTCCAATCTTCTTCTAAACTCCCGATATACTAAATCAATTGTTTCTTCATTTATTTCGTCTACTGCTTCCCTAATTTTTAATTTTACAATGTCTACATTATCATGGAAATTATTCGCATACACCTTCTGTTTTAAATAACCCCACAGAAAAAAAATCAAGCGGCGTTAAATCAGGTGAACGTGGTGGCCATCATATAGGGCCGCATCGTCCAATACACTTATTTGGAAAATGTCTGTTCAACTAATCCCTGACTTGATATGCGCTATGAGCAGGACAACCGTCGTGTTGATAGTGTAGCGAACACCTGAGCTGTAAGTTGATTTTTTCCAAAGAAGGTAGCAAAAATTTTTCCAATATATCAAAATAAGTGTTTTGGTTTACAGTACCGTCAAAAAAGTATGGTCCAATTATTTTCTTGTAATAAATCCCACACCCAACATTCAGTTTTCTATATTTTTGAGAATTGGTTATAATACGGAAATTTGGATTTTCTTGAGACCAATATCTGCAATTCTGTGAACTAACAACTCCATTTGTGGTAAACGTCGCTTCGTCAGAGAAAATAATTTTTCTGTAGAAAAATCTATCGACCATAATTCGTTCTCCCATTAATAGGCAAAATTCTAATCGACGAGCATCATCTCGTTCTACTAAAGTGTGTATCAGTACTGGTTTATAAGGATGAAATTTTTGATTTGAAAAGATCCTTTGCAGGTGGCTTTTACTGATGTTCAAGTCTCGAGATCTTTGCCTCAACGATTTTTTTGGGCAAGTGTTCACGGAATCAATAGCTAATAGCTTGCATCGTCTTCACCATTTCGCTTTTTTTTCTTGTTATTTTTCACGTCTCATGTTGCATGACATTTTTTAACCAATGCACGAACACAATTGACGGAAACGTATACCTCAGGGAACGTTCGTGGAAGTTCTCTCAACAAATTATGTATTATGTGAATCGCTTCGTTCAGTTCGATAACTTTCTTGTTAATGTCTTGGTGCGCTATTTTATTACTCAAATTACATAAAATCATTACCGCATATACACCATCATAAATCCAGGAATGTAGAACATAAACAGTTTATTTATTCTTAAATACATTTCCAGGTATCAGGCTAATGTCATTTTGATTGTCCATAATCACGAAAAGCTTGACATACGCATAATACGTAATATTAGAGCCACTATCTTAAATTAATACGTATTTATAGACTATAAAATCTTACTCAACAAACAATTTCTACGACGATTATAACGTTAATGTTTTAAGCGTTCCAAGAAATTGAATTTATATGCAAATTAATATCCGCTGACGTACGTAGTATATCATTTAATTGAATTAAATGATTCAATAATCAATGTAGGTGAATTGCTTTTGTAGGTATTATGACGATTGATTAGCGTAGTTGAACGGTGTTATCCATAATTTAAGTAATGGTTTAATTTTTACGTTTTTTTTTTACTTTGTTTCTAGCGTGAGACATCCTGTATATAAAATTCTGCCTGAATAACCGATTGTATTCTGCGACATAAAAGCTCAACACAACACAATTTTATTCATAATGAGATAAATACCCTGCTATCACCTGGGACGATCTGGGTTGACATTTTACACTGACAATGACTTCGTCGCGTGTTTATCATATTATTTACGTCAGAATTATATTATGAAGTTCACAACATGCAAACGCTGATGACAAATTTCGTATAATGTAGTTAGTAATGACGGTAGAATTTAAAAAGGAATATTGTTATCTGTATTCTGTCCGTCTGTTCAGGTTCCCTAGCGAAGAGGGTTGACTGCAGCCCCGGGAATCCTTTATATAAATAACTCAACACATCTAGGTGATAATATTATTTTGGCCAGCTTTTTGAGGAAACTATCCCACTATGCAAAGGGCAAAAAATATTAAATTTCATATATGTCATTATGGAAATAATTCAGGAGTACTATGCAATTTAATTTTTAAGTTTTTGTGTTAAAAGTTGTTTCAGATTTATGTTCCTTCAAATACAGGCATCAATACTTTTTCTATCGATTATAAATACGTCTATTTCCGCCGCCTGGAATTTTGTTTACATACGATACGCTGTAAATCACTACAAAATGCGTGGATCAAAAACACATTCCAAAGGAAACAAGCTTCAAGGTGTTTCTTATTCCGAATAAATATTTCGAAATCCCTTTCTCAATATTCTACGCAGCAAAATGAAAAATAAAACCACCTTTTTGTCTGATTTTCCAGCGTTTCACCTTCGTAAAATGCATTCCACTGTACCTACAAGTTTTTTACTTGAAAAAGGTCGAACGAATATTCAAGATACATTCGCACTGATAAAATGCGATACTAACCCGTTGCAAGGTCAATGTGCACCGATTTAGGTACGTGTAATTTTTATGCATTATTTTAGTATTGTATTATTATATTAAGAGGCTGGTTCAGCCTAACTTCAGGTCTGTTCTGCTCAGCTCTGGTGGTCCCCTATTGGTCCAATTATTCAAACAGTTCAATGCTCCTGTGGGTTAATTATTGAATAATGATAGCATCTTATAAGATTACAACAATCTGAATTAACTATTCTAGTGGGCCACATCTCCATATCTATTATACCCATGCCCAATTTTAAACAATTGCTGCTCAAAGATAGACGTATAATTGGAGGACGGGTGATATCCTGATTTCAGGAATAACAATTCAATTATGTATTTTTGCGACGCGCCGCAGTAGTTCCACTTTATGTCAATGTACAATTTGAAAAAAATTCAATAAATGAAAAGAAATAAAGCCACACCTTTGACGAATCGGCGTCGTATTTTCCCAATTTTTCCATCCATGTTCGAGTCTGAACAGTGTGTCCATCTACGATGTTCTCGAGAACTAGTCGTCATTAGACGAAGATAATAGTAATGGGTCTATCTCTATCTACCATATACCACAAAAAAAGGCTGTTACTCGCTAAAATTCACATTTATATTTACTGGGGCAGATTTCGAGAGTTCTAACCTACAAATCCGATATAATCTGAAAATGTAGAAAACTTGGGGACACTGCACAAAGAAGTATTCTAATCGAAATTAGGAGATTACATAAAAATTCTACTATTATATCAGACATCAATCAGGTTTGTGCCTAAAGAAGTATACTATTGTTTTTTAAAATTTCCTTTTCAATTGATAGGTTAGTTAGCAGAATATACATATAAACAGTGTTGTTTTATCCATTCTACTACCAGAGAATTCAAGCTCCAAGTGTGGTATAATGCAGAAGATCATTACGGGTTTTGTAATTGGATTCAAATCACATTACGAGGAATCAAAATCCTTACGTACTATTTTGTTGATCGAAGAGGATTTCTAGACAAGAGATGTGATTACTAATTTTCATAATTTCCATGAACTGACAATAAAATTATCGAGGTATGCTGAAGATTACCGATTTTTTATCAAATTTTTTGGTAATATTACTGGAAGACGTCTATAACATTACTATATGAGAAATGTATAATGGGACATAGTCGACTTATCAACCACTGACTCCAGATGTTTTTCTTCTCAAGTGCAAAGTGTATGGAGGATTACGTTTAACACAACAAACCGCAGATAGTATTGCAATTAGCCCCGAAGAACCGAACAAGCATTACGACCCGTATGCGTGTGGTCTCATGATAGCGAGGATCGACATTTTTGTGATTTTGATATTATAATATAATATTAATAAAGCTTATGTTGTCTATTTGTCTTTTATAAATCATATATGAATTACAAATTGGTAAATAAAGAATAACTTATTAACTGTTTTGTTTTTCTTATACGTCATCAGATCCCTGTGCTGTGGATGTACATACGTATGTAATATCGACCCGTGCAACAAAGACTATAATAACTACATTTAGTTTGTTAGTTACGATAGTCTACGTTGCATGGGTCGATATGTATTTGTTTTTCAGTAGCTAGGCATAAGTGTATTATTGGCTGAGAAATGAGTGCATAATCTATCGTACCAAGAGTAAGTAATCTGTGACCAAAGTTATTGGTACGGGGTTTGTTTTTTAGGAGGTATAAATGTATATGGGCGCATAATCTCAATACACTTTCAAATATTCCACATATTCAGTACGTGTGCGTGTATTCATAGTACGTGTTTTTGCATATATCACTTCATAAACCGTAGACAAATGTTGAAGTTATTTATCATATAAATATATGATAAATATCTCACATACTCCACATAGGTTATGTCACGGTTATGTCAACAATTTATCACAGTAATTTTTAGATCTACCATGTTATGTTGGTAAGCGTTGTAAAATCACTAGACAGCCTGCTTACGTGTGCAAAAATAAATTGAAACAGCGTTAAAGACGTTAGATCGCACGTCGGCAAAGTCTATCTTGTTCCAAAGTAGCTTTAGCGAAAACGTCGACATCCCCACGCAAAGACCAATTCTCGACTGATTTTTCTAAACTTATCAAAAACAGCCAAGCCTCTGTCGATCAGCTGTTGGACAGGCCACTTAAGAGGAAATGTAGAAATCATCTGTTATAGATGAAATTAGTGTGTACAAATATCTTCTACTTGGGTGTTTATTCCCCCCACAATTTTGTTCTCAGAACGGAATTATTGTTCTGACTAAAATGTTTCATAAGGACTTATCTATTTCTTCAATACTTTCACAATACAAATAACAAAATATTAATAAAACAGCATTTTAAATGGCTCTAACTTGTTAAGGAATATTAGCTTGTTATCAATAGGTCCATATGAAACTTTTTACTAAAGAATAAATGTTTCTGAATTTTTGTAATTTTACCTAGATATTTTTTTTAAATTTTTTAATGAATTTATTTATTTAATTATTTGTAAAAGGTACTATTTGTATGCTTAGCTTTCGCTTTTTCGTTTTCCTTACTTTGGTAATACTTGAAAGGGTATTAAATATTAAAACACTAATAAAACGGTAATCATAGCAAACATGCTCGTCATATCACTTTTTGAAGTTTTTTTTTCCTGTAAACGAAGGAGCGTGTGTTTTTTAAGAGCCATCTATTGTGATTTATTATCCCTGAAAAGTTTGAACACTTTCAGCAGTCTCACATTTCCACGAATCTACATATATTTGAACGCCACGTGTCAGTCATTCAATCTTTCTTCGCTGAAGTGAGTTACGACCAGAATATTGATTTCTTAACTTTAAGTTGATTTTCTCGTATGCCACTTTTATGGCCACAAAAAGTATGTCTGAGTTATATTAATGTTATATTATCTTTTCATTTTAATAAAAATATAATATATTCTACTGGCTACATACATTGGAAATGTCATTATTATACACTGCTGAAAAAAATTAGGGAAACACTTATTTCGAAACCTGTAACTTTTTAAATAATAGTTCTAGGCAAATCAAATTTGGTATGCTTTAAGGGTATATATTTAACTAAAGAAAGTTACAAAAGCAATGTTGCCCTCCACGAGCACGAATCATTTCCTCACACCTGCGTGGCATGCTTCGCACTAGTCTCCAAGAGATTCTTGGAGTATGCTTTCCCATTCCTCAATAAGGGCTTGCGTCAGTTGCTGTATGGTTAGTGGTAGATTAGGGCGCTTGCGAACACGTCGGTCAAGCTGATTCCACACGTGTTCAATAGGATTCAGGTCAGGACTTAACCATTCCATGGCCTGAATTTCCCGTTCTTGTAAAAAGTTTCTGGTGATGCCGGCGGTATGTGGCTTTGCATTGTCCTGCATTAGGATGAAATTTTGACCGATGCCATATGCAGCAGGCACCACACGATCCTCCAAGATGTTTTCGATGTAATTCATAGTCTACCAGGAACCACAACAAGATCAGTTCTGTTGTCTATACTGATTCCAGCCCAAACCATCACAAATCCACGACCAAATCTATCCACTTCCTGTATGGTAGCGGCTGCGTAGCGTTCACCAGGACGTCTATATACACGTACTCATTTTACTTCTAATGACGTTTCTAATCAACGAAGATTTACAACTGAATTCATTTGACATCTTTAGTAGGCTTTCATACGTGAATTCAATGCATACTTGACTTTTTTCCATTTTGTTTTGCGTTATTAATTCACAATTTTAAAGTGTAACTTAGAAGTAACTAAAACTTGTAACATTGTTTGTAATTTTCTTCAGTTACAGGTTACAGGTTTCGAAGAAAGTGTTCCCCTAACTTACAAAGTAACAAGGAAAGTAACTTAGAAGTTCATAGTGAGTGAAGACAACTCAATGCTTTAGAAATTTCACTGTTTTACCTAAAATCATGGAAATGTTTTAATCTATTGTAGAATTTTAAATGTTTGTGGATTGAGTTTATATTTATTCAAATAGATATCTTTATGGTAGATTTGAATCGGTATTTGCTTTTTCTAATAAATAAATAAATAAATAAAGTTGGGTTTGAATTTTGTGAAATACTATTTGGTTTGTTCGAGCAACAGTAATAGCAATTCGGTATTCTTCTAAACATGCGCAATGGTGGATCCCAAACAGCAAAACTTCCATTGCGCATGCGCAAGAGAAAGAATAAGTGCTGCTCCAACAAACCTATTATAATTTTTTAGAAGGCGATGTTGATTATTTTTATGACTGCATACAGAAGCGTTACACACAGAAAAGTGATCTCTCGAACGAAGAGAGAATTACTTGGCTGAAGTAGTTCGTAGGTTCGTATATACGCGAGAGATTATTGACTTCAACCAAGAAATTTTATTTCTTGGAATAATTACTAGATTTAAGAAAGCGGTTACTCTGGTGAAGTAAGTAAACAGTCTTCAATGAAGTGTATATTTTTATTCCCGGTAAATATTTTTAGCTACTTAATGAATTTTAAAGATTTGGCACAAATACGTTTTCTATTGTTAATTAACAAGATAGGTATGTTATATTTACTTACTCGTTCTAAACTGTTGCGTGCGTTACATCAAACTATTCCGTGTTGATTGTACACTATAAATCACAATACACATCCCATCGCACGTGCCAGCACCACGCGCGGGCGCGCGAGCCTTGACAAGATCACGGTGCACATATTTATTCCAGAGAAAGGGATTACTTGAAAGAAGTGAGAATCACTTCAGTTAAATAATTGGTGGGTTTTTATTCAGTAAACAATACTTACTTACATTAAATGTCTTATATTTTTTTGGATCAAGTAACTACGCACTTGGATGGATTTACTATTACTTCGTTGGAGAAATTAACCTTTTTGGGACGAAAAATTCAATTACTTCTTTCAATACAATATTGGTTCTTATAAAGAAAGAGTTTATGTGTTGACAGCATTTATCTGAGAAATTATTTTACCTATATTGAGTATGTGGCATTTCTTGTATATACCTAACTTTCTACGTCCAAGTAAATATGCATTTGAATCTAGTAAATAAATTCAAGAAATTATGTTTTCTCGTTCCAAATAATCACTTTTCTGTGTGTACATAGATAAACCAAGCCCGTAACTAAGGTTCTTTTAGCAATTTTTAGACCTAATTTGAGTGTATTATTATTTATTATAGCTAACTATTATACATTTTGTTGAAGCAAACAACACTGTATGATAGATTATTTTCTTTTATTTCTATATCGTAAATCCAGGGTCATATAAACAAGGTTTTCTGTAGAAACCATGTGTGGGTACATTCTACACACAACACTGCTATCATGATAAAGTTTTCAGTCGATTTCCTTTGAAATGGAAAGGGTCTCGTGACTGCAGTGGGACTGTTAGTTATCTTAAAATTACCGTGTATGGTTATGTGTTATGTAGTTTATATTGATTTTCACATCAAGTGCATGTACGCTGGAATTATTTATGATTTACGGTACATTGCCTTAGCATAAAGCACGTAAACATTTATTGGTATGTATTGTTCAGCTCCTGTTTGCTGTGACTTCATTAATTGTATACATTGTGGAACACAAACGCCATGTTTTGATATAGAACAATAACAGTGAGGTGTCATTCCGCCTATCTGCAGGGTTACAGTTATGTATACCGGCCGTGTTTAGTGTAGATTAAGGTCAAATTGTATTTGCGATTTGTATACACAATTCCGGGTTTAATGTCAATGTATAAACGGAGAAATGATGAAACTCTCAGTTAGTTTTAGGGCCCATAACAGTAACACTACAAGTCCTGCAAATGTAGGTAAAAATCTTGTCAAAACTATGTTTTTTAGCAAGAACTAATTAATAAATAAATATTACATAATATAAATCTGTAATGACCCAAATAATTGAGTTAATTCTACTTTAGACCACGGGGTAGAAATTAAGTCGGAATAAGTAAGGTTCAACGTACCTACTTGGCCGACTAAAATTAATTTCTCGTTGACAGCAATGTCTATTGTGTCGTACTGTGTAAGGGCAAACTTACAAAGCCGTCAGTGTGCATCTGCATATGAATTTTTAATGCCAGCCCTTCCATTGTGTGACATTTTTTGCGACGTAATTACCACCAGCTCGGTCAACCTATGGTGCACTTTATGACAGGAGGTAATTTATCATAGCTTACAAAGTATATCAACTACACTGCTCAGAAAAATTAGAGGAACACTTTTTTCGAAAATTACAAAACAATGTTACAACTCTTAGTTACTCCTAAGTTATACTTAAAAATTTAAATTAATAGCGCAAAACAGAATGGAATAAATGTCAAGTATGCGTTGAATTCACGTATAAAAGCCTACTAAAGATTACAAACGAATTCAGTTGTCAATTTTCGTTGATTAGAAACGTATTATAAATTATAACTATGTAGAGTTAAAAGTGTTGCATTGTATCTTCGATGGATAATAAAATATTTTGCTGACATTAGAAGTAAAATGAGGCATCTTAGTGAAGTGCAAGTTGCTCGTGCTGTCGCCCTTATTCAGCATGGCCAATCTATGTTAGCAAGGACCTTCGAGTTTCCCCTTCTGTTATTCAGCGTTTATGAAATCGGTTTCGGGAGACTGGCCAACTGTTAGAAACAGATTAAAAGAAGCGAATTTGAAACCTAGAAGACCTGTCCGCGCACCACGCCTTACGCAACATCACAAAGCAGCGCGAATGAGGTTTGCTCTAGATCACAGAGATTGGTAACTAGACGCCTGTACTGTTTACAGACGAGTCCAGATTTCGTTTAACTCGTTGCGATGGTCGAGTATGTGTATATAAACGTCCTGGTGAACGCTACGCAGCCGCTACTATACAGGAAGTGGATAGATTTGGTCGTGGATCTGTGATGGTTTGGGCTGGAATCAGTATAGACAAAAGAACTAAGGTTGTTGTGGTTCCCGGTAGACTAAATACCATGAATTACATCGAAAACATCTTGGAGGACCTTGTGGTGCCTGCTGCAAACGGTGTCGGTCAAAATTTCATCAAAATTTCATCGAAACTATGACAGTCGTTTCCGTTTTGTTTTGCGTTATCAATTTACATTTTTAAGTGTAACTTAGAAGTAACTAAGAGTTGTAACATTGTTTTTGTAAATTTCTTTAGTTAAATATATGCCGTTGAAGTATATCAAATTAGATTTGCCTAGGCTTATTATTTAAAAAGTTACAGGTTTCGAAAAAAGTTTTCCCCTAATTTTTTTGAGCAGTGTATATTGATTTCAACATCAAGTGTTCGGAAAGTAAATAGTCTAGCCATTTTGTTTTGCGGTTGCTTATTAAAAGACTATTTATATTATATGTGACATAGTTTTAAATACATCAATTGGTTCTGTTGGTTTAAATATTGAAAAAAAAAAATAGATTGTTAAATCAGATAAATTCTTGATACGAAAAGTATCTTGGAACCAATAAATTTATTGTGTCATATTCGTTTATGTTGAAAAGGTCTTCACTGTTCACGCAATTTTTATTTTCGCATGTAGCCCACCTCTTAAAAAGTTTAGGGCCCCTGACGTAATATCCTGAAATTTTTTTCACTAGTATTTAAGTGGTACACAGAAAATTTTCTTTAATTCTAACAAATATGCATTGAATCAAACACATATTTCTTTGCGTATAAATATGGATTGGTTTGGTATAGAAAGAACGTTTATATGTGTCAAACAATTTGTTTTCAGTTAAAATTTACAATTTGTATATTAAAGAAACGACATTTATTTTGTTCAAATAATTATTGCGTTGAGTGAAAGAGTTTTGATTTTTTAATTAACGAAAGTGTTGGTTGACAAATGTTGCAATAAATGGTTATTTGATTAAAGAAATTTATTAAAGAAAATGTGATTTCATAATGTATTTTTAAACCAAACCAAAAATATTAAATCCATGTATATGCCTACACATAAAGATGACCTTTTAATGTAAAGTTAGTAGATTACAGCCAGTGATAATTACAGAACTTTTAAAGCACGTTTTTAAGCTCTTGTAAGGTGATTATCTTCACAGGCCTGGAAACTTTGGGACTTAATAAGTAAATGTATTATTCTGCATAATTGTCGGAGAGATTATTCAAAGAGAGAAGGTTTAACTAAAATCTGTCATAATCCAAGCGTCTCTAAATATTCATCTAAACAGTTTTAAACAAAAAACCACAATAAAGTTTGATAATCTTCTTAAATTAAATAAATATGGAACATACAATCAATACCGATTCCGGTATATTTTATTGTTTCTTATCTTGAACGTAATATTTTCGCCTGAAATACATGCTGAAACACTGAGGTGGTGAAAATCAGATTATTTTATTGTTTGGACGCCAGATCAGTAAAGTAAATCTGGGAGCTCAACAAATTTGTCGTGCTGTGGTACCAGACTTACAAAGCAAATATTTAACCTATAAACACGTCTGGCAAAATAGAGATTTCAAATCTGTTCTTCGCTTTTTTTCATTCTGTAGACTGCCGCTCATGGAAGTTCGGACACATAGTAAACATATAGGAAATAATGATAAAAGCACTGATAACGTAGCAATGGCACCTCTATTTCTACCAAATAGCGAACACATTCTTAACGTTGATTTCCAGTAACATACGACATCATTAAATGTGCCAATTTAAAATAATTTTTATATTTAATTATTATGCGACATTTATGCTGTTTTGTAACTGGTTGTTGGGAATTTTCTAGTTTCCATTAAAAAGGATTAAATACGAAATAACAAATAGAGTCATAAATATTGCATCTCAGACACATGTTGCGATACAATTTTTACCAGATTTTTGCATCAAATGCTCGAATTCGTATTCAAATGAGTCTGTGCCTGCAATCTGTAGTTTGCATAAGATAACTCTGTCACGCGGAAGACATCATGCGACGCGGCAAGCCAACAAGCAAGGAACAGCGTTCTGTAATTATCGCTTTTCATCAGGAACGATTGTCAGTTAGTGAAAATGCAAGAAATAAGTCAACGATAAGTGAATCAACGATAAGTGACACTCTTCACCAATATGAAGAACCATGGAATTTGGATGACGTGTTCGGCCGGGACTATCACGAATAACTTCCCAAGCGGATGAAGAACGATTAAAATTAATTTTTAAGCAAAACAGAATATTGACCGAACCTAAAATCACCTCTGAAGTCAATCGCGATCGTGAAAGACCAATTTTCGTAAGCACAGGGGAACGTCGTCTCCAAGCGGAAAATCTGCATGGACGCGTTGCCGTACGAAAACCATTGCTTCGTCGGGGAAATCGTCAGAAACGACTTCAGTGGGCACGAACACATCGAAGTTGGACAAATGAAGACTGGAAACAGGAGTGTCTGACGATTTTCCCGACCAAGCAATGGCTAGCGTACGGCAACGCGTCCATGCAGATTTTCCGCTTGGAGACGTCGTTGCCCTGTGCTTACGAAAATTGGTCTATCACGATCGCGATTGACTTCAGAGGTGATTTTAGGTGCGGTCAATTTTCTGTTTTGCTTAAAAATTAATTTTAATCGTCCTTCATCCGCTTGGGAAATTATTCGTGATAGTCCCGGTCGAACACGTCATCCAAATTCCATGTTTCTTCATATTATTATTGTTGAAGAATGTCACGTTGACTCACTTATCATCGACTTACTTCTTGCATTTTCACGAACTGACAATCGTTCCTGATGAAAAGCGATAATTACAGAACTCTGTTCCTTGCTTGTTGGCTTACCGCGTCGCATGATGTCGTCCGCGTGACAGAGTTATCTTGTGCAAACTACAGATTGCAGGCACAGACTCGTTTGAATACGAATTCGAGCATTTGATGCAAAAATCTGGTAAAAATGGGGTCGCAACATGTGTCTCAGATGCAGTATTGATGACTCTATTTGTTATTTCGTATTTAATCCTTTTTAATGGAAACTAGAAAATTCCCAACAACCAGTTACAAAACAGCATAAGTGTTGCATAATAATTAAATATAAAAATTATTTTAAATTAGCACATTTAATGATGTCGTATGTTACTGGAAATCAACGTTAAGAATGTGTTCGCTATTTGGTAGAAATAGAGGTGCCTATTGCTACGTTATCAGTGCTTTTATCATTATTTCCTATATGTTTACTATGTGTCCGAACTACCATGAGCGGCAGTGTACATAAAAAAGGCACTCTAGGACTACACTTATTAATTCATTGAAAAAGCCAATCGTTCCGTAACAGTGATATATTGAGGGAACAGAACAAAATTGCCTACATTTTTTATTGAGCACATATCACCACTCTGACGTATATTCTCGAATTTAAATTGAATTCTATTCAATTATTACTTGATGATGTTGATTATTAATTTATTATGTTTGACTTTAGAACAAGGATAGAAAAAATTTTGCAAGATACAGTTCCCTCTTTAAAAAAAAAACTATTAGGAATCTGCACGTTGAAAATCAAATATATCGGTTTTAGTTGCCATCAATCCTGAAAATTAAATACTAAAAGTGAGTTAAAGCCATACGCCAGATGTGACAGGGATTATGAATCGCCGTCCGCATAGAAATGAAACGAATTTCAGCGAATAAAAGGGTTTGGGAAAAGTTTTAACGGAATATCCGATTACAATAACAGAGTTCCGAGGGCCTAAATTGCGAATTTCTACCGCATTTAATTTGCGAATAATACTCTTGTTTGAGTTATAAGGACAGAAATTTACATATCTGGCGGGTTATTTCTTTTTCTGGTTTAATACGCTTCTAAAAATACATGCGTACTCCAATCATAGTTAATTATCATGTATTTGATAATTCCTAGTAATTTTATTTTTTTTTAAATTTGTTTTTTTTAATTCGTAGTATTTGTTATGGAAACATACCGTATCTTTCAAAAACGATAAATTAACTAGAATTGATACATGCAAATATTATCTTCTAAGTAAATTATGAAACTAGTTCTAATCTGATATCAAGGTTAATGTATGTTGACCAGTTTCGAATTGTTGTTTTTGTTGTTCTGTTTCCAATAAAAATATTATTTGTTCAGACTCAACTACCTATCTGAAATAGCTAATTTTCCGAGAGTTTATCGTACCCATATACAGGGTGTGTTGCTCCGAGTGCCGAATATTTATAGGAGCGATAGAACATCAAATTTTATGATGAAAAAGCCGAAAAATACCCGAAATATGTTTTTTTTGCTACTCTTGAGGTTAGCATTACTTCCGGTTTTTCCGGAAACGACACCATCGTTGAAATTTTAACTAGCACTTTACATTATTTCTGTGTTATTTTCAATCAGGATGACATACTGACCACAAAAACATATCGATCGTCATCTTTTATCACCAAAGCAATGAAAATCGATAATCACTAACCAAATCGATGTTGGCCGATATTGTATTACTGGTGCCCTCTAGCGTGATTTAGTTTGGTTTTGGCCAATGAGTCATTTTGTTCTCGTGTACTTTATGGGTACACACTGATTATTCGATAGATAACATTTTTCCGATTACAATGACACAAAATACTTGATATTTTATGCTTATTTATTTTATTATTTATATCTTATTATTTTACTTATTTTGCTGAAAATCGTAGCGTGGGAATGTCGTTTAAACTTTAAAGCAGGAAAATAGACAAAAAAATATGGATGAATGCTAACATTCGAATTTGACAGTTTCTGTAATGCTTATTATTTGAGGTTATTGCCAGCTAGTTTAGATTATTGATATAATTATTGTTCGTTATTAATTTTTTGGCTTCGTTATTAAGTTGGTTATTGTTAATTCTTATTTAATTAGTTCATTTAAAATTCTAATGATGACGTCATTTCCGGAAAAACCTGCAGTCCTACTGACCTCAAGAGTATACAAAAATGGTATTTTTTGTCTATTATTACTGTTCAAAATTTCATTCATCTAGCGTCATAAATAAGAAAAATAAACGGGAGTACTAATGGCAAAAAAGCAACAAAAAACACATGAAGGCAAAAATGTACCATTTTTTTAATGAAATATCCTTGTGTTTTACAAACTTTTATTATTAATTATAATCATTCTGGAAACAGTGCTACAATTTGGTAATTGTAACACCGAAAACAGTGTAATTGTGTGCCAACTGTGAACGCAAAGTCCGAAGTAAGTAAATGAACGAATGCGCCAAGTTGTCTTATAAAACGAGTGTCATTTGACTGTATTAAAAATATGGCTTGTATTATCGTCATCCTAATAGATTACAGTTTAAGAAAACTATTTGTTATTACTTTTTAAAAAAAATATGCTTTATTTCTATTAAAAACCAAAATTAAAATTGAATTTTATTCACGTCTTATCACGCAATTGAAAACGCTCTGTAATTGGCTCAGTCTCCAGTGACGTCATTTGTTAGTACGCTTAGAGCCCGTTCGGTTTGTCAGGGTAGGGTATGGGGAGAGCAATGCTCAGATAACCTGGGTCGTCTGTCTCTCTCTCTTATATGCAGATAAACGCCGTATGACGTTAGTCCGCCTATTATGCAGCGCGTCACTCTCACCGTACAATACTGGGTTCTCCGAACGCGCTCTTATGCTTCTCCCGTTTGAATTTAATAGCACTAAAGTGTCATGTAAGCATAACTTTGTAGGTTAGGATAGCCCTGACCTTAAGCTGTCAGATCAGATAATACCTGGTTCGAAAATACGATAGATAACTTATTCTAGTCAGTTTTACTTATGTCGAAGTAATCTTCACAACAAAAAACACTTGTATTGGCCGCTATTTATTTCATTTGGATTTCTACGAGCCAACCACTTTCTTCGCAGGTTCAAATCTTGCGGAGCTACAAATAGTTTATCCGGAGTTTTTCTTGACGTATTTCTGCATTGTGGATTTATACACTATTTATAACCCATTTTTATGTAGAAATTGTGAAAACAACACATCATACAACACAATTACCAAACGGTGACGATGCCGATGCTGACAGACCATATGGGCCGATTTGACATCTACTATCGGGTGACGTTACGCAACAGAAAGTATCGTTTTGGCGGGATTTTTCGTGATTCAATTTTTAACGCTGATATTTATGAAATATTGAGGAAATAATTACGAAAAATAATGCATTTACAATGTAGAGTGAAGGAATAAACACACTAAGATGGTTTTCCAATAATTGTCAAATACCCTATTTTATATGAATTTAGAAATTGTGCTTACTATATTTAGAATCTAGGGTATTTTTCGGGTACCATGTTGTTGTACTGGTAGTACTGTAGTAGACTGTCAACTTCGGAGAGTTGGGATAAAATCATGACAAAATAATAATAATTTTACTCTACTTTAGCCTATAAGTTTTAATAAATAATTAACGGGGTGCAACTATGATCACAATAGAGCTTTGGGCAGCAGTATTAACCCGCAACGTCTACTGTGATAAAAACTTACGTGACAACCAGTGAATAAACGATATAGATATAGAAACATAACCGAGAAAGTTAACTTAGAAAAAGTGATGTAATAAATATAATAGTCAGAATAGAAGTGTTTGGCGGTGACTGATTAGTTACTTCGAAGAACAAGAACTTATTAAAGAATTGTTATAACGCTAAACGTTTAATAGCGGTGTCTACCTAATTCCGCTAGGTAGCCGTTGAGGCTTATACATTTACACGCACTTATAATTTAAACCAAATTCTAATTTCGGTGAAGTAGTTTATTGGAATAAATTATACTTAGTAAAATTACAAGCGATTGAGGTAACACAAATAGTTGCACACAACTATAGAACTGACGAAGTTTAAAGCGACGTACAAAATAAGAATACGGTATTGGCACGACCATAACCTAAGAAATCCTCAACACTAGATGTACTATAGCTTGGCATGTGTATGCTGATATTCAATAAACTATTTATTGCGCATATACAATCCCACGGCAGTATTTGAACCCGATCATATCTACGATGTAGGTTTGATCTTCCTATAACTCCTGATTCAGGTAAATGCGGTCCTTGTATTGTATCTCAAAGGGGGATTTGATGTTTAGTTGACGAGAATCATGCACGATCACTTACCAGAGTCGCAAAACATCACCGAAAACGTCATGCTGGCTGATTTTCATGAACAGAGCAGAACTAAGAAAGCCCCCCAACCCTTTGACAATACTATAGCATGGTACACGCATGTTTAAATATGTATAGAATATAGATATTTCGCAGTTTATGCAATTGCAAGCGATTCTAAAAAGGCAGTTTGTGGTTATGTGTGTTTACGTTTGACATATGACATTTGATATCAATGTGACCAATCTTAGAAAAAAAATTACTAAAAACAGTGTTATAATGTGTCAACTGTGAACGCAAAGTAGAAAAATATTATTATAGCGGTTTTATAGAAGCATTTTAGGTCAAATCTAAGATTAAAACCTCGAACGTCAGACATATGGAATTGATTTATGGATTACCCGGAAACCATTTATTTGCTTTACGTACACACCTGCACTTTTAAATCCTAATGCATTTCAGATTACAGCAGATATTGATTAATGTATAAAATAGCACGCCGATCGGTGAAAACGCGGACATTCACGTACTTATAAATAACAAGCAGACAAACACAATTAAAAATGCAATTACTGAATCTGGTACAAAACAGAGATACATAAAACTCTGCTTGTAATGAAACTGAGCTGTATATATGTCTACACCGGATCCTCTTTATTGATCTTTCCGTAAATTTAACGTCTGTAATCCCAGAAGGAGTTTAACTTGTCACAAGAGATTTTTCACTGGTCTTCTGTAATTTAAACCTTGGCATTTGCATTTTACAGTAAATCTAGTTCAATGAGGGGTTTCTGATGTCAAATTAAATTCGAAACTGACGTGACCTTTTTGTAATATATTCGTTGTATTCTATTATTTGTTCTTATATTTTGTTTTCTTTTTTTTTCAGTCCTGCACGTACCAGACATAAACTTATCTGAATGTAGATAAATTCCAGGGTAAGTTTCTTTGATCTTTCTACTTATTTATGGAATGAATGCTTGATCTGTCAAATAAATTTACAATTTTAGAATTTCGGATAAATCTGAATCTCGTAGATTTCATTGTATATTTGAAGGCGCACAAAAAACTTTTTAATGTTTTGATAAATCTATTCTTACTAGAAGAATTATACAACTGTTGTTTTCAGTTAAAATTAACTATTTGTATATTATATAACGAACGAGATTTATTTAGTTAAAATAATAATTATGATTGAGTTAAATGAAAGAATTATAATTTTTTAAATTAACGAAATTGTTGGTTGAATTAAAATGCGATATTTTAAGGTTGCTGTCATGAATTTAAATTAAAGCAACCATTCAGCTTCGTGACCTTTTATTAACTGGTTCTATAGAATCATATACAATGTTATATACAGGTAAGGTTCAGGTATGCAACCCAATATACATATAAGATATCATAGTATATCACATCTCCCTTCCAAAGAAAACAATAAGAATTTTAATTATTAGAATAAATCTTAAGTTACAATAAACAATAAACGATTATTCTAATAAGACATGAATTATTTTTGAATCAATTAGAAATGCTCATAAGGATAAATGAATTTAAATTTTTATAACTAAAAAAAAAACAATAATGTATGTGAGCTATTTTCAATTAATTCAAAACTACATACTGAAAACATAACATTTTAATTTTACAATAATTTATAAATCAAACTTAAAAACACTACACACTGATTTACCACCAATTATTTATTTATTTTTAATTTCTAAGCAAATTATAACATCACAATATCGGCGCACAAACTAACACTTATTTACTAACACTTATTTAGTTACTCAAATTAACTAGGTATATCTTAATCGGTCAGGTGATCGGATCGGTCTTCCATATTTAGATACTTTTTTACTATTATTAGATTGACAAGTATTGTCGTTACTTTCATCAATAGTATAATTATCGCTCGGTTCTGGACAATACACGTATGTACTTTTTGGTTTCATATTAAAATTTTCTAAATTATTAACAACTTTTAGATGTATCTTATTCCTTATTAAGTATCAACCATCTTCTTTTTGAATTTGATAAGATCTGGAATTTAGTTTTTTAATTATTTTGCCAATATAATAATAAAGAAACCTTACTCAATCAATATGGTTTACGACATAAACGACATTGACTAACTATACCGGGTGAGTTATACCCGGCGGTCGATAGTAAATAAATCGTTTGAGAAAGAAAAAAATATTTTATACAAAAGTTGTTTGACTCGCCATTTTCTATAACGTAAAATTATTTTCATTTATACAGGGTGGTGCATTTAGGTGTGACGAAAAGTATGAACTTTTTTTTAAACGGAAGGTCCTGTATATTTTATTATATTATAAACACCACTAAATTTGTCTATCCAACCGAGATATTCAACATTTTTTCCAAAATATGCCCTTTGCAGGACCTTTTTAAAGACTATGTAAAAACGACATTTTTGCCGATTTTGCCTTTAAACTAGGTGAGACAATAGTCAAAGCCAGTAGGTAGATGATAGTATCCAAAGATATTAGATACACTATACAGGGTGTTCATTGAACTTAGTAAATTTTGAAAAATGAAATGGCGAAAAAAATGAACCCTACACGGACCCGATCGGATTAATATTAACGGAAGAAATTTGGAAGAACCGGAGAAATCTGCATTTTTTAAAAAAATTCATAACTCCGCCATTTTCAAAGTTGTAACGCAGGCTTTTCGCGAGAAAGTAGCGATTGATGGGTACTTTAAGTGTGCACAACCCAGGCGTTGTCCGATGATTAGTTTTTGCACAATTGCGATTTGAATTTTTTTTTATGCAAAATGGTTCGGCGAGCCTGGATGCGTTGGAGGTGGTCCGATTTAAATTTTTTTAACGTATTTCGAAAGTAGAAGTATTGTGCTACAAAACGTCTATTCTGATTTTGCGTTAAAATGTTGCGAAATAGGCGAAAAATGCTTGCAAACTTGACCGAAATCTGCCGCGCGCTCAAACGCTGTCGAGTAGTGGGGTAGGCGGCCGACTCGGGGAAGCGCGCAGCGCGTTGGAATTACTATAGATACGCGCTTCCACGCGTCGGCCGCCTACCACCCACTACTCGACCGGTTTGGAGCGCGCCGCAGAGTTCGGTCAAGTTTAAATATATATAATATAATAAATATTATCGAATAATAATATATACACAACTTACCTCTGTAAAAAGTACAAAGTTTCTGGGCGTAGTAATTGATGCACGTTTGGATTGGAAGGAACACATTGATGATCTTTGTGCACGGATATCAGCTTTCACTTATGCACTTCGTACGATAGCTACGTTAGTGTCCAGAGAAGCCGGAATGACGTCCTATTATGCGTATGTATATTCCAGGATACGGTATGGGATCCAATTATGGGGAAATTCTGTAGCCCTTCCTAGAATATTTAAAGTACAGAAATCCTGCCTACGGAGTATATTCCAGATGACCTCTCGCGATTCATGCAAGGAAGTATTCAGAGAAAATAATATACTTACCGTTCCGTCAATATACGTCTATGAGTGTGCCTTGTTAGTTAAGATCCATTATAATGAGATTTTTTCAGTGTATGAGGTGAATCATCGACATGACACCCGGGCAAATAGAGAAAGCAAACTGAAAATACCACAGACTGTATCTGCCAATGTCCACCGAGGAGTTATTACACAGACACTGAAGATATACAACCATCTTCCAAACTGCTATAAACTATTACCAAGTACGAAATTCCGGAATATACTGAAGAAACACCTCCTGAGTCATACATTCTACACAGTAAGAGAGTTCCTGGACTGTGATGATTTTGAATTTTGAGTTTTGAATTGAATTTTAATTGTACACTTTTGTTTGCATTTACATATACATATATACTTTGACATGTTCTACACTCTTGGGTTTTATAGAATAAAGCATTTATTTATTTATTTATTTATTTATTTATATAAATATTATCGAAACGAGAGATGGCAGTTAGGGCGATATTCTCCTGCGGGGTCACATATGTTTTATGTATGTATCGACGAACCTAGTAACCTCCAACAAGCGATTCCGCCGGCCGACACTAAAAATAATATTTAAAGCAAATATAACATATTATGACAATCATATCTACGTGGTCATGTAACCAAATAAGTAACCGGGAAAACCAAATAAGTAATCAGGAAAATTTTGCAATATTTGCTTCTAGTTATTGCAAAGAACTGTATGCTTAATTAAATTTCCAAATTTTTATTAATGAATATGTAATATAAAATCAAGTCTCATCCTCAGACAATCCAGTTTTTCTTTTTGGACAAATTTCTTCCACCTTCCATCTTCTTAATAAGCTGAAGATGCTTGACATATTGAAACTAACGTACAATAGTAGCCATACCAATTTATATCTGGTCTCTTAAAGCTAGGTACTTCTTTGGATATTTTGTACTGACAGTTGAGAGTTTCTTCCCACACCCCAGTATATTTTTAAACGCATTCTTTCCAACTTAGCTTTGTATCCAGGGTCTTACCTAGTAGATAAATACCCACAATTCCCATTGTAAAGAAGTTATTATAAATTCCTTTTCTTAGAATTTACCAACAAACGCAACAAACAGGAAGCAAAACGCTTGTAATAGAATTAATGAACCTGGGGTGAGCGTTTCAAAGTTGAGAGTTGCGCTTGTTACTGGCGTTTCTAATTTATTCTTCGGCGAAATTACGGAAGCGAAATGCCCCAGTTAAGCCCTCAGTAATTTTACTGTCAGTGTGTTTCATTTCACGTAAACATCAACAAAATCTTCACCATGAAACACCAGTAAACCGAATTACAACCACCGACGAGGGGTATTTAATTACTTCAGATCGAGAGATCTATTCGAAGTCGACGTCATTTCAACCCAAAACCTCAGCTATTTAATTTGGAAGGCTTCGTTATTAAATAACCTATAAACTTGGAGTTTCATACGCCGTTATATTTTTAATCAAATTTAATGTGTTTGGGATGGGATATTTGTCGGAATTTGTTGTTTGTTATGTTTTTTGGATCCACTAGAGATTCAATTTATGTAGTGGAATGGTCATGTAAGTGTAAATTTATTGTTAGCACTTTGGTGGCGGCGCCGGAGGGTGTTTCTTTGTGTTATTTCCGACATATATGACGTATTACGAAGCGCGTTTACGTAACACCCGTCATTAGTTGGGATATTATGAAATTTGTCGTGATTATTTTATGATATATGACACGTGATACTAGGTGTAGCTGCACGTGTTTGCTGTGCTAAATGGAGATTAGGAGACATTTATTGCTTTTAGGTAAATTGCCTTTACTGTGTGGATCGAAATATTCTGTTCTTGTGTGTAAATGTTATAACATGTTAATAAATTACTATATTTTGAGATACAATGACGTGATGTTTGAGTATGTTTGAGGTCACAATTCATGTTGCTAATCAAGCTAAGTGCTCTGACTGCACATGTTGCGCAGCTTTTTACTCACTACAAAATTATAAGATTTTAGTGTAATGAAACCGTCAAAACTTCTCGATTGAAAATTAAGTAAGACCACTTTGAACGGCAAAAAAAGTATTTCTTAGTATGACAATTTAATTTACCTCCATCTTGGTGTATTGTGTGTACTTGGTAATCATTTTAGTTTTTTTGCAAAACATTTTTTAAAATAGCAAATGTAATGAGTAAGAAGTTCCATATGAAATTTTATTTTTCAATTCTTTTAAATGTCACAGCCTTTGAATTATTGAAAAAAAAACGTGTTTTAAACGGCTTCAACGTTATTTGTTTAATACATTTCTTTTATGATTTTTAATTCTTTGACTTAAATGTGTTTACTCCATATTATTGTAGTCAGTAGGTATTGCTTGTGTTTTTTCTTTGCGCATTGTACACATTTTGTCATAGTGAAACCGCAAAAACTCCAATTGACGAATTATCTCGTTTTTGCTGTATTTAATGCTGTAAAAAATAGATTAGGGTCACTTTCATTTGAACCTTGAAGTTTTATGCGAGAAACTATATAACTGATACCTCAGTAAGTTTTTACAATTCTGGTCCCGCGTTTGACAGTAATGACATGCCACATATAATGACATATAATTTTTTCATTTCAGCCTACTTTAAAAAAATTTAGTTGACAATCCTTGATACCTTAAAGAAATACACTGCTCAAAAAAATTAAGGGAACACTTTTTTCGAAACCTGTAACTTTTTAAATAATAGTTCTAGGCAAATCAAATTGGTATACTAAATGTAAATTAATAACGCAAAACAATATGGAAAAAATGTCAAGTATGCTTTGAATTCACATATGAAAAGCCTACTAAAGATGACAAATGAATTCAATTGTCAATTTTAATTGATTAGAAAGTGCAAGTGGCTCGTGCTGTCGCCCTTATTCAGCATGGCCACTCTATTCGACGTATTAGCAGAGACCTTCGAGTTTCCCCTTCTATTATTCAGCGTTTATGGAATTGGTTTCGGGAGACTGGCGAATATGTTAGAAGAGCTGGATAAGGTCGAAATCGAAAAACTACCCAAAATCAAGACCGATTTCTTGCCTTTTCCTCTCTACGCCAGCGTACTGCCACGACACGGGACCTCCTAAATGACCTACGACGAGCACATGGAATAGAAATTTTTGATCAAACTGTTAGAAACACATTAAAAGAATCGAATTTGCAACCCAGTAGGCCTGTCTGCGCACCACGCCTTTCGCAGCACCAGAAAGCAGCGCGAATGAGGTTTTCTCTGGATCACAGAGATTGGCAACTTCGTCACTGGACGCCTGTACTGTTTACAGACGAGTCCAGATTTCGTTTAACTCGTTGCGACGGTCGAGTACGTGTATATAGACGTCCTGGTGTACGCTACGCAGCCGCGACTATACAGGAAGTGGATAGATTTGGTCGTGGATCTGTGATGCTTTCGGCTGGAATCAGTATAGACAACAGAACTAAGCTTGTTGTGGTTCCTGGTAGAATAAATACCATGAATTACAAAACATCTTGGGGGACCATGTGGTGCCTGCTGCAAGCGGTGTCGGTCAAAATTTCATCAAAATTTCATCGAAACTATGACAGTCGTTTCCGTTTTGTTTTGCGTTATCAATTTACATTTTTAAGTATAACTTAGAAATAACTAAGAGTTGTAATGTTGTTTGTGTAAGTTTCCGAAAGGTTTCGAAAAAAGTTTTCCCCTAATTTTTTTGAGCACTGTATATTGATTTCAACATCACAAGTGTTCGGAAAATAAACAGTCTAGCCATTTTGGTTTGCGGTTGCTTATTAAAATACTATTTATATTATATGTGACGTGGAGTGTGAAAAATTCCCAAAAAGCTGGCCAAAATTCATATTTTATAGTTTTCAAAATAAGCTGAATTGACCCTACATAACAACTCTTTGATCACTACATGACAACTCTTTGATCACTCGCGTGTAAGAAACGTAAATTGTAGAAATGTTCGCTAAACCGGTTAAGAATGGTATCAGTTCAAAGTTTCGATTTGTGAAAAGCGTACGTTTGGGTGTTTGACACCATTGCAATAATTGTAATTTTCTGTGGGGTTGTTGACAATTTAATTTATTATTCTTGTGAAATGAATAGTGTTCCCCAAGGTATGTAAATACGTTTTAGAATTTATTCCATGAAGGTAAATAATAAAACTTGGCAACTTTTATTACAACGTAGCAAAAATTTTATAAACTTAAAGTTCGTCTAGACTTTTATAAAATTCCCCGCATATCCCCTGTTAGAATTATAGCTCATTGTAAAGATCAGACTTTGTACTTTTTGAATATGTAGACAGTTTCTCCTCATACTTACTCAAAATGAATTTCTGTTTATTTTTAGATTGTAGTACATACAATTTACGTATGCGCCTATGGGAAGGATCTTTAATTTTTTTTTATTAACTTAGACGGATCATGGTTCAAGCCCAGGTTAGGCAGGGGATTTTTCAAATACTCCGTTTCCCCGACTGCCGCACAGACAAGCCACTGGCTTTGTGCACATGGCAACATCCCCCAAAAAAAGAAAGTTAGTATCAAAAATTGTATCAACGGGACATGAAAATAAAGAAGATAATTCCGAATATAAAGTTGTAGAAAGTGAAGTATAGATGAATATAGTGAAGCTGATGATGAAGACGAAGAAGACCAAGACGAATCAATAAATACATTTTTATATTTCAAAATTTCATCCTAATGCAGGACAATCCAAAGCCACATACCGCCGGCATCACTGGAAACTTTTTACAAGAAGATGAATATTTAAGAAATAAAACAAGATTTCTTCTGCAAACTATTTCATTATATTTAATCTTTGGTTATTAATTTCGGGTTTTCACATCCATCTTCAGACCAGCGTTAATGACATTAAAGAAATATTGAGATAGGTTGAAACATTATATGAAATTACTTGATTTAGGTGATGTTACATGAAAAATAGTTAAAAAATTTTAAACCGAGATTCCTAGAGCTACAGGTGTTGAAACGTTGGCGAACTTAACTCATTGAGAATATTCATTTTTACAAGAATGTGGAATTCAGGTCGTGGAATCGGCGGCGTTAAGTCCTGACCTGAATCCTATTGAACACGTGTGGGATCAGCTTGACCGACGTGTTCGCAAGCGCCCTAATTCACCACTAACCATACATGAACTGACACAAGTCCTGATTCAGGAATGGAAAAGCATACCCCTAGAATCTCTTCGCAGACTAGTGCGAAGCACTGTATTAAAGGTTTCGAGAAATGGCTTCCCCTAATATTTTTGAGCAGTGTAGTATGACTGATTATCTAGGTAGGCAGAAATGAGAGGTAAAAATAACTTTTGGCCCATTTTCGTCATAAATAAGACATGATGGAGACTTGTGGTTGCCGGAATCGTAATCTTCGAAAAAGAAAACATACTAAAATCTATCATGACTTTTTGAACAAAATCAACAATCAAAATCAATAATATTGGTCGGTGTGTAAGCTTTCGAATCAACAAAATCTCTCGGACGTCGAACATGATTGATTTGCGTTACACCCTGTATAACATCAAACAACACAATCTCCATCAATAAAGTTTCATTACAAAATTAAGGATTTTCCATCAGAGCATACGTAAGACGCCATCACACTACATTGACAAAATATACCATAAACTAGTTTAATACTGCATATTTAATTAAAACTGCGGCATAAAACTAAAACGCCATAACAAATTTTACGTCTTTGTCGTAATAAAACCCATGGCGTCTCAAGAATCTTAGTGGCATACGCTGTAACACACTCAAGCGTGTTTATTTTGATGAATCGTATCATTTACCGTTATGGCGGATGCGCCTCGTCGATTGGTTTCTTTGTCTGGTTCGCCGACGGCCGACGTCGGATTCGGTCCGAGAAACTACAATGTGTCCCCAAGAATCGTTGCCATAACACATTATTATCTCGGTTCCGCAATTTACTCCTAGATATTCGCGGTGCGATAGGTCGGTCGGGACCGATTGACCTACATATCCGTTGCTAGGGTTTCGCCGGATTTGGTGATACAACTCCTTTTATCATCAGCTTCCCCCGTATAAAATCGCAGAGCGACGAACTAATTCGGTTCTGCTTTGGTAATCCCGTGTATGGGACGTTTCAGTCGAATGTCAATCCTGACTTGTGGTGTAATTGTGCTTGAATTTAGCGAGGGTGGGATTAGAACTCGCAAATTGTACGATAGGGACAAAGACGGGTTTGGTCTTGACGTAGTTCGTAAATTGGAAGACGGCTGCGTAGATATTAGTTTAATGGCAAGTCCAGACAGTTCAAGTTTGGAATGATATTGGAGTTAAACATGAATGTAACCATTTGCCGAAATTTAGGGTAAAATAGTACTAAACCTTCTTTAATAAAGTGCTAGGTATCAGAAAAGGTTAACTAATTTTTTCAATATTTAATGAATCCAATATTAAAAATGTGACGTAATAGGGCCAAAACAATGCACAACTTTCACGAATGTTATTTTGCTTGCAAAATACATTATTTATTGTCTTTACTTAATTAATTAGCAAAAAAAAAACATTTTTCTATTAATAAGCATATGATACTTAACATATCGAAACTAATCTAAAATATTAACCATCAATTTAAATCTGAATTCCTAAATTTAGTCAGGGGTTCTCAACCGGTGGTACGCGTACCACTGGTGGTACACGAAGGACTTCTAGGTGGTACGCAAAAGATACCAAACTTAAAATCATATTTATTCAGATGATATTGTTAAATTGTTTGACCCAAAATTATAGCGGTCAAATCGGATAATACCCATTACCGTATGTAGACGTATTTCAAATGGCACATTGTGTAAAAGGAAGTGTAGTTAAAAAATAAATCAAAGTTAATATTTTGCGCTACAGTTAGAAGAAATACTGACATAATAAATTTTTATCAATTATTAGTCTTTATCCGATTCAAGGTGGAAGAGAAAAATGCAGAGGAATAATTATTTTGTAAACCTCTGCTCGAAAGAACAACTGGTGTAATATTCAAAATTCTTAATAATATTATGTTTAACAATTCCATTCCATGGGCGAAATGCACAGGTGTCTGCACGGGCTTAACAAAAAAATAATTGCAGTCAATATTATTAAAAGTCGAGCATTCAGTTCACGAATGTCTTTAATATTATGTCAGGAGATGGGTAGCTACAGAAGTCACTCTTGTTACATTCCGATGATAGATGGCTCTCGAGAGGTAAAGTATTGAATCGTCTCTTCGAACTTAAATCAGAAGTTCAAGTTTTCTTAAAAACGCTATATTTCGAATTCAAAAATTCTTTCTTTGACGAATTGTGGGTGGCCCGGTTAGCATATTTAGCTGATATTTTTGGAAAGCTGTATGAATTAAATTTAGTTTTGCAGGGATCAAAGGTTCATTTAATTATCGTTGAAGATAAAATTACCAATAAATAAATCGAGTTAATTATAAAAGAAGTTAATAAAAATAAATGTAGTTTATTGCCAGCATTCGAAGGCTCCCTTGAAGAAAGATGGGAAACATCAATGATGAATTAGTCGGATATAAAAAAAATATTGATTGCACCTCTTTAAAAAACAATAGTTATTTTCCCAAATCTATGCCTTTTTGCGCCACGATTTATGTGAAATTTATGTAGGTATGGGTTTTCATCAATATTATATTTAAACAACAAACATAAGCCAAAATTAATGATTGAGCCACATTTTAGCTTGAAACTAATTGACACAGACATCATGATATTTCAAAAAAAATGGTTTAGCAAAACAACCCCAAGGATTTTTTTATTTTACTTTTGTATACCAAATGAAATTTTGTTAGGTATATAATTTTTATTGTTATTGGGTTCGATGAGAATAAGTTTTTACAAAGTGAACTTTCGTTATAAACGTTATTATTTTATTACAAAATAAATAAGTGGCATTATTTCCTTCCCTGTATTAATATGCATTTATGTATAAGGGGTGGTGGTACGAAGAAATTTGGATATTTTTTAGGTGGTACACGGAACTCCTGATCTAGGTACTATAATAGGCTATCCATCCACTGATGTCCTATATTAACTGTTTAAACAAGAAGCACTAGCACTTCAAATCTAATTTTGATTAAATAAAATATATTTGTATCCTTCAAAGAATAATTTTTGCTTTGGCTTAAAAATAGGCTTACTTCTGCTAAAGAAACCGTATTTTGATTCAAATAAATATATATATATATATATATATATATATATATATATATATATATATATATATATATTGGTGATATGAATTACTTCCTTTCTCTCAATGAGGTTTCATTCTCTTTAGAAGCAGCTTTTCAAAGAGCTTCGATATCATTGGTAACTGTGATATTTGTAGAGTAACAAAAAAAGTTTGCTAAAGTGAATTCAGTATTTATCTGCAACTTGCTTTGTGTCATCACCATTTCCAATAAATGCTCTGTGTGGCATTGGATACTACTTCTATGAGCAGAATGTGTTTCTATGTTTTAGAGTTTCGGATCTGTTTTGAATGCATCGAAAACATATCTACATAGTTTAAAATTATATATTTTCTACTAAACATTTTATACTAGTGCGCTTTCCACTTACTGTGTAATTCTGAAATGTATTTAAAGTGGTATTCAAATTGTATAAATCAAATGATTAAATCGTGATTTAGTAGTATTTAAATTTGAATAATTATAATAACCTATCCAACAAATTCATGTATAGCCCAATATGAAGACTGTATTTGCATATTTTTGCAATTTTATTCTTTTTATAAATGTATAGTATTACACTGGAAAACATCGTGACCACAACAACAGTTCAACAGTTGTTAAACGAGCATCTATTTTTGTTCTAATTTTAGCGATCTATTTTTACACATCTGTGTATTTATGGCATCTTTTATGTTTCATTTCCTTGCATTTAATTAGAAGATATTAAAACAAACAAAAAACTATGTTTACTATATTTACGTTCCTATGAGATGGTATTCCCAATCTTAATTGGTTTATCGGAATTTTGTTGTTAAAAACATAATTTTATTATTATATGGTGCTGTTTTTATATAAATATCCTATTGATAATTTTGTTACTGGTAGTTAAAAAAACACTGTGCTATCGACATCTTTCTAAGAACAGAAAACTACATATAAAGTTTCCACATTGTGTAAAAAAATCCGCAAAATAGTAGTAAATCCGTTTTCAGGGACATAACTGATTATTTTGCGTCTTTTTGCTGACGCTTTATTCGACAAATTACGGTGCAAGTCACTATTAATTAGTTTTGGGTAAACCATAGTACCAAACATGTTATGAATAGTTGTATTGTATAGTTGTATAGTTGTAGTTGGAACAGATGAATTATGTTAATTGGAAACATGCAATAAATTCCCCAAACTGCGTTTGCTATGCGTGTGGATATTTTCCTGTGATATGTAAAAACAATTACGGGAATACCTTTTATACTGGCTGAGTAACTTTAACATTCAATTATCTTGAAAAGTACGCGACAACGAGATCAACTTATTACTTTATCATACGCAGTATGTAAAGTATTGTAATCGTGCCAAAAAAAAATTTTGAGATTTTAGCGGAAATTTGTCTTTTTGGGTCCCCTGAACATTTTTGACCAAGGTACAAAAAAAATGTCTGCGCCGCCGTTTTTGTGGCGACGATTCCGGAGAAACTACTAAAGGTATCGGGACGAAACTTCATATTTAGAAGTTTCATAACCAAACTTAGAGCTGAAAAGCTTTCTGTTAAAAAGGGTCCAAAGGAACTGGTGGTTTACTCATAGCACTTTTCGAAGATTTTGCAAATGAGCCGCTATTTGTGTAATGTCGTCGAAATAGTTAAGTAATAAATTAAAGGAGAGGAAATTTTCTATAATTTATGTATATGATATTTTTTGGTAGAATTTATAGTTTAGCTGCATGAGCAAATTCTATTTCATCGAGATCGGTCGTACTGCTTTAAAACTAGTAGCCAGGATATGTCAGATTTTTTTATTCTAATGACAGTAGCTAGTGTCAAACGCTAATGTTTTGAAAATCCTACTGTCAATATAGGCTGCGTTCGCATATTGAACACCGTTACACTTTTTACACCCAATAACAAGTAAGTGTCATTTGGATGGTGTACCCCCGATGACGATGAGTTTGAGCCGGATCAACGGAGGAGACGTCGAAGGCGGTGGCGGTAGCTGCGTGTGCGTGCTGAGCGTGTTAGTGTTTTAATCAATGATTTTTAGATCAAAACGTTTTACATCCTTTTAAATATTTTTGTAAAGCATTTTTATCGTTTTATCGTCGTTTGCTTTTAAAAATTTACCCGCCAAGCTGTTCACTCACTGGCGGGTAAATCGTTTCAGATTTCAGTTTGTAAATATACCCTCGGATAAGCGCCCACGGCGCAAGGCACCGTATGTTTTATATTTGAAATTGTGTTCATTCATAATGTATATATTCTTAAATTAATATATTTGTGTTAATGGTTAATATGAACAATGGTTAATGGTTAATCAATATCCGAACGCAGCTTTAATCGGGATATCTGTCTAGTTATACTAGTTTTATTTTAATGCAGACATAGCCGATCTCGATCAAATAGAATCTCATGCAGCTAAACTATTAATTCTATATATAGTATGATAAAGTCATGTGCCTGGCCACATCAGATTTTTTTTTATTTAATTTAATTGCCAATAATAACCTATATTTGGCAAGCCTCTGTAAACGATTATTTTGATGATTGTCGGTTGACATAATATCCGTTTTAATGTCAAACGACCAGTTGACGTGGAATGGCCAATAATTACATGAATCAATTATACTAAATTAACCGATCATTTTCTCGTTTACGTTTCCGAATCCTTTTGATGGTAAATTTTGTCCGCTACGGTGTGGTATTTTTATTTTAACGGTTAAGTAAGTGTGATCAAAGAAATGAAGGATTAAAATATGGCAGGCACAATATTGTTCGATGGTTTTTCATTAATTATATTTTTTTCTATTATCTATGGTTCTAAGCATTTTAATATCATACTACCGGAACCATAATCAATCAATTTATATCAGTTTTAATGACTGCATTTGATCCTTATATGCACATTCTAGAAAGGCTGGATTATATGGCCTGATAATGACTTATCCTCAATATTGATTTACTGAAAAGTTGAGTTTACTGAAATACCGGAAATATCATGAAACCATCATAGAACGGTGGGCAGATTTTTTTTTAATGATGACGATGTCAAGGACCAACATACAAAATTGGTTAGCCAAAATTACCGGAACACCTACATAATTCTCCAACCGTAAAAAATTGTTTGTACAAAAGCTTTTTGGCTTTAAACAAGCTATGTACCTAGCTATATACCTTTTCTTTTTGTTTAAATAGAACAGCCTCTATATTATTTCATTTCTTAATTCTAAGATTAATTCTAAGAATATTTTATAGGAATAATTTCTTTTTATAAAATACATTAAAATCAAAACAAAATTTCAAATAAAAGTTTGTTTGGTTTAAATAACCTCTCGTTTAAATATAGTTTTAATATACAGTGTGTACATTTTATGGAAATTTGCAAACCTTTCTATTTTCTAATAGAACAACACCATGCATATTTTTTTAAATTCTAAGATAAATTCTAAGAACTTTTTGTAGAAATATTTTTCAAATGCATTATTTTTGAGTTTGAGCTCCTGACCTACAAATTAAGAATAGTTTCCCACATACATACACATTTATTTTAATGTGGCAGTTTGAACATTTAATTTAATTCTATTCAATTGTGTTGTTATTTTCTCTTAGATTTTGTATCCTTTGCCCGTTTGGCCAATGTAAGTTCCTGAGTTTTGATTAATTGCTGATAACTAAAAAATAACGCATTTTATAAAAAAATAATTCCTACATCAAATTCTTAGAAATAATCTTAGCATTAAAAAATATAAAAAATACAGGTGTTCTGTTAGAACAAGGAAAGGTTTGTCTGTATATTGAAAATATATTTAGACGATAGACTGTAAAACCAACAAATTTTTTAAATTTCTTACGATAGGAGAATTATTTAGGTGTACCGGTAATTCTGGCTAACCCTGCATATATTTCAGGTAGTGTCCATGCAAGTATTTAATATGACAATATGATCATTTTCCATAATGTAAAGGTACACATTTTGGCTAGTTTTAACGTTCAAAGCTTTTATTTTTGTTAAATATCGTTTATTTTAACATTTAGTCAATGCACAATTTGATAAAATTCCACTTCGTCATTTCTACTTTTGATATTTTGTGTCTTTAAATACACAATTACAAATACATCGAATTGAGGAATCAGATTTTTCCAGAGATTTCATCACGTTTTAATAATTTACATTTTTTTTTGTTGGAGTTGTAATGGAGTATTCATTTTTTTCAATATTTTATACTAACAACAAGTTTAAATAAATGGTTTATTATAATAGCAATTTCAATAAAGAAAAAGAAGCGAATATATATTTAATTATTCTAAATAAAGCCCTAAAATATCCATAACTTTTTTATCGATTTTATTAATGAAACATGTTCCAATTAGATTAGAACAAATTTTAACTATATGATGGGTATCTACAATCTACATACTATCGTCATTTAGAGATTTGTTAGCAACGGTGCAAAACGTATGAAAGAAAGTTAATCAACATCATTTGTTGAAGTTATAAACATTTATATCAGACACATGGCAAATGGCGCACCAATTTCTCATTTTACAGACGCGTTAGGGTAGGTTTCCTTAAGGGTGGTGTCTTGTTAATACCGTCATCGAATGCAGAATTCCATATGTTTTGCAAATTTGCTGACGTCAATCTTCTGTGATGTCTGTGGACGGAGTAATCTGCAATTGTTTATGTAACGTCCGGGCGCTCTTATTAGATAAAACGTTTTTAATTAAATCTAATTTTAGGCGAAACCGTCTGATAAATGTTCGGTTCAAAACTCTGACGTATAATACAAATAGCTCTATCGTTTCCTATACAATTTCGTTAAAAATTCGATTAAGAACTTCCTTTTTGCTACTTGGTTTACATTTCGGGAGCAACATAAAACGTTTTAGCGAACATGAAAATTATTTTTTTGTATTATTTTATTTTGGTTGCTGTAGTTTACTTATAATAAATTGAATGATTCTAAACCTGAAAGTATCACAGATTTTGAGAACAAAATAAGATTTTCGTGCAAAGAGAGAGTTTTGTAAATAATAAAAATAAATCATTAAAGAAAGTTGTTAAATTTTTATTGAAAGATCATTATACAGCAAGTAATCTGTAATTAGTATTCAAAAAAAAATTTTCAAATAAAAAAAACTTACAAAAACTTAAAAAACAACTTGTTTATATGCTAACGAAACTTTGAAAAAGTAATGAAAGGATTAAATGTCATTTTCGTTTTAACGCAAGTCTTGATCCTGTTCATGCAGTATGTTTTTGTAGAAGGCGAGTTCTGGTAATTGTCGCCAATTGCCACCATAATGATTAACCAGCAAACCAATAATAGATTTTTTGTCGCCTTTAAGCTCTTTGCCTAGTAGTATCTCGCATGGTTGAATGGATGAAATTGAACAATTTTTTTTACAAATCCCTTTAGCTGTTCCAACGTTACTGGCGTAATTAATCTCGCCCTGTATTAAAACAGTATCCTTTTTTTTGTACAAAATGAAACGTTTTGCCTGGCTAAATTTGAAATGCCTGGCTCCAGGAAGCTTTACATTTTTCCTTGCTTCATTCTTCCAGTCATCTACCTTCCAGTCAATGCCAATTCTTCTGACTGTTGCGTGTCTACTTATGATGTTATCATAGTGGCTGGATTGTATAATAACAAGAGTTTTTTTTTTAATTTCTCTCTCTATAACCCAAAAACTCGATCAGGAGGGATAAAGGAATGTCCTACGATTGGAAATGTGATCTCAATTTTTTTAATGTTTGGTGGTGATTCATTAAGAAGCCAGTACGCTAATATTGTCATCATTGCAGTGTTTTATTTTGACCACCGCAGCCGTCGGCGAAGAAGTTAATTCTTGTGACGGAAGTAGGAATTACTTTTGTATCCTATAGATACAAAAGTAATTCCTACTTTCATTAATTTGGTATATCCTAAAATTTTCTACCCTTTTAAAACATACCTGAGCTTTTTTTTTAACATTCCTAGAGTAGTTTTCTGGTTGTCGCTTTTTCTTGCGTCCTTTTCCTTTCGGACAGGGTAAAATTTCACATTGAGTATTTATCTCATCCATGCTAACAAATCGCAACAACAAAACTGCCGTTAAAAGTCACAACGCACTAGAACATTGATGTTTAGACTGAAACGAATTTATTTTCCTGCTTGAAACAAAAAAAAAACCACCTGTTTGCTCTGTGAACACTAGAGCACCAAGCTATTGGTTGAGCTGTAGACAGCCAGTTTTGCAGATGAACGTTCAAAGCAAACAGAGAGTTTTGCAAATAACTTACACTTTAGCATCAAACTTTAGGTAATAAATAGGTTGTATCTAAAAATTCTGACAAAAGCAATCGATTCCTCATTAAATAATTATGTAACTTTGCAAAGAAAACGATTTTTTGAAATTTTGGCGATTAGAGACTTTTGCAAATAAACGCCTCATATCTTTTATGTATATTTCAAAGTCGCCATCAGTCTTGTCGAAGTTGCACATGCCTGATCTAGACGGATATAAGACATGAGAAAAGTTTACAGTAATTTTCAGTTCAGAATGTCATAGGGGCGTCCAAACAATTTCAGTTTACGTGTTCATGTCAGGAAGAAGTACCGAACATAGCGGGGAAGTCTTTCAACCGTATTCTCTCGCATGCCTTTTTTTTTGTCGTCGCAAAGAAGAATCGGAGCGTGGTAGTAGCGGACGTCAATAATGTAACTGTAAAACTCACACGGCACAATAAAAATGTTTGGGTTTTCCGTGTACTCGGTGAGCACTCTATTTGCTAAGGAAATATAAAGCAAAATGTCAACGCTACCGCCCAACGACAAAACCGAAACCGTATATTTCCGCCGCGTGTATCTACTGCCACATTTACATTAAAAAAGCAAAACCAAACTGCAATGAAAATGTGCGGTTTCATTCGCCTATTTTACAATTTGTCTGTTACTGAAGTTTGGGAATCATATTTTTGCGTGTTTGGATACCTAATAAGATTTCTAGCTCATGTAGTTTCTAGATATTGACAACTAACCCTAAATGGCGTAAACACCGTTCTAATTCGAATCCTCTTATGAGAATTTACGTGTACAGAAAAACGCTAATTACTCGAGTACCCCTGAGGTGCTCCCACACGCAGTGCCAACGGGGGCCATCATTGGCCATCGGAGTGCTTCGCGTAGCGAGACCCAACTGTGTCAATGCACATCGCGAATATGTCGACCTTGTCCGCTTTATTTCATTCTGTTTTAGCATTGTACGTATGTACCTACTACTGATGAAAAATTTAGTTATCTATCTATGTTTTATCATATACACTGCATTATTTATGTTTGTACGTACTTTTAAGGACCAATGATGATTTATTATTTGCTTAAATGCCTGATTGCCCAAATGTAAAAACCTGAAAACGAACTTCTTAATATTTTGCAAATTTATGCACAACAATTATGGTTCTTATAGGCATTATTAACCTCACAATTACAATAAATTAACAAGCAATAAAATAATATTCTGAAGACTATATTGAAGTCGTTATACCGGGTGACCCACGGCGTAGCTCCGTCGTTTATTTTTTTGTGTTTATCACGCTGAAGCAATGAACGTTGTGCTAATAGACCGAAGATGCCAGTTTATGGGATGGTCTTGAGGTTAGTATGACTTCCGGGTTTTCCGCAAAAGGCGTCATCATCAAAATTTTAAAAATGAATTCGCACACAATGAGGAGTCAAACGGTATGAAGGTTCCTGAATTGCGGTCAACCTTATTCGCTAGGGTGGGGTGGGAAAGGTGAGGGAGGGGGTTGGAGGGAAGCGGAATATGAATCTACATACGATGGCGAGTCATACGGTGTAGGGGTCCAAGGACTGCGGTCAACCCTCTTCCCTAGGGAACCTGAACAGACAGACAGACCACGTTATTCTTTATTATAGAGTATGATAAAAAGTAAGACTACAATCAAACAAAGTTGCTTTATATAATTAACATAACAATTTATAGATTATTTTAAGCAGCAAATTTAAATAATCTGATGTATTTAATGTATTTAACAAACTTTAAAAACTCTACTGGATGCTTTTCTTTATTTTGCTTATCAGCAAAATTACAAAAAGTATATCTGTTACTAAAAATATTGGGTTCATAATAAATATACCTACATATACAGGGTGTTCCTAAATATCATGTAAATACGAAAAGGGGTAATTCTTTGGCTTATTTAATGACTAAAAATTCTTATAAACAAAGGTCCGCAAACGCTTCGTTGCCGATCTACAGGGTGTTGAAATTTCCAAATTTTTTTAGTTATTTCCGTATAGCTCTTGTAGCTTTTGAGATATTTAGCTCTAATTTGGAATTATAGGTTACGCTGTAGGACTTACATCATTGGGCATACCAAGTGGTTTTAAGAATCTACAGGCAGATATTTTTTCAGGGGTCATGCCCCCTTTTCTCCCCATGAACTTTCTTTCGGTGCGCCGCTGGTGGATTCTAAAATACAAAATGCATTTTTTGTTTTGTTCTAAAGCATTTTAATCTCTTGCAGTTTTTTCGTATTTACCACCGTTATCGAGAAAAAAAATAAAAGCTTTTCTGTGTTTCGCTAGATGAAATTAATTTTTTTTTTAAATAATTGGTCTAGTATGCCTTGGCTTGATTTAGATAACCTTTTGTTTGTATTTATTTTGACATTTTATTCGCCACCAATTGTGAAAAATTAAAACTAGGATGGCGCGGTTTTTGTAGCAATCTTGAAATTTCAACACCCTGTAGATCGGCAACGAAGCGTTTGCGGACCTATGTTTATATGAATTTTTAGTCATTAAATAAGCCAAAGAATTACCCCTTTTCGTATTTACATGATATTTAGGAACATGCTGTATATTAAAACTCCGTGTATGTAAGGGGTCTCAAATCTTTGTATCTTATTGTAAATAATTTCAATTTTATTATATAAATCATTTTATTTTAAATCAAAATTATGAGTTCATCAATTTGACTGAAATGATATATCTATATAAAGAAACGACACCAATTAACACGGCCCTGCATAAAAATATAGATCACTCAGTGTATCAGATCTGATCCCATCTTATTCCGCATTTGTTGCTTGAAACGTAAAGAAAATAAAAAATTGCGATTTTTTTAATGTCGCGCAATACGCACAGCGTGTCACATCACCAATGTTGGCGAGACGTTGGCACAGCGTGTGGGAGCGCCTTAAAGAGGTATCACAATGAAACTAACACTGTTCGAACGAGCATTCTTCGGCCAATATAAAAGTGGAAAAGTCCGATCCGAACAATATGAAGTTGTATCCGTACTTAATTAATAACTGATTGGGTGACACGGAATATTTGCAAAAATCGGGATATTCAATACGCTGTATCTCGTTGACCCTTTGTTCAATCTTAATAAAACCAACACCATTCGATTCCCCTGTTTTTGAGTCTCTAATTATTGGTAATTAAAAGATCATGTAGCCTGTTAGACGCTAGGAATTTTGCCCTATGGACAACAAACCCCTCTTTGGCTTTATGTCCGAACGTATAGCAAACGTATTTGAATCAGTTGCTACAAAAAAAAACGCTCTTACAAATATATTTTGTTCTCTTAGTGTCTTTAAAATAATGTTGTGTTATAAATGTCTACCATTCATTTTCAACAACACATAAAAACTCAGTATTTCTGTTAACTGGTTACTATGACAAAGGTGCTAGAAACGTATAAAAATTCTAATTTACTGCGCAAAACCACATTTATTATCATCATCGCCTCATGAAACTGACAGTAAACGTGTACAAGCATTAATTGAAAATAAATTAAATACTAATAAACATTGATTTATGACAATTATTACGTCAAATAGGTACCTTGAAAATAAGATTAGCAGTAAATATATTGAATATGCTTCTGGTGTTAGTTTTATACAGAGTGAAATAAATAAATACCCAACATGTTTAAATATTAGATATTTAACTACAGACTTAAAGAGTAAAAGAGATAAAACATTAAGTAATTTAGGGAGAGATGTTTTATATTATATAATATACAGGTTATACAAAATTAAAACGGAATTCAAAAATCACTGATTCAAACGGATTAACTGATCGTGTCAAAACATCGCATCTCGTGCGACTGCCTCGCACCAAAACCCACAAGCGAGTGAAGCCGAACAGCGCAAAATATTGTTCATGTTTATTTCGGTCTTAAAAATTGACAAATAGTCGGAATGCTATGAAATTCAAGGGATTTGTTTCGCAGTAAAAAGGATTATTTGCATGCTAACTGCGTTGGCCTGCTAACATTCGTTCCTGAGATATCGGCTGCCATCAAAATCTTGTTCGCAATCTTTATTACATAAAACCTGAAGAAAACAAAAACGCCAATGTATAGAAGAGACTCTAGATGCACCAGAAACAAAAACTGAAATTTTTGTGGTAAGTGGTTTAAGAGAAAATAAATCAAAAAGACGAGCGTTAGTAGCTTTAGAGTTATGGGCCTTCAAACACAGGAGTCAATACTATTGAAACGAGAGATGGCAGTCTCTCGTGCGGGGTCTCATTTGGTATTATTACATTTTGGTATTATTATTACTACTGTCATGTCGGTTGGATTGTAACAAACGGTTTCAAAATGTTTCACTATGAACAGTTTTCAGCTTATTTCTGCTGGTTATTTCAGTTTAGGAATTGAATCTAAACCGAGCGTTTTACAGCGCACATTTAAGATGGTGGATAAACTTTTGTATCTGAGATGTGGCTGTGAATTGCACAGTTGTCGACATTTGGAAAGTAATGCGTTCCAGATAACAAGGCTGTGGACGTTTTCCGATTAATATATACGGGAACCGATCCTATGCTTTATAGCAGCTTTAAGGTACATACGTACCGTAATATCCATCCACTAGATAAAACCTTTTACGATTTATCGTGGTCCCATAATTTTCTCTGTATCGGAAAAGCCTTTATGTGTGCTTTGTATAATACATTTACGTTCATATACGTTCACGTGCTTTTTTTTTTCGTTTTACTTTAAGAGTTTTTTATGCGAAAAGATGAATTATGACAAAGAGATTTATCTGAAATTCCTGAAATAAGGGGTTCAGCATAAAAACTTCTGAAAGTACTCGACAAGGTGCTTATAAATTAATTTTAATCGAGAAGTGTTTAATTAAAAACTCAAATAGAAGACTGTAAGAAAGTTTGACGGAATGACGGGATTTTACGCTTACTGGCATATTTAATACAAAGTGGTAATTTTGTAGAGGATGAAATCGATAACTCTGCTAATGTTTGCGATATAGTATAAATCTAAAAGGGATATAACGATTGAAACTATATCGCATATGAAGAAGCTATTTGTAAATGTTTCCATGATTTTTTTCGTTATGATGTATAACATTTTTACATGCAAAAACGAATACAAATTTTTGTGATTTGTTAACATAATTCTTGTCTATGATCAAAGTCATGTTCTACTAATTCATGGACAAATTTAACCTTATAGCAGCTTGACCTTTAAAATACAATCTATATATGTGACGACTCCTGTGTTTGAAGTCCCATAACTCTAACTAACTAACTACTGAATAGAAAAAAATTACATAAAGTATGCCATACTCGTGAATCATTTCTACATAAGTTGTATGACTGTCAACATTTTTTGCCTCTCGGTGTAAACATGAGTGCGAGAGAAGTGAAAAATGTACCCGATTTTTTTGCAGTTTTAAATTAACGCTCGTCTTTCCGATTTTTTTTCTCTTAAACCACTTACCAGAAAAATTTCAGTTTTTGTTCAGGTTGCATTTAGAGTCACTTCTATAGATTGGCCTTTTTGTTTTCTTCAGTTTTTATGTAATAAAGGTTGCGAACAAGATTTTGATGGAAGCCGATATCTCAGTAACGAATGTTAGCAGGACAACGCAGTTAGCATGCAAATAATCCTTATTTACTGCGATACACATCCCTTGAACTTAATAGCATTCCGACTATTTGTTAATTTTGAAGACCGATATAAACATGAACAATATTTTGAGCAGTTTGGCTTCCCTCGCTTGTGAGGCTTGGTGCGAGGCAGTCGAACGAGATGCGAAGTTGACGCTGTCAGTGAATCCGTTTGAATCCGATTTTGTAAAATAGTATAATTATTTGTACATCTAAATTCATTATTTATATTTAAATCGCACTACTATTCAAAATTCCAAAATTAGATTGTTCTGATCGTATCGTACTAATAGTAAATAATCTTCCACTGTCCCAGCTACGTTTCCATTTACCGTTACTGCGCGCTGCACGAAATTTCATTTATAAAAATATAAAAATATATATATCATTATATATATCAATAAAAATCATTTATATTAAATCGCTTTAAAAATTACTTAAATATTATTATGCAATTCTTTTTCTACAGTAACATTAATTAAAATATGACGATTTTTATTTATGTGCATATCCTGTTATCGTGCTAATATTCGTTACTGAGATATCCGCTTCCATAAAAATGTTGTTTGCAACCTTTATTACACAAAAACTGAAGAAAACAAAACCGCCAATCTATAGAAGAGGCTCTAAATGAAACATGAACAAAAATTGAAATTTTTGTGGCAAACGGTTTACGAGGAAAAAATTGGAAACGCAAGCGTTAATGTGAAAGTGCAAAAATCTTTTCTCATTTCTCTCGCGCTCATGTTTACACCGAGAGGCAAAAAATGCTGACAGTCATACAACTTATGTAGAAATGATTCAGGAGATAAGACACTTGATTTAAATTTTTTCTGTTCAGTAGTTTTAGAGTTATGTGCCTTCAAACACAAGAGTCAATATTATCGAAACGAGCGATGGCACATAGGGCGATTCTCTCGTGCGAGGTCACATTTATATATGTATCTGTGACATAGTTTAAAATAAATCAATCGGTTCTAACTCCCATTGATTCCAAAATTAAAAAAAAAATGATTATTATACACTTTTCTATGGAACAGTTCTTAGTTTAGTTTTGTATTTGCCATTATTTTCAGATCCATGATGTTAATATGAACTTTTTTGCGTATTTTCATTACATATCCAACTTAAAATATATATGAAAATTTTTTTAACCACCATTATACAAGCTGTCCCACTTTTCTCCCCGCATAATTATTTTTCAGATAGTAACTGTCATACTGAGTAAAAAGTTTCATATGTACTTATTAAATTTTTCAGTTCATCAAAAAGTTACAGCCGTTTGAAATATTAACAAATCTTTATTTTAAACGGCTTAAACTTCTTCAGAAATTGAGAAAACCAATATATCCGTATGAAACTTTTTAGACGGAATGACATTTACTGTCCAGAAAAAAAAATTAGTACAAAGTTCCATACCGATTTTTCTTGTTCATTTGTTCATTCGTTTTATTTTTATTGTTTTTAAGCTTTTTACTTCAATTTATTTACTTTTTAAAGTCGTAATGGGTATTGATTGTGTTATTTTTCGATTTCGCAGTCTTTTATCGTTTTTAATTTTAATTTTTATTTGTTTTTTAATATTTCAAACGGCTGTAACTGAATTGAACTGAATAGAAAAAACTAATAAATTAATATAAAATTTTTTACTCAGTATGACATTTACGGAATGAAAAATATTTTTGCGGTGAAAAAGTGGGACACCCTGTATAGAAATTTTGGCTGAAGTCATATTAATATTAAACACGTTGTCAAGTTAAAATTAACATAAAGCACACTTTCTTCAAAAGTGACATCTGAAAATACGCATGTTATCAGAAAAGTGACAAAAATGCATTTCCTTTTAGTTTTTGTCTATAAGACACCTACAGAAGGTTGCTAAGGTTATAATATGTCTGTTAATGTTATTGCAGTACTTTTAAACTTCTACTTTCTACTTTTAAAAAGAGACTATGCGGCTATAACGTGGTCCTAGAAGTTTTTGACACACATAATAAGGTGAAAAAAATCATCGACAATAAGTTTGACTTTCCCCTACAAAAATTAAATAAAAGTGGGTTTATTGTAACTGTATTATAAAAGCAAATTGTAATATAGGAGATTATTCAATTTTAAATTTTATAAATCAGTCAAATGGACTTACACGATAACATGAAGCAACGAAAACTCTTGGAAACCAACCTAGAACTTTCTGAACCTGGTTAGAGTGTAATCTTTTACTTCTCTATAAAAATTCGTATCGAGAAAATTACATTTTTACAAAATGAGCTAAACGTGTATGGTTTGGTTCAAGATATTTACAATAATGGAAAATCTGTTTTGTTGTTCAAAATATTTTGTGAATTTGGCTGAATATTATTATAATAATGGAATGAGAGTTGCCAGATTTTTTCAATCATACAAAACAATACCTACTCAAAAATTGTTATTTAGAAATACATAGTAATATTTAAAATATGACATAAAATAATATTTAGTATGCAAACTAAAAAAAAACATTTGCATTTTTTTTAATAGTTGGTCAATAATTGGTTGATTTTACAACTAAAAAGTAGTAAAAAGTAATTGACCAAGATCATTCATTGTGCCAAGTTAAACATTTATTGACAGGCTTTTCTTGAAGTACCAGTTCATACTAAATATGAACATTGAGGCAATACCAACGGTTTTAACACAAACAAAATACCTAATCTTCCCCCACAATAATTGCAAACTTAATCCAGGATCAACACTGATACAGGGTAAAATTGGTAGCATTAGATTTGTAATATTAATATAGCTTAGTATAGCTAGACATCATAGGATAGCTCTTTTAAAACCAATTTCAGAAGAGAGTTAAATCTAATGCGACACTTAAAAAGAGAGACAAAATAAAATTCATCAACTACAGTTATTGTGGCTACTCTTAAAAAGTTTGGGGACTCCTACCCTATAGGGATGAATTTTTTTTTAATATTTAAAAGTTGTTGTTCCACAACATGGCTCAAATTATGCTATTAAGCGATGTTTCGAAGAGTTGAATGCGGAGTATCTTCAATTTATAGTAAGATAGCAAGCTGCACATTTTCGGTTCATATTTGGTTGGAGCGGCCAGTTTTTGGAACAAAAAAAAATTTATTATTACAAAAATGCCTAGCAATACAAAATTCAAAGTAAAATTAATCCAAATAAAAACTAAAAGCAAATCCGAATTAAGTCTCAAAAAAGATGTGTCAGAGCCGAAATCAACTCAATAAAATTATAAACAGTCCTGAAGATAACTCCTGAAGAAATCTCCTGAATTAATTTGGATGTTATGTTTAATTAAACTGTTTAACTTTTGAAACAAAAACCTTATAAAAGTCCGTTACAATCCAGTATTGCAATGTAGCTGATACTGTTATTGAAACATGTAAAAAGCCTATTAGAGCCCTTTAGTACAACCTTTGAGCTGGGAGTTAAAATGCCCGAAATGGCCGTTCCAAAACAGCATTATCATTCCCTGAAAGCAAGCATTACATGCCATTTAAAAGTCCTTTTACACGAAAATGTATTTTTATACAATCGAGGATAATTGCTTAAACCAACCGATGTCATCATTAAACCGTTACCGTGGCAAAATAAAAAGTCCGAAAATTAAATTCTTATTCTGAACCTGATAATTTTATTAATAAATACCGTAGGTATCTTTGTCGCTTCCGTTGAAATCATTAATTTATCGTGAGTTAATATGTGTGAGGATTATTATAAACTGTCAACAATTCGGAGAAAATGTGGAGGCCAATTTGTGCTACTTGTAAATATGTTGCTTGGTAATTATTAATTAGCAATTATATATGTAAATTGATGAATATCGTTATCATGAAAATACGAATATCCGTCGATGTTAATTGTATAATAATAATTGTTTCCTTATTATTGAAAAAAAAATAAACACTTTTCATTGAGAATAGAAAAATTGCTTCTTTTATACAAACTTGACATAAGCATAACATTTATCATTAACACGCAAGTTATTCTCTTCAAAAATAGTGCAATATTATAAGAATTAATTAATTTCTAAAACTAAATGTTGGTATGTGGAAAGGTCAATGCAGAATGGATAATTTGCAACGATATGGGTGTTCTATTCAATTTTTAATGGTGCCCTATTTCTAACGATTTTAAACAAATCGTCGCTTTAAAAACTGGCGGTGTTCCAACGTATACAATATATGTACATACGTTCGGTGCATGCACGAGATTGTAAAGTCAGAACTATAAATTTTAATCAACTAAAGAAGCGAATGATAATTAATCCAGGTGAGGATAATTTTTGAAAAAAGCACCTCCGCCTGTTTTTTTTCCAAAAATTATCCTCACCTGAATTAGTTATCATTGGCTTCTTTAGTTGATTCTACATTACTGACGAGTTTACGTAATAACCATTTTCTTTTTTATGTCAGATGCTTGGAGAAACTATCACAATATACCAAATAGGTGGTGGCATTTATAATCACCAGGTGATAGTTCAGGAACAAAATTTTGTGGACCCAGAAAATCAAAACATACCAACACACACACAAAAGGTGGAAAATATGTGAATACGGGCAAAAAGAAACCTTCGGAAGCAATTCGGGACATAGAGAGCACTTTTTCCCTTAAACATATTTAAGAGTTCGTTTGTAGAAATAAATTCCAAAATCCCCGTATATTTTCGGAATTTATACACATATATATCTTTTTCTTGTCTATCACATTAATGATTTTCGCTGCAAATAAATTGCATTAGAGTTTTTTCAATTCGGTGAACCGTTAGAGCTGATGAAAATTTCAACAAAACTGTATTTAAACGGATACAACGCCTTAAGGAATTGAGAAAACCAATAAGTCCATATGAACCTTTTTACTCGGAATGACATTTAGTTTCTAGAACAAAATCGGTTAAAGGTTTTATATGGATTTTATTTCGTTATTTTTATTATTATTACTTAAATTTATTTACTTTTTATTGTTGAAATGGGTATTGATTGTGTTATTTTTTCGTTTTCGCATTGTTTGGTATGTATTTTATATTTTATTTTTCTTTGTTTTTTAACATTTCAAACGGCTGTACTGAAAAAGGTAGGCTATTAGTATATTTATACTTTTTTCTAATTAATGTTATTTTTAACTGTTATGTAATAATCGTTTTAATTTTTAATACAAATTATGTCTAGTTGTTGGTGTTCCGCGAATTTTTCTTATGATCAAAAGTGCTCCCTGACTTCAAAAAGGTTAAGAACCAATGGTCTAGACTCTAGACTCTAGAGTCTATATACATTATTGACTTATGACGAAGAAATAAAACTTTGTTGTATCATATAGTGTTATCGAATAACTGTAAATTAAGTGGAAAATAACTATCGCCGTTTCTTCCAAGAGAATTTGCCTATGTTCTGGAAGATCTCCCAACATCCTTATAAGAGAACAACAATAATAATAAAAAGAGAAATTTTTATATCAAATTAACAAGAATTTAACCTAACCACGAAAAGGCAATAAACGAAGAAGAAAATATGACAAAATAGTAATTCTAAGATAAGAGATCAACAGACAAGAGAAACAACTACACAAATAAAATACATTTTATTGTTGAAACCTAATAAGAAATTCTTGGGGTATGCTTTCCTATTCCTCAATCAGGGCTTGTGTCAGTTCCTGTATAGACTGTATGGGTAGTGTTGGATTAGGGCGCTTGCGAACATGTCGGTCAAGCTGATCCCACACGTATTCAATAGGATTCAGGTTAGGACTTAAAAGTTTCTGGTTATGCCGGCGGTATATGGCTTTGCATTGTCCTGCATTAGGATGAAATTTTGACCGACGCCATATGCAGGAGGCACCACATGGTACCCCAAAATATTTTCAGTAATAATATAACAAGAGAGTGAGAATAAATTGAAAATAATTTGACAGATTGTTTGAAAACTTGTTGCCAGGCAATAGTCACGAGAGCCCGCAGGGCTCGAGTGGCTATTGCCAAATGGCAACAAGTTTGAACAAAATCTGTCAAATTATTTTCTAATTTATGGAACTCTCGAGTTATATTTGACTAGATTATTTTTTGATTCACAAATTTTTACAATAAAAAAGATCAATAAAACTATCATAAAATTATTGAAAAATTTAATTTAATTAGGTATTACTCACAATATATGAAAATATCGTTGACACATTGTGAATATATTAAAAGAATTAACAATTTAAATTAGTGCAATGAAAAACGCAATTATTAAAAATATTTCGAGACTCATTATTTATTGAGGATTTGGAATTGCTTGTTATATTAAGTGTTTCCTCCTGCGTATTTTCTCTAAGATGATTTATTATATTTGAATGATGTTCTTGGTTCAATTGTAAGTATGGTTTAATCGAACTTGCAGAATTATGACCAGTGACCTTGATTAGTTCTTGTTCTCCTACACCAGCTTTTGAAAGGTTACTTACTGCACTTAATCTGGCAGAATGGTTAGTTATTTTTTTAGTAACTGTGTCTAGACTTACTTTTTCTGCGGATTCTTTCATCCATTTTGAAATGGAATTTATTCCCACAGGAACGTCTTTATACCAAAAACCATGAGTTTGCCAAGCCGGATTTGGAGTAAGGAACAAGCGTTCGGTTTTTAATATTTTCTTCACGTTTACTCATTAGTTTTTCAAAAAGACGAACAGGGCAAATATCTGGGTTATTTATGTTTGGAGTGAACCATTTACTATTAGCGCACCTTTGTGCTCCACCCTGTGCAGTTTTTGTAAAGATGGGATTGTATTCAATGCGGCCAGCATTTAATCTTTTTATGTCGGTTTCTTTTTTAAAATAATGCACTAAAGATTTCGTAGCTTCTCCTCCCCTCCAAGCTAGTTCATACGATGCAACGTGAAAAAACTTTCTTTGCAATCCACAAGGTGTATCTTCGTCCCAATAGTTAAAAATTTGCAACAATTCTGTATTAGAAAGTGCCACAGAACTTTGTTTGTGCTTTTCAGGATGTTTTTGTAAAATTTTTCTTTTTGCATCTCTTGCATTCCGAGCATTTCTGAATTCTATATCATGGAAAGGATCAAAGGACCTGTTATACTTATTAAAGTAAAGTTCTTGAACTAATTTTGCCGTTTTATTCCACATTGTCTTTATTACTGCTTCTTTATAATCATTTCCGTCTTTTCTTTTCATGTTATAAGCCCAATCTTTTAAAATCAATGCCAGAGTAGCTGTTGTAGTAGATTGATCCAGAATATAATTTCTTTCTTTGGTGAAGGTCTTAAATTGTCTCCATATAGACTGATTACTTATTAGAGTATTTTTCGAAGTAGTTTCTAAAATCTTTTTTGTAATTTCTGCATTAGAAAAGGTACAAACCGATGACTTTCACCCACTTCGCGTTGACACAATTAAGTAATTATTTTGACAAGTATCTGACAGTTGCTAGGCAAATAAAAGCTACAGTGCTTATTCCCGAGAATAATCACAAGAGATTTATTCCCACTATAATAATGACATAATTGGTTGAAACTTACCCTTGTGACAAATAAAGAAGCATTTCATTGGTTTTAAGAAACGTCAAAAAATAATCGATGTAATTCATGGCATTTAGTCTACCAGGAACCACAACAAAATCAGTTCTGTTGTCTATACTGATTCCAGCCCAAACCATCACAGATCCACGACCACACCTATCCACTTCCTGTATAGTAACGGCTGCGTAGCGTTCACCAGGACGTCTGTATACACGTACTCGACCGTCGCAACGAGTTAAACGAAATCTGGACTCGTCTGTAAACAGTACAGTGACGAAGTTGGTAATCTCTGTGATCCAGCGCAAACCTCATTCGCGCTGCTTTGTGATGCTGCGTAAGGCGTGGTGCGCGGACAGGTCTTCTTGGTTTCAAATTCGCTTCTTTTAATCTGTTTCTAACAGTTTGATCAGACATGTCTAATCCATGTGCTTGTCTTAGGTCGTTTAGGAGGTCTCGTGCTATGGCAGTGCGCTGACGTAGAGAGGCAAGGACATGAAATCGGTCTTGATTTTGAGTAGTTTTTTTTTATTTCCGCGTCGGATTAAAAAATCGCAACTGTATTGGATTTATTTTCCTTCCTTTTCAATGTACTAATTTTTAAGATTGTTAGGATTTAGTTACAAATAAGAATATAGGTTGTCTTTAATTTAAAGGCCATTACTCCATATTTGGATTGATAACAGATGATTTACTTGTTTCAATATAGTTTCAATATTCTATATTGAAACAAGAAAATCATCTTCTTTCAATATAGGACATTTATTTTTCCAATTATTGTAATATGGTGCCTTTAATACTAAAACTATCGTGCCCAGCCCCTCTTCAACAGTTTCTAATGACACCCATGACTCTGGGGTTACTTAGTATCCTTTTTAATTGACAAGAATATGATCAGAATTTGGAAATGTAGGTCATCTGTTTAATTTGGTGGCAAACTCCGATACTTATTGGCCCTTTGGGAAATATTGGTGTACTGCCCAATAGAGGCCTTCAGGGTATGTTTATTGATGCGACCCAAAATGTACCTAATCATTCATAATAAAGCTCTGACATATTACAGACGCTGTATTTCACAGATCCCAAAATATCCCAGTTTAATAAGATACTATTTTACGATTTATTTTTTTTAACATTAGTTAAAAATGGTTATTATTATTATATTCTTTTTCATTTCAGAATACACTGGGGGAGCAGGTTCAGCAGTTCATTCCAGCTGAAAAAGTCAACATCCGGGACAGATTCACAGTCCCAACAACAATTGGCCATGTGCACGCCGGTATACAAATCATGTAAATTGTGCACCTTATGTATATACATACACAAATTCAATACGACATATCTATATCTTATACACACACACCACAATTATACATTAGGGTTGATGCACATAGGTTGTCGATGTCCAAAAAAACTCCACACCCATACTCAAAATATTGTTTTACATAAAACATACAGAGTGATTGCGTGTTAATGTTAAAAATCAGTAAATTCTCTTGTCAGATATTTTTACTAATTTTTCAAAAATCGACAAATACATCAAAAATCTACTGTATTTCGTCTTATAGTACATTCTTTATCTTTTTACCAATTTAATTTATTTCTTTTAAGATTCTGTGGATAAACACTTAAATTAGTGTGCATCAGCCTAATCACTTTAATAAACCATACTATCATTTTTATTTATCAACAATAATTGAGTCCATTGCCTATGATTATTTAATGGTATTAAATTTGTATAACTTGATACTAATTTACATAAGTAAACTAACAATTATGATTTACATATAAACAAAAAGTTTAGGTTATACCACAGTTTATGGCTTAATCTGAAGTTTTCTTCTATATCTTCATGTTCGAAACGAATTACTGATATCCGTTTCAGTTGAATTTACATAAATAATGGTCTGTATTTATATTTAAATTCTTTTTATCAACAGCGTGCGACGTGTATGCAAACCAAGCTATAAATTTTATATTCATGCAATGTTATCAGCGCGTTTCATCTTTACGATGAACAAATAAAATTAAAAACTTATAAACATTCACATGAAATACAGCTTGATAACAATTATGATAGCTGAGCCAGCGCACAATGGTTGACTATTATAATAATATTACTCCTGCGAATATACAAAAAAAATAGTAAACAAAGTAACAATAGAATGGTTTTTAACAAGGTTATAAGCCATCCTCAAGACTTTAACAGTTAAGTTTTGATTTCCGGAAACACCGGAAGTGATCATATCTGGACTCTTCAGAATTTAAAAATAAAACCTTTTAAAATGAAACAACTTTTGATCTGAGATTATGGAGAAAACTCGTTTTTTTTTGGACAATTCATTGATCAAAGATGACTTTCTAACTGATGTTTGTTTTATGTTTTTTTTATGAGGTGTATGATTTTCTATTATCTTTTTAAAATATCTCCCCAGTGATACCACATACGACCTAGGTTCTCGTCTGAAATTCCAGACCTGAACGCAGGTATGACTGCTTCCGGTATATTCCGGAAATCCAAACTGCGACCATTAAATGAGTCTTAGGCTCATATTTTTCCCTGAACCTCTATGACGTCATATAAAAAAGCATATACCGTGCGAGCAAAAAAAAACGATACAAATTTTTCATTATTCGTATTTCCAATAATATTTAGTCAATAACAGAACGTTTCAATCCACTGTTATGTTACTTTCTGATCAGCATTTCTGATAATATCGAATCAATAGGGTATTACGGCACTTTTCAAATTCTGTTCTATTACAAAGTAGGTTAGCTTAGCATCACCCTTTCACACGTAAAATGCTAAACAACGCTTTAATTTAGGAGAAAACGCGTTTTGAAATTCAAATAAAAATCCTACTTGTGACGTCACAAGGAGGGATTATAATGCGAAACTTGACAACGTCGCGCATAGTTATTTTATGTTGCTGTAGTGCCAACAGTCGCGTAGTTCACTCTGTTTACCGTTCGTGTATTGAGGTTAGGTGGTCAGTGATTTTTTTAATATATCAACACCAGCAAACACCATACATAATCAACATGAGCAAACAATAATATAGAGTTTGTTGTGTGCCAGGTTGCAACAGCAAATCAGTCGAAACACCAGACTTCAATACAACATTTAGACGAAATGGTGTATCTACCTTGTAGTTTCATAAACACAGGAATATATTATAAGAAATGTATTGTCAATATGTATTATTAATAAACTTCTATTTAAGCAGTTATTTTTTACTACTAGTCTTTCCCTCTACATTCAAATTTCTTTGTGAAACATGTGATTGGGGGATGTTTTATTACTTTGTCGTTAATTTACTATGAACAATTGCAAGCTGGTTGAATAATATGTATGACAGTGTATGATCGTGGGCAAATTTTGCGAATTCGCTTTGGTAAAATCATCTTCCACAGAACACATGCTTGCACTGGTAACTTAACAACTTACTTAATAAGTAATAACTTTACGATACGCTGTAAATAGTACCGTCGAAGTTTGTCAACACACATACAAACAAACAGCGGTGCAAACACTGATACAAGAAAATTCCCTAGGTTTTGATCAATTTCTCGGCTACGGTGCCAATTCTACACTTGGCAAATCACGACAGTGATCGGAAAATTTAAATTTAAATTGTAATTTTCTCAACAAATTCTGAATGTAATTTAATTTTAACTTAACAGAATTTCGGGTTATATACTGTAAAACCGCTTAATACACGCTTTTGCTTAAATTTCCACATGACCGTAATACCCTATTTAGTGTAAATGAAAGGTGTATTGTTTGGCAAAAAAGGACAGTAGAGATTTTATAGCATCGTATACAGGGTAAATTTTGTCGTATACAGGTGAAATTTTTAAACGATATTTTTTATTGATTTTACTAAAAAAACAGTGGAATTGGAAATTTGTAACAAAAACATTGCACAGGCACTAGAAATCTAATGGTGGAAGTACTGGAGTTTATAGTTATTATTTATAGTAGTATAAAAAAGACGTCGATTGTCTTCTGTTTGCCAAAAGCAAACAAATATCATTTCATTTCACATTAGACCCGATATTATCAGAAATATTGCATAGTCATACATAAAGTAATATAAAATTGGATTGAAATGTTCAATTGTTGCAAATATGGTATATTTGCAATCTTCACACTATAAGCAGTTTGTTTTTTAAAGAAACACTTGAATTTACTGAATAACATTGCAAATATGATTAATTGAAAATTTTCCTTGGCCAAGTATGTCCCGATCATAATCACACGGTTGTACTTGTTTATAACCTTATGGTTAAAGTTACTTTTGTAAATCGGTAAAAAAAAACGTCAAATTAATACGAAAGACACTGCCATAGATGAATTCGCGAATATAGTATATTGCATTACAAGAGCTGTAACTGGCATATTGCGCACTAGTGGAAGGATAACATATGAGTTTTGCTATTTTTCACGAGCACGTAATATGCGTTACAGCTCGAGTATTGTACATAATTTTACCTACGACCGACAATTACAGATCCAATCACTTACTTTAAATAAAGGAGAAATATTGCGATAGAAGTGGATGTATTAGGTTAGATTAGTATATTTGACAGTTCAACAAAATAGTATATTATTATACAAGTTTTATAAGACGTCAAATTGGCGCACGAGTTGTTTTGGAACGCAAATGGAACGAGTGCACCAATACGTCTTATAAAACGAGTGTAATATACTATTTTTTCTACTTTGCGTCATTAATTTTATATAAGTTTAGAAATTGTGGTTACTATATCGCGCTAAATTAGAATCTAGGGTATTTTGCGGGTACCACGTGGTAGCACTGTAGTAACTGTCAACTTCGTTAAGGATGATATCGATGAGATAAAATCATGACAAAATCTAATTGTGAATAATTTTACTCTACTTTAGCCTACAAGTTTGAATAAATATTCAGCGAGGTCGCAACGATGATCATAATGGAGCTTGGGGCAACACTTTTAACCCTACTGTGATAAATACATGAAACTTAACCTAAAAAGTTAACAATTTTAACATAGTGGTTTCATAAGTATAATAATCAGAATAGAAGTGTTTGGCGGTGACTGATTAGTTACTTCGAAAAACAAGATCTTACTAAAGAATTGTTATAACGCTTAACGTTTAATAGCGGTGTCTACCTAATTCCGCTACGTAGCCGTTGCGGCTTATATATTTACAAGCACTTATAATTGAAACCCAATTCTAATTTCGGCAAAGTAGTTTATTAGAATAAATTATACTTAGTAAAATTACATGTGATGGAGGTAATACAAATACGTTGCATACAACCAGAACTAAGACGAAGTCGAAAGCGACTGACAAAAACGAATATGAATTGAACCGAGCATCCAAGCGTCCAAAATATTACCGAAAACTTATATGTTACATAAACTAAGAAATTCTCTACACTTTAAATGTACTATAGCTTCGTACGTGTATGCTGATAAACCATTTATTGCGCATATACAATCTCGCAGCAGTAATTAAAATCGTTCGTATCCACGATGTAGGTTTGATCTTCGCATAATACCTTATTAAAGTAAATGTGGTTCTTGAATTATATCTGAAAAGAGGATTTGATGTTTAGTTGAAAAGAATGATAACGATCACTTGCTAGAATCATAAAACATCACCGTAAACGTCATGCTGGCGTATTTTGATGAACACAGCAAAACTAAGAAAGCCCCAATCCTTTGGCCATACTATAGCAGGCTATACCCATGTTTAAATATGTATAGAATATTGATATTTCGCAGTTTATGTGATTGCAAGCGATTAAGAAGATGCAGTGTGTGGTTATGTTGGGTTATGTATTGTACGTTTGACATATGGCATTTGATATCACTGTGTACCAATCAGACAAAAATGTTACTGTTTTCGGTATTACAATGTGTTAATTGTAACACCGAAAACAGTGTTACAACGTGTGCATTGTGAATGCAAAGTAGAAAAAATATTATATGCACTTTAGTAACTGAGCGTAAAGTTCAGTTTGTGATAGTGCCATACTTCCATCTTTCACTATTTCTCTTAATATCTAGTTGCAGTTTGAATTACAAATGCGATATTTCATTATTTATTTGCGTCCAGCTAGCAAACCAGAATCGACCACCGTGCAGCGTTTTGCGTTGGAATGCAGATATAACCATACTCGGAACAGATATTTAAAGTTCTAGAATGTATTCTAGAAACAAGAATTTATATTAACTCTCAAATTTAACGGCAGGCAACCACTAGGGCCCTGAATTGCAGATGCAGTCGGCATTTCTCTACATACAAGTTATTCGGTAATATTATTTGCAGGACTGATAGCAAAGCTCACGTTATACAGAGTGTATCAACTAACGTAGTTGAATATTAAATGACAGTGTTGCAATAATAATTATTTAAAATCTTAAGTATCAAGAAAATTTAATTATACGCAAAACTACAGGCACTGTTTTTTCTTTAAACTTTATTAATACTGTATAAATTATAATTATAACATAATCGAATTTAAGTGGCCAACATGTTGGTGTACTCTGGGAAAACTATATTTAGCATACTTCGTCCCTGTAGAGCGAAATTATATCATATCCTAGGGGGATGTCCCTTGTCAACAAAGGTAAATTCAAAATGGTGGTAGTCTCATGTGCCGCGAGTAGTAAGCAAACAGCCCTAAAGCAAATATGCTTTTACCGCAAAATATTCCGCAGCTCGTTTACAGTATCTGTTCATTTATACCGGATGTTTAAATGCTTAATTTACAAAACAAATAAAGGGAGCAAAAAATCACAATAGGAAAAAACTAAATTGGCACAGTGAACTAGTTGTACAGTATGTAAACATGACAAAATCTCTACAACGATTTGTCATATTTTCTATATGTTGGTAAGTTGGTAAAAATAAAAAAATTAAATCCTGACATTGACATTGAAATTTTTTACACATGTTCCTAATTGGACAACACTATAAAAACATAATAACTATAATTCATATTTATTGACAATCTAAAAACTAACTCGATAATTAAAATTGTAAATAATTTCAGGATCATTTGTACGGACAACTTTGAGAGCTAGCTAAAATGAAAGAAAAAACATGTTCCTAATTGGAATACATTATTAAAAACATAAATACCTATAATTCATATTTATTGACACCTAAATCGATAATTAAAATTGTAAGTAAATATATAATCGTTATAGAAAAATACTATTCACAGCGTCAACATATTTTATTATACATAATTTTATTATTATTTATATTAATATTACCACATAATTTACACAATAATTATGTCATAAACAACTTGTCTGATACTTAACTCGACTAGCTATGACGGAAAATAAAACTAAAAAAAAATTTTGATCTTCAAGTAACCTCGAAAACTAAATTACACCATCATCTAATTAAATATGAATACGTCTATATTGATATTTTTCTCTAATTAAATAAATAAGTTTTCAATCTTATAGATGATTTCTTAACGGTCGGAATGAAGTAATTATGATTAAAATTAACCTGTTGAGCAACGTTCACAAACCGGATTATACTACACAAAATCTTGGCCACTGTTTTTGTATAATATTTTATATACAGGCTGTTCCTAAATATCATGTAAATACGAAAAGGGGTAATTCTTTGGCTTATTTACTGACTAAAAATTTATATAAACATAGGTCCGCAAACGCTTCGTTGCCCATCTACAGGGTCTTGAAAATTCAAAATTTTTTTAGTTTTTTTTTTATAGCTCTTGTTGTTTTTGAGATATTTAGCTCTAATTTGGAATATGGATTACGCTGTAAGACTTACATCATTGGACATACGAAACGGTTGTAAGAATCTACAGGGGGACATTTTTTCAGGGGTCATGCCTAAGGTGACCAGACGTGCCGCTTTTGGCGGGACAGTCCCGCTTTATCATATTTTGTCCCGCGCCCCGAGGAGTTTTAAAAATGTCCCGCGTTTTAGAAAATATTATTTTTTCTACATAATTTTTAGAGAATTACTACGATTATTTTTTGACGTTTCTTAAAACCAATGAAATGCTTCTTTATTTGTCACAAGGGTAAGTTTCAACCAATTATGTCATTATTATAGTGGGAATAAATCTCTTGTGATTATTCTCGGGAATAATCACTGTAGCTTTTATTCGCCTAGCAACTGTCAGATACTTGTCAAAATAATTACTTAATTGTGTCAACGCGAAATGGGTGAAAGTCATCGGTTTAGTACCTTTTCTAATGCAGAAATTACAAAAAAGATTTTAGAAACTACTTCGAAAAATACTCTAATAAGTAATCAGTCTATATGGAGACAATTTAAGACCTTCACCAAAGAAAGAAATTATATTCTGGATCAATCTACTACAACAGCTACTCTGGCATTGATTTTAAAAGATTGGGCTTATAACATGAAAAGAAAAGACGGAAATGATTATAAAGAAGCAGTAATAAAGACAATGTGGAATAAAACGGCAAAATTAGTTCAAGAACTTTACTTTAACAAGTATAACAGGTCCTTTGATCCTTTCCATGATATAGAATTCAGAAATGCTCGGAATGCAAGAGATGCAAAAGGAAAAATTTTACAAAAACATCCTGAAAAGCACAAACAAAGTTCTGTGGCACTTTCTAATACAGAATTGTTGCAAATTTTTAACTATTGGGACGAAGATACACCTTGTGGATTGCAAAGAAAGTTTTTTCACGTTGCATCGTATGAACTAGCTTGGAGGGGAGGAGAAGCTACGAAATGTTTAGTTCATTATTTTAAAAAAGAAACCGACATAAAAAGATTAAATACTGGCCACATTGAATACAATCCCATCTTTACAAAAACTGCACAGGGTGGAGCACAAAGGTGCGCTAATAGTAAATGGTTGACTCCAAACATAAATAACCCAGATATTTGCCCTGTTCGTCTTTTTGAAAAACTAATGAGTAAACGTGAAGAAAATATTAAAACCGAACGCTTGTTTCTTACTCCAAATCCGGCTTGGCAAACTCATTGTTTTTGGTATAAAAACGTTCCTGTGGGAATAAATTCCATTTCAAAATGGATGAAAGAATCCGCAGAAAAAGTAGGTCTAGACACAGTTACTAAAAAAATAACTAACCATTCTGCCAGATCAAGTGCAGTAAGTAACCTTTCAAAAGCTGGTGTAGGAGAACAAGAACTAATCAAGGTCACTGGTCATAATTCTGCAAGTTCGATTAAACCATACTTACAATTGAACCAAGAACATCATTCAAATATAATAAATAATCTTAGAGAAAATACGCAGGAGGAAACACTTAATATAACAAGCAATTCCAAATCCTCAATAAATAATGAGTCTCGAAATATTTTTAATAATTGCGTTTTTCTATGTACTAGTTTAAATTGTTAATTCTTTTAATATATTCACAATGTGTCAACGATATTTTCATATATTGTAAGTAATAATTAATTAAATTAAATTTTTCAATAATTTTATGATAGTTTTATTGATCTTTTTTATTGTAAAAATTTGTGAATCAAAAAATAATCTAGTCAAATATAACTCGAGAGTTCCATAAATTAGAAAATAATTTGACAGATTTTGTTCAAACTTGTTGCCATTTGGCAATAGTCACGAGAGCCCGCAGGGCTCTCGTGTGCGGGCTCTCGTGACTCTTATCTACGATACTCTTATCTTGTATCAAACAATATTTATACAGTGCTTCCCAAAGGTAACGGATAAATTCTATAAAATCTTAAATAAAAATATTTGAGAAAAAAGCTTCGACACGTCGCTTTTTACTTTTAACTTACTATCCTAGTATACACTTTTCAGCCCCCCACCCCTTCACCCCTAAGGGGTGGTAACCACAACTTTAAAAATTCAAATAGCAAAGTACTCCTTGCGATACCTCAATTGATAGACCTTTTTAATCTGAATACAAAGAAAAAAAAATTATCGAAATCGGTTGATAAATAACGGCGATATTTATCAAAATTTATTTATACACGAAAAGGAGGAATAAAAAAATTTAATTAACTAATCCTTAATTAATTGTCAAAGTGCTGCGCGTTAACGACGAGACAATGCCCTAATCTATCCCCAAACGCTTGTAGAACATTTTTTAACATTTTATTTTGAGTTTTCGAACATTCCTGGAGTCATTAAGTGAATTACTGCAGGAATTCTTTCCTTTAACGCCTCAATATTTACAGGTCTATTAAAATAAACTTTACTTTTTAAATAGCCCCAAAGAAAATAATCTAGTGGGGTTAAATCTGGCGATCTTACTGGCCATTCAATAAGCCTTCATCTACCAATCCATTAGGAAATTTGAAAATATTTGGATTAGGAAATACTTGATCGAGGTATTCTCGAACTTGTCGCGCATAATGTGGAGGCGCACCGTCTTGCTGTAACCAAATTCTGTCCTTGGGTCTATCAGGATCTTCTGCGTTGGGAAACAACACCGCTAAAGTAGGTAGTAGTTCATTTCGTAGAAAGTTCAGATAACGTTCACCATTCAGTGTTCCGTCGAAAAATTTGGTCCAATAATTCTAGAACCCACCACACCAGCCCACACATTACGGTTTTGAGGATATTGTGTTTTCGCTTCCACCATCCAATGCGGATTTTGACGAGCCCAGTAACGGCAATTTTGTTTATTGGCGGTGCCATTTAGACAAAATATTGCCTCAACAGAAAAAAACGATGTTTCTAATTAATCAAGGATTTTCATTAGAGAGTTCCATCATTGTCTCACAAAACTGCACTCGTCGATCAAAGTCATCATCGGACAATTTTTGTACCAAGTGCACTTCATACGGGTGAAATTTGTGTTTTGGAAATAATCTGGACACTGTGCTTTTTGACGCACTAACTTGTGAAGCGACCTCCGCAAGGGTTGAATGATTTTCTTGCACCATTAAAATAGCATCCAATTGTCGGTTTTCAATTAAGGCCAATGGACGTTCTGCCTTAGGCTTATCCCGTACATGACCGAGATCGCGAAATTTGTTTTCGATTCGACTTCCTGTAGATTCCGATATTGGCGGACGGTCTGGGTGCGTTTCATTGAACTAAACACGAACTTCGTCATGCGTCCGGCTTCTATCTCCAAACCCAATCATTAAAACTTCGATTCTTTCGGTTTCTGTAAATCTCATTTTGCTACTATTTCTTCAATGACGAAAAATCTGAATTGTGTTTGACATAAGTAAAAACAAGTTGCAATTGTTTGAACGATATTGCTATGCCCGCTTCAACAGCGCTTACTCGAATATTGACGTTCTTCTTTGAATACATTTTGGTAAATATCGCGGTTATTTATCAACTGATTTTGATAATCTTTTTTTCGTTGTATTCAGAATAAAAAAATCTATCAATTGAGGTATCGCAAGGGGTACTTTGCTATTTGAATTTTTAAAGTTGGGGTTGCCACTCCTTAGGTGCGAAGGGGTGGGGGGCTGAAAAGTGTATGTCAGGATAGTAATTTAAAAATAAAAATCGACGTGTCAGAGCATTTTTCTGAAATATTTTTATTTAAGGTTTTATTGAATTTACCCGTTACTTTTGGGAAGCACTGTATATTTAAAATAAATATTTACGAATAATAATTTTTGTGTAAAAATCCTAGAGTTTGTCTATTTTCGCGTACGATCTTTTGAAAAGACGGCTGGTTTTAATTACTACCGCTTATCCCGCTCCGCTACTGTCCCGCTTTTCTACAATAAAAATCTGGGCACCTTAGTCATGCCCCCTTTTCTCCCCATGAACTTTTTTTCGGTGCGCCGCTGGTGGATTCTAAAATACAAAATACATTTTTCGTTTTGTTCTAAAGCATTTTAATCTTTTGTAGTTTTTTCGTATTTACCACCGTTATCGAGAAAAAAAATATAAGCTTTTCTGTTCCGCTTGATGAAATTAATTTTTTTAAAATAATTGTTCTAGTATGCATTGGCTTGATTTAGATAACCTTATGTTTGTATTTATTATGTCATTTTATTCGCCACCAACTGTTAAAAATTAGCACTAGGATACAAGAGCTATAAAGAAAAACTAAAAAAATCTTGAAATTTCAACACCCTGTAGATCGGAGCGTTTGCGGACCTATGTTTATATGATTTTTTAGTCATTAAATAAGCCAAAGAATTACCCCTTTTCGTATTTACATGATATTTAGGAACAGCCTGTATATGGAAGGTTATAATTTGGTGTTCTTAACATTGACGCACGTCATCTGTTTTGGCAATGACAACACGTTGTTAATATTATGTATTGAGTATACGCACTATCGATTGAATGTGTGTAGTAAATTTATCATGTAGTTCAACGGTCAAGGCGTTGTTATTTTGTTTATGTATTTTATCCGTCCTGAAAAAAATGATCAATTTGTGACTTATGATTTTTAATATGCAAAAGAATATTCTGGCAGTAGTTTGTTGAACTCGTCAAAACAGTTCGTTGACTGACAAACAAATAAAGTAATTTTATGTAAAGTTTGTCTAGAACATTAATAAATGACAAATATAAATTAAATAAGGATTAAAGCAATTTATGAGGCGCTAGATTTGACTGTTGGTTTGCATTAATTTGTTATTAAATTGAAAACATGATTTAGTAACATTTTCTATCGGTATTATGACTTTTACTATGACTGTTGATAACTGTTTAATAAAAAGAAACAAAGGTTCTTAAAGAAAATGATTTGATTGAAATATTTGTTTGGTAGAAAGAACGTTTATTTGTGACAAACAACTTATGTTTTCACCTAAAATTTACAATTTGTATATCTTAATGAACGAGATTTATTTAGTTCAAATAATTATGATTGTGTTTGAGTGAAAGGATTACAATTTTTTAAATTAACGAAACTGTTGGTTGAGGTAAAATGCGATATTTTAAGGTTGCAATAAATGGTTCTTTAACTAAAGAAATTATTAGTTTGTTGAAGGAATTAATGTAGACCTATTATTGACTAGAACTTTTTGGAGGGTACAGTAAAGCAAAATCTTCACGGGTCACCGCCTTTTGAAATGTCGCACATCCTCGACCAGTGGTTGGTTTTCCCAGACCTACATTTAGTCAAGGTTAGGTTAGCAAAGTGTACGCTGTCCGGAATCGGAAATTGAAACTGGTCTATACTGGCGATCACACGGCCTTTCTAGCAATTTAGCCAGACGCATGACATCAAGTGAGCGACAGGCTTTCACCAGTCTACTATTTTCACTCAAGATAAGACCGAACTGCGAGGAGAGTGTTCACAGCGCCATCTAACAATACGGTTGGATGAGGTATTCATAATAAAAATATATTTATTTGAATCAAAATATGATTTCTTTGGCGGAAGTAAACCTATTTTTAACCCAAAGCATAAATATTTCTTTGACGGAAATAAATCTCTTCTTGTATACAGGGTTAGCCCAAATAATTCTACAATGGTAAAAAAATTAAAAAAAAAATCAAACAAAAATTTTTAGACTTTAAACAATCCATCGTTCAAATATATTTTAAATATACAGAGTGTTCATTTTATTATAGAAATCGCGTAAATTTTCTTTTTTCAAATGGAACACCCTGTATCTTTTTACATTTTATAATTTTAGGACTAATTCTGGACATTGTTTATTAAAATAATTTTTTTATAAAGTGCATCATTTTTGAGTTTTAAGCAATTAATTTAAATTTGTCAAAATTACCGGAACACCCAAATAATTCGACATCGGTTAAAAATTTCAAAAAACATTCAAACAAAAGTTTTTGACATTAAACAAGCTATCATTAAAATATATTTTTAATATACAGGCTGTTCATTTTTTATGCAAATTTAGTTAACTTTTTTTTTCAAATGGAATACCCTGTATATTTTTACATTTTATAATTCTAATACTAATTCTAATAATTTTTTATTGGAATAATTTGTTTATAAATTTCATAATTTTTTAGTTATAAGCAATTAGTCAAAACTCCTGAACTTCAAATTAAGAATTGATTTGAAGGATGCAATGTGGAATAGCTTACCACATTAAAACTATTGTCCTTTTAGTGATTTCTTCCGGTTTTATTGGAATATTAAGCATAAAATGAAGTAATACCTCATCTCCTAGTTATATTCAACGAAGATCTGAATAATATTTGGTTTCAACAAGATGGTGCACCGCCGCATTACGGTGTCCAAGTTCGGAATTATTTAAATTCAATTTTCCCACAGAGGTGGATTGGAAGGAGAGGATCCATTGAATGGCCACCTAGGTCGCCGGATTTACAAATACTGGATTTTTCTATTTGGGACCACCTAAAGTCCAAGGTTTACACCAATAGGCTGCAAAATATTGATGCGTTGAAGCAGAGGATAGTGGACGAAGTTCAGAGTATTACTGTCGATCATTTAGACAACTGTTTACGGGAATTTGTTGATAGGTTGGGGCATTGTCAAGCCGCTCAGGGATGGCAGTTTGAAACTTTAATTTAATTGTTTTGTTATTTGTTCTTCACATTGTTATTATTTATCCGTTCGGCTAAAACAAATGTTTTGGAGTTTTGATTAATTGCTGATAATTAAAAAATGAATCAATTTATAAAAACCTACTTGAAAAGAAATTCTTAGAATTAAAAAATAATAATGTACAGGACGGTTAATGAGAAAACGGAAAAGTTTTCCATACTTCCATAATAAAATAAACACCCTGTATATTAAAAATATATTTAAACGATAGCTTGTTTAAAGTAAAAAACTTTTGTTTGACCGTTTTTGGAAATTTTTTTACCGATGAAGAATTATTTGGGTGTTGCGGTAATTTTGACTAATTTTAATTAATTGCTTAAAACGCAAAAATGATGCATTTTATAAAAAAATTATTTCAATAAACAATGTCCAGAATTAGTCCTAAAATTATAAAATGTAAAAAGATACAGGGCGTTCCATTTGAAAACAAAAGATTTACGCGATTTCTATAATAAAATGAACACCCTGTATATTCAAATTATATTTGAACGATGGATTGTTTAAAGTCTAAAAGCTTTTGTTTGAATTTTTTTTTTAAATTTGTTACCGTTGTAGAATTATTTGGGTGTTCCGGTAATTTTGGCTAACCCTGTATACTTATATTTGTTTGAATCAAACTTAGATTTCTTTAGTGTAAGGAAGTGTCTTTTTAAATCAAAGCAAAAATATTACTTTAAAGAAAAGTAATTTGAGGAAGTAATTAATTAATTATTAGTTTATTTTAACCACGTAGGTGTTGGCAGTAATACACTGTCTGGTCAAATTAGGTCAAACAATCACTAATATTTAAAAAATAAAAAAAAATAAAGAATAGTAGGTGAATTTTGTATGTAGCTTTATATAGACATTAGCTTTATATAGACTTTTGCAAAATAAGCACAAAAAAATGAGAAAAAAAGCAGAAAAAGAAGAAATTGATACTAAATAAATTTATTCAACTTAAATAAAAATAAAAACCTCTCCTTTTTTGCTATTCTTTATTGTACTCGATACAATATTGTACTCGAGTACAATAAAGAATAGCAAAGAAGGAGAGGTTTTTATTTTTATTTAAGTTGAATTTAAATAAACTTTGCAATATGGATATAGCCAATTAAATAAATTTATACTAAAATATGCTACACTTAAAGACATTATCGTCACATTTAGGTCTTTCGGTTAACCTTTTTACAAAGAGCATTCATTATATGTCAGATGACAGTAAACAGGTGAAGCCATTGATATTGGGCGTATTTTAATTATCCTGCAGCATACTAGATTCAGAAGACATTCACCCAATAAACACGCGCAAATTCGGTTATATAAGAAGATTTGAAAAGACAAACTAAAATCTGTGGGTGAGAAAACTACAGCGACCTCAAATGAAAGGACAGTTTAATGACGAGACTTGTTGTTTATCGATTTTAATGTCATCATACATTATTGACGATATTTTTTCTTGGCCGCCGGTTCGTTTGATGTGTTTTCGATATAATAGACGTATCAATTTATATTGTTAGCTGGAAATTAGTATCAATGACATGTTTTTGTCTATTTTTCCAATACCATAGCTTGTTTTCGATTTTTACTGGTTGGGGATGTCAATAATGAATCAAAAAGAACATAAATAAATGTATGGAAACAAATATTGAAGTTGAAGTTGACTTATTCTTGGATGTGCCTAAAGACCATGGTAATCTCACTCATCTTGCTTCCAAAACTTTTTATTTCTATTGGGTTATTTATGAATTATCTTAAATTTAAACACATGTCGCTGTGAAACAAACGCCTTTCATTTCGAGAGATGAGTGGAGGGTGTCTCAATTTACTCTAATGAATTTAACCCCCCCCCTTTAAACTAACACTTAGTATTGCTCCAGAACACCCATAGCTTATCTACTATATTTTTTGCTGTTGCAAAAGCGTGTTGGTGTTTCAATGCTTTCTCGTATAGAACTGGCGAATGTCTGAAAGCATAAAGTTATTGCTTGGTTTCAGAGTGGGAACCGGGCCACGGGAGGTACTCCCACGGCATGGAACTTGAAGTTAGAGAAGAAGCAGGCCCTCAGACAGATACAACATCAATTTTGGTTAACAACACGCCTGCTTATCCGGTTTCAGGTAAAGATTTAAAACTATAACCATACTTGATATCAAAATTGATGAAAGCAATAAATTACCAGATATTTATCTTCGACTTACAATACGCCGAAAACATAAACAAAACCGGACATCTAATATATCGCTAAAGTTTAATGTTTAATAACTTCTGTCATTAATGATCGATTTGGATGATTTATTCCACATATAAACAAATTCAGTTTTCACTGGTGCTGTATATTACTATCGTTATCTCACTTTATTTTGTCTAAACGTCTAAAGCAAAGAGAGCGGGGGATTTTTAGCAGTTAAACTAATTTTTTTGCCGTAGAAAAACTAATGAATGAAACTAATACATTAACAATTCAAAAGTACGGAAAAACTGAGTCGCCACTCACACACAGAGAAATGGTTGTCTAATGTTAATAAAATGACATCTTAACTGAATTGGTTTGTTTTATGACAACACATACTTGTAATAACAATATTTCTTTATATAAAACCACCTAAATAATTACCTTTAAGAAAACGATTGTTTTGATTTAAGAAAGTCGTTGTTTTGAAAATAGTGCGAACGATGCCGATAGATGGAGCTTTAGTTTCTCGTCGTTAGAGGGTCTCCTAGAGGGTATACAAGCGCTTATATGTCTTATATGTCAGCATCAGTGATTGTGCTATTATACCGTCAGTGTACCTGACGTAAAAATGTCCACCAGCTCTAATATTGATGGAAAATACACCAGCTCTAATTGGAAAATAACAATTTACTTCTTTAAATGCGTTAATTGCATTCCATGTAAAATATGTGTGCTTTCATACTAACATGTTCATGTTTAAAAGAAGTAGGTGAATGTTTAATCCAAGATTTTGAGCTGATTAATCAAACTAGCCAACCTTATGATTTAAAAGAACAAATTTTTAAGACAAATAAGTATAATATCCTAAAATTTTAAGGAAATATTTAAAATTATTTTGAAATAAATTTAAATAACATGTCATAATAGACAAAAAAAAATATAAAAATTTTGCAATTCACCAATTTTGTCTATGTTTGAAACCATACAAGCGGGACCAGCATCTACATTCCCTAATGTAAAAACATATGTTTTTATTTATTAAGAATAATATTTATTTAATAAGATATATATTTATATTATATATTATATTTTTTATATTTTATTTGTTAAAAATTTAAATTTTTAATTTTTATATTATTTATGATTTTTGTTGTAAATTGATCATAGACGTCGATTTTCTCGCAAATTTAAGGGCGAAAAAATTCTGATGCTGTCCTTGATTCATATGCTACAACTCATAAAAATTAGAAAGCTGTGTATTTTGGCGTTTATCCGATTTTTCCAAATTAGGAAAAATTGGCGCTGTTTTTGCCCCGTAAATTTCATTCGTTTAACTTTAGCAATTAATTACTCCGGAAGTAATCCATAGATTTCAACGAATAAAAAAGTAAAATCACCTGCGGAATGCTAGTTTTCAATGTGCATTTTTATGAAATGATTGGATTAGTGGTTGACCCACAAAAAGATACATTATGCAATGCCAGCAATTCCCTTATTAGAAGAGCTAGAATAATGAAATATACACTGTAGGTTACTGAATAATTCATATGTTTAAAATTTATTACATAATCATTGTTTATCTTGCATTTTTCATACTAAAGATCCTGCTGAACCGCCGCGTAAATTCCGATGCTCTTCGGTCTTTTGTGTGGTACGGGGAAGGGAGTCGTTAGTGGTGCTGTCGATAGTGATAGAACCGCGGACATCTGATTATCAATACACAAAAACTCAACTTGTCAAGGTAGTAATTTTAACTAACAGAATTAAATTCTTAATTTTTGTAGAGTTTTGAGAAATGCCCTAACTTACATCTTTTGTTTCGATAGTATTGACTCCTCTGTTTGACGGCTCATAAGTCTAAAACTACTGAACAGAAAAAATTGAAGTAAAGTGTGTCATACTCCTCAATCATTTCTACATAAGTTGTATGCCTCTCGGTGTAAACATGAGCGCGAGAGAAGTGAAAAAATTTATCCCATTTTTGCATTTGTAAGTTAACTATCGTCTTTTCGATTATTTTTCTCCTAAAACTCTTACCACAAAAGTTTTAATTTTTGTTCAGGTCTTTTGTTTTTGTTTTCTTCAGTTTTTATATAATAAAGTTGTAAACAAGATTTTGATCGAAGCGGACATCAGTAACGAATGTTAACAGGACAACGCACTTAGCATGCATATAATCTTTATTTACTGCGATACATATCCTCTTAAAAACTGAACTGAACTCTGAAAAAATTAACTGCGCCATTTAAGAGGCATCGCAATGCCTTTAACACATTTTAATTTATGTCTTTTACTTTTGTGCTGACAAACTAACCACACATATAGTGTCACAAACTTTATACTACCGCCAAATTGCGATGCTAGTTTATTATTACTAGTACATCAAATATTACAGATTATTACAGATTAAATTTCTTCAATCCTTCTTCAATTTCGTCGCAAAGTGCCTTTAAACAAATTATTTGAGCTATCACCAGTAGCTTTGGTCATTTTCAGTTTTATACTGTTTGTTATTACTTTTTCGTAATTACATACTCCATTCGGGATTAATGGAAATATAAAGTAAATGGTGATATCCAGGCGGGATGCAAATTTTAAATAAATCAAAAACATACATATATGTTTTACATCGCTTGTCTACCACACAACTTCTGTAACGCTCTGTGAGGTCAATGTAGTTTAACCCCGTATTAACCTTAGTCTGGTTTTCAGCTCGTAAATTAAGTTAATTAGTTTCCAATAAAAAGCACTTATACTATACTTACTTATCTCGTTTAGTTATCTATATATTTATTACCTACATCGTATTGATAATATCGTAAAAATATCTGTAGCAACGGCCCCAACTGAATAACCGTGCGGAAACATATAGAAGTACTTACTAGAAAACCAGAAAAGTAGGTAGGTACTCTCCGTATCTGGTCAATGAACAGGTTATAAATTTACACCGGGGTTTCCCCATAATATCCGCAAATTACTGCGTAATTACAGTACTACTATGTGCGCAGGATTATATCAAGGTTACACATGAAATCCGTTGAATCGTAAATAATTGTTTTTAGTTTTTGCCAACTCGTACTTAAATAGTAATATAATAATAATACTTATATTTGTAGAGAATTAAAAGATCAATAGAAAGCAATATATCGTTAAAAAAAAACAATTCGGTCATCTTTGACCATGAATAACTGAATAACGACGCACAAACGATATGGACGGGACTTTTTGCACGTAATTTACAATGCCCAATCAAAGGTGTAAGCTATATACTTCCTGATCGCTTTTGTTTACGTACGATAGTCCAATAGTGTCCAATTAATGTCATCGAGGTAAACAACTTCAACCTAATTATTTATGGTCGTCAGCAGGAAATGTCATAGATCACCACCCACCTGCCTTGAAAATCGAATAGGAGTACTTATACTATGTGTTGTGACAAGTTTTATATCCCCCCAAAAGGACCAAAATCTGCTACGCACATTGATTGCTTATTATACATATTACTTCTTTATAATTTTATTTGAGAACATTTGTCATTTTCTTTCCCTTTTCTTCTGTGAGGATCTTCATCTTCTTTGAGAGTTAATTCGGATTTGCTTTTAGTTTTGAAAAATTTCATCCTTTGGAGGTCCATGAATTAGCAGAAGTTAACATTGATCTTAGACAAGAATTCAGTGAACGAATGATAGAACTTCCTAATACTTATTTTCTTCAATAACACTAGCATTTTATTGAACCTATATTACATTATAACACGAGCACGTAATATGCGTTACAGCTCGAGTATTGTACATAATTTTACCTACGACCGACAATTACAGATCCAATCACTTACTTTAAATAAAGGAGAAATATTGCGACAGAAGTAGATGAATTAGGTTAGGTTAGTATATTTGACAGTTCAACAAAAATGTATTTTATCTATTGCTAGTTATTCGCGCGACATCTATTTCAACTGTGGGTAACTGCATTTGAACTGTTGTGACAAGAGGAAAATTATAATAAAATAGGAAAATATGGATCTACATTTGCGTTGTGATGACATTATGATCGCTGCCAGATACCATAGTGGACTAGTCAGTAAGGGTTACGTTCCTCTGCAACAATATTTTGTCTGTTCGAGATTTAATTTGTTATAAATACTATATTTATTTTATTTGATTCAAGATATGAGAGATGATGATGAGATGAGGACTTTATATTTGAGAATGAGAATGAATCCCTATACAAGAAAGAATACCTACGCCACTGTACAAAAATAACAGCTGTCATTTGCAACAATAGGGTATTTGACTATTATTGGAAAACCAACGTAGTGTCTTTATTCCTTCACTCTACATTGTAAATGCATTATTTTTAGTAATTATTTCCTCAATATTTCATAAAAAACAGCGTTAAAAATTGAATCACAAAAAGTCCCGCCAAAACGATGCTTTCTGTTGTGTGACGTCACCCGATAGTAGTCAAATCGGCCCATATGGTCTGTCAGCATCGGCATCGTCGCCGTTTGGTAATTGTGTTGTATGATGTCTTGTTTTCACAATTTCTACATAAAAATGGGTTATAAATGGTGTATAAATCCACAATGTAGAAATACCTCAAGAAAAACTCCGGATAAACTATTTGTAGCTGTTCCGCAAGATTTGAAACTGCGAAGAAAGTGGTTACCTCGTAGAAATCCAAATGAAATAAATAGCGGCCAATACAAGTGTTTTTTGTTGTGAAGATTACTTCGACATAAGTAAAACTGACTAGAATAAGTTATCTATCGTATTTTCGAACCAGGTATTATCTGATCTGACAGCTTAAGGTTAGGCCTATCCTAACCTACAAAGTTATGCTTACATGGCACTTTAGTGCTATTAAATTCAAACGGGAGAAGCATAAGAGCGCGTTCGGATAATCGGGTAGGGTACGGTGAGAGTGACGCGCTGCATAATAGGCGGACTAACGTCATACGGCGTTTATCTGCATCTAAGAGAGAGACAGCCGACCCAGGTTATCTGAGCATTGTTCTCCCCATACCCTACCCTGACAAACCGAACGCGCTCTAAGCGTACTAACGAATGACGTCACTGGCGACTGAGCCAATTACAGAGCGTTTTCAATCACGTGATAGGACGTGAATAAAATTCAATTTTAATTTTGGTTTTTAATCGAAATACAGCATTTTTTTTTTGAAAAGTAATAAAAATAGTTTTCTTAAAGTGTGTAATCTCACATTAAAACAAGAGCAAAAAAGAAGGATCTGTCAGCCACTATTTCCCCAATTGATGTTCAGATAAATGCGAACTGATTTAAGCCCAGCCTAGCGGAACAAAGCTAGGATCTGCTAAGGGTTGTCAAGAGCCCTTCTGGCACAAAAAGTGTGTACCTACTAATTAAAGGGGATGCCTTTAGGGTGCAAACAAGAAGTGTCGCACCAGCTAGCACTTCCTGTGGGGAGATCGCATCTAGTTATTAGATGTCACTGGTGCTATTGACCCACTTCTTTGCTTTATAAAGAAACAATGGAAGAAGGTGTCGACACTTGACTTAGGAGTACCTTGCGGTTTATACAGGGTGATTTGATGGCAGTTGTATGCAACGGATGAGTCGACATAACTTTGAGCGACATTGAAATATGGTATTGGACCAAAATTGCTTTTCTATTATTGTAAAATGTAAGATATACTCTTTCAAGGCTAGCCATTATTTCTGAAACACCCTGTATGATGCGCCCATATAGTGATATGATGCACAGTGGGGTATTTGACCCGAAAACCTGGCCAAAATTATTTTGTCACCTATAAGGGCTCTAGATGTGTTGTTTTATTTATGTATAGCATTTTAACCTTCATACTAAGTATTTGAAGGGTAACAACTTAATAAACACAATAAAACAGTACAAAATAGGGAAAAAAGCAAACTGTATTAAAAGTTGTTCTTCACTGTAGTACACCTATTGTAAATTAATTACTAATACAAGATTTGTCAGCAATATTTTTTGTGATTTTAGTTCTATTACTGTGTGAAATTTACAAAAATATATATGGCATGTCCTGATTAAATACGCATAATATACTGATTTAAAATTGAACAATACATGTCGTTTCTGAGTTATATGAGATAATATTTTTGGGTCTGTTATGTTGTAAGAAAATAAAGTTTTATTTTTAAGACCAGTGGTAGAGGAAGAAAATAAAAGTTTACACCAGTCGATATTGTGTATTGAAACGGTAGGTAACATACGCTATTCACGCTATTTTCCGTTCGGTGCATTCCTTTTAAGACGTGATAGTAGAGGCAGCTAAGAACCTATTTACCCATATTTATCACTATAAAAACTATTATTTTTAGTATTATTTCAAAATTGTCCAATACTTATACTTATTGTTTCCATGAAAACTTTTGAAATGTGATCATCCTTCAAGCTGAAACGGTCGTTTTTTTAGTGGTAGGACCCTAATACGCATGTTTTGAACCCCGATTCGCATTCCGTATAAACACATTTATCGAAAACACCTAACCAGTTTCTATTCACAAGCTTACTATTGTATCTCCTCAACAATAATCCATTTTAATGCAGAGAACTGTGTATGTGAGCAACAAATTTCCAAGAAAGTCACATACAAGTACAAAGTTTAAGGTTTTTTTCGGATTATTTTTAAGAGTCTAGGTCATCGGGGTTGTGTGCTATACATGATCCAAAACGGAAAAATATACGTACATAACGGCAGTTACAACATACAAGATGCATTGAACATAAAATTGTCAATATTTTGATAACCGTAATCATTTCTATATAGCTAAATATGGTTAAATATGATCTAAATTACCTCTACTATCCCGGTTTCAAGAAATTGCATGGAATTACATATAAGCCCGTACATCAATTTTTGGATTTTCCTTTACAACGTGATAGAATTAAAATCACAAAAACCGCATCCGCTCCTATCCGCAGCAGATTTTTCAGTAGTTTTAATGTCAAATATGTGTACTATAATTTGAACAACTTTCAAGAGCTTAATTAACCTAAACACTAAACTAAAACACTCAAATTCTGCATAAAACTGTTTCTTTTTTATAATAGGGAATGTTCTCGGCCCTGCAATAAACAAAATTGTGGAAAAATTTTAATAAAAACAATGTCGAATGAAAGGTTATACTTGGTTCTAAAGAAGGTATAACAAAAAAGTCACATTTTTGCTTAACACACAAAATTACAACCGTTTTCAAGAGCGTCGAGTTATGTGCATCTATGTTTAGCCACAGTAAAATCTAACTTTTGGCTGACATATACACGTGGCGCAGAGCACAGGTGAAAAAATATTGCCGCCTTTTAATAATACATCGGTCCTTTGCCTATCCCAGAAACTGGTATACTTTTTTGAATTTAACAATTTAGAAATTTGATATATGGCCAGCTTTTTGGGTCAAATACCCCAATGTGCGATGATACAAAATGTAATAATAAAATTAATCCATAAATAATACATATAGTACTTAATTAATATGTATCGCCAAAATCAAAAAGTATCGTAAATTTTCGAAGGTACTTTTAAAAATATATAAACAAACATTTTTAGTAATAATTAGAAACACACTGCACAAAAACTGATGTGCTGATAAACATTATAACATTATAACATTATAACCACTGATTCGTCAGTGGTTTAGCAATAATTTGTTATTGCCTACATTTTTACGTAACGCTTTTAGAATATAAAAACACCAATATTAATTATTGTCTAGAAATTTTTTTAATTATTTTTTGTTAGGTTAATAAACAAATTAATCGTCCAGACTGATAAAAACAAAATTTCCGTAGAACTGTCATGAAGGAATAAAATAACATAAAAATAACAAAATATATCATCATCTGAGGTCACCTCTTGAAAAAATGTTAGTTATTAATTATATAGTAAACCATCTATTTGCCTCAAAGTATATACAAGAGCCGATGCAGTATTTAGAATATAATAACCAATGACAAACGTTGTATCGTCTAGAATGCTATTGATTAAATAATTATATATTATTATAAGAATTGCCTACTTCATATTGCAGCAGCTGTTATAATCCTTAGTTTATATTTGTATCCACATAGATATTTAATGGTTTTTTCATCAATTATCATAATCTATAATTTTGTTCACATTAGAAACTTATTTCCAACTAAAGGTGTCCCAAATTCAGTGCAGAATTTCATTTTAATCTCACTGCTAAAAAAACACTTTTTTCGAAACCTGTAACTTTTTAAATTATAGTTCTAGGCAAATCAAATTTGGTATACTTCAACCGCTTATATTTAACTAAACAAAATTACAAAAACAATGTTACAACTCTTAGTTACTTCTAAGTTATATTTAAAAATGGAAATTAATAGCGCAAAACAAATTTGAAATGTATCGATGACAGTCGAGTTTTCTGTGAATTGGTGAGGTTTAACACAGTGTATGACCTCCACGAGCACGAATCACTTCCTCACACCTGATTCTTGGGGTATGCTTTTCCATTCCTCAATCGAGGCTTGTGGCAGTTCCTGTATGGTAAGTGGTGGATCAGGGCGCTTGCGAACACGTCGGTCAAGCTGATCCTACACCTTTTCAATAGGATTCAGGCCAGGACTTAACGCCGCCCATTCCATGACATGAATTCCACGTTCCACCTATATCTTTATTACCAACCATTTCAAAACTGTTTGAGAAATTTTTTATCAAGAGAATATACCCAATTCTTGAGAAAAATCAAACTATTCCATCACATCAATTCGGCTTTCGAGCTCGACATTCAACAATCGATCAGGTACACCGAATTACCGACGTTATAGAAAAGGCTCTTGAGGAAAAGAAAATTTGCTCAGCAATATTTTTAGACGTGGCTCCGGCCATGTTCGATAAGGTGTGGCATGATGGACTCTTTGAGAAACTGGAACAGCAGCTTCCTACTGAATATACAGAACTGTTAAAATCATATCTCCTCGCTACGCAATATCAATGCCGGAGTACCACAAGGAAGTGTATTCGGACCACTTCTGTACCTACTGTATACTTCTGATATTTCTGTTCCGGGAGAAAGCACAGCGGCGACATTTGCAGACGACACGGCTATTTTGGCGATTAGTGACAGTGTCGAAGAAGCAACTGAAAAATTACAGATAGCTGCAAACAAAATCAACCTTTGGACAAAGAAATGGCGCATCAAACTAAATGAAGGAAAATCCACGCATGTAAACTACACCAATAAAAGAGTTAACTATATTCCAGTAACCATTAATGGGAACGATATTCCATACGCGGATACAGCGAAATACCTTGGCATGACACTGGATGCCAAGCTTAGTACATGTAAAAAAAATCGGGACGAACTCGACCTAAAATTCCGCAAAATGTATTGGCTAATGGGACGGAGGTCAGCCCTGTCAGTGGAAAATAGCTCCTACTATACAAGCAATTATTAAAGCCAGTATGGGTGTATGGAATACAGTTATGGGGATGCACTAAGCAGTCCAATATCAACCTCATTAAGAGGTTCCAAAATAAAGTTCTAAGGGCCCTTGTTGGTGCACCATGGTACATCAAAAACACCAATCTTTATCGGGAGCTTCGCATGGAGATGGTAACTAGCGAAATATCAAAATTTGCTAAGAAGCACGAGGATCGTCTACTCCACCACGACAACATTGAAGCCATCCAGCTGATAGACAACAATGCGTCGGCTTGAAAGAACTAAACCATTCGAACTAGTGCGGGAGTGATTAAAAGCAGAGCACCCGTAGAGTATTCACAGTGATAGTTATAAGTGAAAACAACCGCCGTCTACTTGAGTGATAAAAACTGTCAGACTAAAACAACTTGGGCCAATGGGCAAAATTGTAGAAATACTCATTATTTTATCAGTTTAGGTTAGGTGAAAATAACTTGTTAGTCATTGACTAGGTGTTATGCCACAAACACTCTGTGTTTGAACAAAATAAAAAAAAACATTGTTTTAGTAATTTTCTTTAGTTAAATATATCCCCTGAAAGCGTACCAAATTTGATTTGGCTAGAACTATTATTTAAAAAGTTTCGAAAAAAGTGTTCCCTTAATTTTCTTGAGCAGCTTTAAATGAAATTTGACCCTGTACCCTGTTATCAAATGACTTTGGCATTTCTATTTCTTCGTTTTCAGATCAACCGGAACTGATTGTCCGTGCCGAAGAAGTACTGCTCGTGGTCCTAGTGTTGATGCTATGGGTTGCCGCCATTGCTTTGTTCTTCAACCGATGGGGTCAGATTCGAACCTTGGAGCCGTACCAGCCAAAATTCCAGCAGAATCATCACAGGACCTCATGCCCGCTGGCTCCCCTGACCCCACCACACATCACCCCCCAAGTGAGCATCACGCCGCTAAGACACCAATATTCTATGCCAGTATGCACCATGAATTAATTTATAATTAGCATACTGTAGGTGTAGAGCAATGGTGCGCAGCCTAATTGAAAAAGAAACTTAAATTTAATGGTGGAAACATTATTATTAATAACTAGATATATACAGGATGTCTCACGGAACTGGTACATTAGAAGTTTCTCATGTTCTACTATTTCTGGAAACATGAAATTTTGGAATTAGAATTTACTCGATCTGAGCTCTATGGCTAAAATATTCTCAAGTTAACTGTCACGTCCGGTCACCGGAAGTCGGTATCAACTTTGTTATTTTAAATGGAATGATATAATTTTAATTTTACTTTTGGTTTCTACGTATCAAAATACATCATTTTTAATAAGAGTTCCCTATACCTAAATATCACCATTTATGAGTTTTTTTGATTTTACTAATTTTTTGGTGATTTTCGCGGTGACGTTTAAAACTGAATATCTCGGTTATTATTGAAACTAGAAGTTTGATTATTCATGGTCCAAAACTAGAAACATAGCCAAATACGACGATGTTTAGTTCATCATGATATCTTATACAGGATGTTCAAAATTTACAACACAATAATTGAATTTTCAAACGTAAAAAACTCATTTTTTTCAAATGAAACACCCTGTATACCGATACGCCATTCGATAGGAAATTTTATTCCCTATCAATCAATATTACGGTTCCCTATATAGATCTTTAATAGTTTTTGAGATATTGTTACTTTTTCTTTAAATCCATTTTAAATACACCAATTTAATAATGGAGACGAAATTAGATACGAAATTTACAACTAAAATTTAAATAGTGATAGATATTTAGAAATTTTGCGTGGATGTGTGAACAATTTTTGCGATACTCTTTCCCTCAATATTTTACGCGACTACTTTTATCAAATGGACGGTGCACCGGCACATTCTTCGCATGTTGTATCCATTCAACTTAATCAGATGTTGGGTGACGGTAGGTGGTTCGGAAATAGGAGACCCTGGCGGTGGCCACCAAGCTGACCAGATTTCACACCATTAGACTTTTATTTCTGGGGTCATGTGAAAAGCCAGGTCTATTCCACACCAGTTAATACTCGAGAAGAATTGACTAACAGAGTAGTAGCCGCCATTGATGGACTTCAGCGACAAGAAATCCGAAGAGCGACGATGACAGTAGTACAGCGAAGTGTTTTAAAATGTTTGGAGCAGAACGGGCAGCATTTCGAACAACATAATTTAGTTTTAATTTAAGTTAGATATCCCAAATCTATTATTTTAGTTTTAAGAAACCTTTTCAATATTTTTCTGTTTTCCTGCTGTTCCAAAGTTGTTACATTCCTATAAATAAAGAATAAATCGTTTTGTATTTAGTTTGCATTCCTTTATACTGACAATATCTCAAAAACTATTAAAGATAGATATAGGGAATCCTAATATTGATTGATAGGGAAAACGATTTCCTATCGAATGGCGTATCGGTATACAGGGTGTTCCATTTGAAAAAAAATAGTTTTTTACGTTTAAAAATTCAATTATTGTGTTGTAAATTTTGAACACCCTGTATAAGATATCATGATGAACTAAACATCGTCTTATTTGGTTATGTTTCTAGTTTTGGACCACCAATCATGAAACCTTTAATTTCAATAATAACCGAGGTGTTCAATTTTAAACATAACCGGGAAAATGACCAAAGAAATTATAAAATAAAAAAAACTCAAAAATGGTGATATTTAGGTATAGGGAAACATTATCAACAATGATGTGTTTTGATATGTAGAAACCAAAAATAAAATAAAAATTATATCATTCCATTTAAAATAAAAAAGTTGATACCGACTTCCGGTGACCGGACGTGACAGTTAACTTGAGAATATTTTAGCTGAAGAGCTCAGATCGAGTAAATTCTAGTTCCAAAATTTCCAGAAATAGTTGAACATGAGAAACTTCTAATGTACCAGTTCCGTGAGACAGCCTGTATATTCGTACGGACATACCGTACCTTTCCGGACTTACCGTAATGATTAATGAATGTAAAGTAAATGGTGATATCCAGGCGGGATGCAAATTTTAAATAAATCAAAAATTACAGCCACAACCTGGATTTCCTGGTCCCTGGTTCGAATCCAGGTAGTGGCTGTAATTTTTGATTTATTTAAAATTTGCATCCCGCCTGGATATCACCATTTACTTTACATTATTATTAATAGTCCAGTCATTCTAGATTTATGATATACGTTGTATTCGGAAGATTAATAAAATTGCAGTCGATGAAACTGATAAATCCACACGTGAATATTTGACAAAATTGCAATTTAAATCTGGCGACATCAACGCTGCGTTAGACCACGAACTGCGCTCAAACGCCCGATTAAAAGTCCTCTTATTTTCAAGTAATTTATTACTAAACGATTACCTTTTGACCTCTTAGAGGTCGGAAAGGTTTGGTTACGTGCAACTGCTGTAGTCGTTCAACCCCTTTAGTATTCAATTAGCACGCCTATAAACCACGCTTGAGTACAAGTCAATGCTCTAGACGTGCATCAGAAGATCGTGTGGATTACAGGCGAGTTATGCAAATTAAGCACCGCAAAAAGTCCCGCATGTATTCGTCCAGTTCGCATTGCTACAAATAAACGAAAGATTCGGTTGATTTCTTCTGGAAACTGCCTACAAGATCTTCGCATTTAATGGCAAAAATAAACGGCAACGACAGCTGCATTACTGGGAATTTACGTGGTTATTTTGTGTTAGCTGCGCGTATGACGCAAGTCGAACTGTTTCGAGCAGATTCCAGACATGAAAAACCTTTCTGTCGCTAATTAGAGGTTAATTTGCTATATTTTGTACCTACATATGGATGAATAACATCTTGTGCTATGTTACAAAGTTACATTACAAAGTTACGCTAAATCCGAATATGTTGTATTCTATATACAGGGTGAGTAAAAGTTTACACACGTTATAGTAGAGGTCATTTGCAAGTTATTTCACTCCAATTGCATGATCCAGGTGTTAACAGTTTTCGAGATAGCTTTTTACTTTATCATACGTAGTATGTAAAGTATTGTAATCGTAACAAAATTTTTTTTTGAGATTGTAGTGCAAATATGTCTTTTTGGGTCCCCTGAACATTTTTGACCAAGGTACAAAAAAATATCTGTGTGTGTGTGTGTGTGTACCCGTTTTTTGTGGCGACGATTCCGGAGAAACTACTAAAGGTATCCGGATGAAACTTCATATTTAGAAGTTTCATGACCAAACTTAGAGCTGAAAAGCTTTCTGTTGAAAAGGGTCCAAAGAACCTGGAGGTTTAGTCTTAGCATTTTTGAAAGATTTTGAAAATTTCTGGAATTTCCTCGAAATAGTTAAATAATAAATTAAAGTAGACGAAATTCTGAATAATTTATGACTATGAAATTTTTTGGTACAATCAATAGTTTAGCTGCATGAGCAAATTCTATTTCATCGAGATCGGTCGTACTGCATTAAAACTAGTAGCCAGGATATGTCAGATATTTTGATTCTAATGACAGTAGGTAGTGTCAAATGCTAATGTTTTGCCAATATACTGTCAATATAAGCTGCGTTCGGATATTGTACACCGTTACACTTTTTACACCCAGTCACGTAAGTGTCATTTGGACGGTGTACCCGGTGTCAACGGAGTACAATATCCGAACGCAGCTTTAAACGACATATCGGTCTAGTTCTACTACTTTTTTTATTTTAATGCAGACATGGCCGATCTCGATCAAATAGCATCTCATGCAGCTAAACTATCAATTTTTTATATAGTATGATAAAGTCATGTGCCTGGCCACATCAGATTTTTTTCTGTGGCAATGGTGTCTTAAAGGCGTAACAAATGTTGATGAATCAAAATTTCCTAAAAGAAGTCATCTACAAATGGATAATGGGCTAAATACTAATAATAGGGGTCTTGCATGATTTTACCTAACTTAACAAATAAAATCCTTAGGTGTTAAAAACGGTGTGTAACATTTTTCTGCTTAATGTTGTTGCACTCAATTGTTATTGAACATCAAAGTTTAAACCGGACTTACAGCGCGCCAAAACGCTCCGTGACGTCATAAGATTGGTGAGAAGCTCAGCGAGCCTAGGCCGTAGAGAGCGGCCGAAAAAATAGGACCTACGGGCACAAGATTGGCATCGTGTTAAATGTATAGTAGGTATCTGGAGGACATTGTCTGCGTTTTGTTAACGAATAAGCAAAGCTAGGCAAAGTTAATCAGAAAGTTAACTTCGTTAATCCTTAATCCGTTAACGAAAAAGTTAACTCCGTTAACCGATAGTCCGTTAATTTGTTACAAATGTAACGGAAGTTAACGTTCACCGCTAACTTTTAAAAAAAGGTTACGTTGAGTGCCGATCTACCGGTGAGTATGCAACCCAAATAACTGCGGACCTTTCTTGCGGTTGTTGATTTATAAATAATTGAGTAACAGCACAACATCGAATTTTAAACTGAGCTAAAATTGAAGAAACATTTGAAAACTGCAATAAAGTACGATGCGAACCGAACCGAAATCTGAAAGTATTTTAGTGCAAAACACCGTATCCAATTTTTTTTTTGGAAATTATTATATAAGTGATTACAAATTATTATTATTCTAGGATATTCAGAAATGAGTTCATGTGTTTTTTTATTTGACGATGTTAACAACCTCAGATCACAATATTATTTATTGATTACAGTTGCAATAGAGTACGCGATGTGCTGCTATTTCTGTTAATCGCAAGTGCCTACTGTATAAACATACCGATCATAATAACATAAATACACCATCAACCAACAATACATAATTAACATTATCAAGATTGCCCTTATGGAAAATTTTTAATAAACATCCGATCAATATTTTTACAGTTAGGAATTTATATACATATACGTGCGAGATTTATTTAGTTTAAATAATTATGATTGTGTTGAGTGAAGGAATTATAATTTTTTAAATTAACGAAATTCGTTGTGTTAAGATGCATAATTTTAAGGGTACAATAAATGGTTCTTTGATTAAAGAAATTATTAGTTTGTTGAAAGAAGTAATGTGGATCTATTATTGACAAGAACTTTTTGGAGGGTACAGTAGAGCAAAATCTCCACGTGTCACCCTCTTTTGGGATGTCGCACATCCTCGACCAGTGGTTGGTTTTCCCAGACCTACATATAGTCAAGATTAGGGTAGCAAAGTGGACGCTGATTCGGAATCGGAACTTGAACCTGCATGCAGTGTGCTCTATACTGCTGACGACACGGCTTTTTAGGAATTTAGCCAGGCGCATGACATCAACTGAGCGGTAGGCTTTCACCAATCTATTATTTATACTCAAGATAAGCCCGAACTGCGAGGAGAGAGTTTATAGCGCCATCTGACAATACAGTTGGAGGAGGTATTCACGCTAAAAATATATTTATTTGAATCAAAATAAAATTTCTTTGGTGTAAAGAAACGTCTTTTTAAATCAAAACAATAATATTACTTTAAAGGAAAGTTATTTTTGTTTGTATCCATATATATTTATTTGACTTAAATATATATTCCAAATAAATTAATCTCTACAAGCAAATAAACTAGAGTATTCAATGAAGTAAATGTTGTTGGCGTCATGAGAAAATATTCAAAAGAAAATATTTCTTCAAAATAAGAAATCGTTTCTATCTGTGTGGATTAGGGTGGTCCAAACAACAGACTTCGCTAGAGGGCAACGAGCCCCCTAATCTGTTCCTTGTCCAGAAAAAAAAATCTTTCACGATTCGGATTTAATAAAGAAGTTGCGGGAGATTATCAGAAATTGTTCAGAACTCCTCAAGAAACAAATCCACAACCACTATTATTTTGTTCACCACTCCCCACCCTCCCCATAGTACCCCAAATATGAGACAAAAGTTTCCCAAATTATGCAGAAGATATTAAATATTGGCTTTTTTGTTATTTATCAACTAATTAGCAATTGTTTAGACAAATACCATTTGTTTACACAAATATATACAATATTGCGGACATATTATCTATTTTTTAAAGGAAATTATTATTAGGATATGGCATTTTCTGGTCATTTACTAACTTATTTGCAATTGTTTAAACAAATACCAAAAAAAACAAATTTTTTTTTTTTAAACAAATAATATTTGTTTACAAAAATATATAATGTTACCGACATATTTTCTTTTTTTTGAGAAATTATTATTAGATTGTTGGCATTGTTTGTCATTAATTTAACTAGTTTGCAATTGTTAAAACAAATACCATTTGTTTAAACAAAAATATACAATGGTACTGACGTATCTTTTTGGCAAAAATTATTATTGTATTTCTTGGCTTCTTTTTCTTACCAAATTTGTTAACTAATTTTCAATTATAATCTATAATAATAATCAGTTTTGCAACCACATTACTGGTTTGACCGATATCGTAAAACCTCCAAAATAACAAAAAAGACCATAAATCCTATAATAATTTTTGCCAAGAAATACGTACCTACATTATATATTATTGTTTAAACAAATTTATTTGTTCAAAGAATTGCACATTAAGTAACAAATAACGAAAAACATACCAACAATGTAACAATAATAATTTCTACAAAAGGAAAAACATTGTAAATTTATGTTTAAAAACATGGTAGTTGTTGAAAGAATTGCAAATTCGTTAAATGACAAAAAAATGCCAATAATTTAACAATAGTTATAATAGCAATAAATATAAAAATTATGTCCGTAACAATGTATATGTTACGGTTAAAGTGATAAATGTGGTTTGTATTAATAATTACCGGCTATTATTAATAATAACCGCATCATTTGGTCAATGTGATTAGAAACACTTAAATAATCACATGGACCGGCTATTATTAATAATTTCCTAACGGGCACGGTAAAAGTGATAAAAACGTTACTTTTTACAAAAGATCTTTGGTATACAGTTTTCAAAGAGTTAGCTAAGTTATATTGATTACTATGTAAGCTATTATATTTATTTACTCGACGCAAATCATCAGTACGGCTAGCCCAATGACCAAAATTACGAATAATACAAAACATTGATAATACAGAATGTTTTCTTTTGTCTCCCTTGTACTTTAGAAACTACTGGATATAATTGGTAATGATATTTGGTATACACCCAAGGACGGCTCAATGACGAAATCATAAAAAGAACATTTAATAGAGAGTGTTCAAAAAAGTTAACCATTTTATTATCAATAACACCCATTTTATATTTAATGCATGTGGGTAGTTTTTTTTGTAAATATGTACAATTACAATTTTTTAAGTAAATTCTCAAATCCCAATTATCTTGAAATTTTGCGCATTTAATATTAATTTTTTCAATATTGTATTTTCATGCAAATACCACCGCACAAATGATGCAAACATTTTTATATGATTCTGTTCCTAACACGGTATTTTTACATTTGGTGTTTGACAATAAAGTACTATTTTATAAATAAAAGATTAAACATTGTAACAACTTGCCCCAATCTTGCCTACATTAGGTTGTCCATTACCTATACCTACCGTAAGCATATCTAATGTAAAATATCAAAAGAAGACTTTCAAATACATTATTTATTTCGATATATGAAAAAATATGACAATAACAAAAACACAATAATTCTCAAGTCCAGGAATCAGTAAAATTAACAGTAGGTAACTCAAATAAAATCTGTATCACATTTGTGCACTTACAAATCAAAAATAAACAATATTCATAGTAAATAATAAAATTAAAATAAAATACCGGTACAGTTCACATTTGTAAACAAAACAAAAAGGATGGCGTCCTATTGTTACAAACTTGCTTTATTTTTACAACATAAATGGTGTAATTGTTGTACTACCACAAAAAAAGAAAGGTCTAGAAGGACTTTTCAAAATTAAATATAAAACAAGTTTTGTATTAAAAAGATAATAAATAATAAGTTATAAATAAAAATTATTTTTCTTACCACGAATTGCCAACTACAGAAGCACTGGCAGAATAATACAAACCGAGTTTCTAATTTATTACTTACTTAGCTTTTAAGAATTGCGCAAATAAGCATGACCCAAAGAGTTACACACTCGTGCATGCAATTAGTATGGATTGGCATCTTTTAGTCTCGTCTTGATAATCTTCCTTATTTTAGTCATGAGTAGTAACTAAATAAGTTAGTCAGGACTAACGTCACTAAAGGCCCAACACTGAAAACCCAGTGCATAGATTCGTTGTGTAGCGATTATGTAGATACTAACAGAATTCCAAATCTGAGGCTCTATTATATTGTAGCATCACCTTAATGCAATATCGAATTGAAATATATCTCATTGACCACAGCATGCTGGAAATTATTAATAATAGCCGGTTCATGTGATAAATTCTTCACTTTAACCTCGCCGCTTGGCTATTATTAATAATAACCTATTTATCACTATGACCGTAACATATATATTTGTTTAAACAATTACAAATTAATAAATGTGAAAACACTGCCAATAAACTAATAATAATTTATGCAAAAAATATAGCAAATTATATCTATTACAAGGTATATATTACCTATATAGTAATATATAAACAAATAACATTTGTTTAAACAATTGCAAATTAGTTAATAAATGACAAAATTACCAATAATCTAATAATTTCTGCAAAATTAGAAAAATATGTGCGTAATAACATATATTGTTGTCAAACAAATGGTAATTGTTTAAACAATTTCAAATTAGTTAATAAATGTCAAAAAACGTCAATAATCCAATAATAGTAATTTCTGTTAAAAAAATAATAACGTAACGCGTAACTTTGTAAAATTGTGGGGAAAATTTTGCCTCATTTTTAGGGTACTGCAGGAGAGGGTGGAGGCGGTGAAAAAATATAGTGGTTGCGGATTTGATCCTTGGGAAGTTTTGAATAATTTCTGATAATCTCCCGCAACTTTTTTTCTAAATCCGAAACGTGAAAAAAAAAGGAAAAAAAGATGCATTTTTCCAATGTATTTTTAGTGGAAAATTTGAGATGCTCGGTGGCACGTATTAACGTTAACCGATTTTTGTCAAATTTTAGGGGATTTTTATTTCCGGAAAAGGAACAGATTGGGGGATAGTTGCCCTCCAGCAAAAAAAAAAGATATTGCAAGGTATAAATTTGAACCACCCTAGTGTGTATATTGTAATAAATAGGACAAAAACCTCCTATAGCTTTACAGACTGATGGCGTTTAGAACTAAAACCGGTTGAAAATTCTTTTATTTTACATCTGTCTTCGTCTACCATATTTCTGCGTGAATACCAGAGATCTAAAACACTTGTTTCTGTGCATTGCTTCTGCAATAATGAACCATTTTACCTTGGAAATGTCAAGTTGAGTGCGTTAACATTGTATTGTCGACCAGATGAAGCTTATCCATTAATTGGTATAGTCGCGTTTCAAACTCATTCTATTTTAGGTCAATATTCAGGATTCCATGTAATTTTCTTTGAGTTTAATGGCATTTGCAAGTGTTTACGAGGGTTAAGTTTAACTTCAAGGATAACAGCAATGGTTCAAGATATTTAATGATCTAAGAGCATTGATCTACAGGTAATTTTAGTACCATGTATCTCGAAAACAAGCATGTGATATGGTAGTTTTTCTCGCAATTTGTATTTTTGCAGCAAAGTTCAACACGTGATCGTTGGTGATTTGTTATTTTACTTGTTTCACATCTAAGAGCCACTATACACGACCGAGTTTTCTAACGAAATTATTAGCGAAAATTATCACGAAATTATTAGCGAAAATTGTCACTATAGTTTTGGTGAGAATTATTGGCATAGGCGAGAAAGAATCACCATAATGCTGAGCTTTGTTTTGCTTTTGTTGTTTCAATATTAAAACAAAAGTGTCTACATAATGTGTATATTTTGTTAAAATTAATATCTTCAATCACAACGTAAATAAAACCTTAAAAATAAAATCAAAAAAAAGCCGTTAGTGTTATCTCAAACGTGAGACAGCAATATTTGTTGATAAAATTATCTTATTAAATGTATCAAAAAATAGCCTGACTACGATATTGTACTTTTCCAGAATAGATAAACGGTTGGTCAGATATTAACGGTATTTTATATTAATTTCAGGTCGCAAATCACGACAAATTTTATAGTATTTTTACTGACTACGTAAATTACTAAAGAATGCGGATTCGATAAGTTATAATTATTTAACATGCGAAGAAGCTAATAAACATTATCTACTGATTAGCTCATTTAATAAATATACGCAAACATACATTGCTTTCTTTATTAATGTTTAAAATAATTTTACCCGATATGAAGTTTAATCTATTTTATTTCGAAATTTAAAGAAATACTCAAAATGATTTGCATTGACTTGTTTGGTGCTATTCTTGACTTCAGATCAGTGAAATTTGCAGAACTAAATATGAACCAAGTGGGTAAGTCAAGTGTTTTTAAAATATCAATCGAAATACCAGCGTTTTATTTCATTTTTTTCATAAGAGTCGCCGAATCCAGTATATACCGTGTAGAATTTCGACTGTGAACAAAATTTTAAATAAAATGATTCAAATAAATACATTTGAATACAAACAAAAATTAATTTTCTTTACAACAATATTTTCATTTAAAAAACATTTCTATACACCAAACAAATCTAAGTTTTATTCAAACAACGATATTTGTATACAAAAAGAGAAAATATTAAACTAAGAATACAACATTCAAATTTCATATCTGGCCATAAAATTAAATATAAGGCAACGTGTCCCTCTAACATTTTTGCCAAGCACCCTGTATGGTGCATCAAAAGTTTAGCTATGGCTGTTGACTTCTTAAGACATACATACACATTTTAAAGGTTTACATTCTTAAGAGTAAATGTTAGTCACCGGCCTCAAAAGTTCGACTAAACTGAGGCGCAAGAGAAGGGAACAAGCCGCGCCCACTGTACACTCCGCAGAAAATGCAAGCAACGCACTAATTAGATTAGGGGAACACCGTTCTTTTGCGGCGAAGATCAAAGGGGCCGTGCGGTGTCGACTTGCGCCGAACCCTTTCCTAATAATTTTGTCTATGTGACTATCGCATGTTCTGAAATGCTTTTCTAGTATATTTTAAATGCAAATACAATTCCACAAAACAATACAGTGATACAAATTAATTAATTGCTTGATTATAACATTCCTATTTTACTACTAACTATGATTGAACATTTTACCTTTTGTATGTTGAAAAAATTGTAGTTTTGGTAAAACAGACAGCTTTTCTTACATAAATCATTTATTACTTTACATTTATTATTAGAATTAGTTAACTAATTATCAGTTAGCTCTGAAGAAGCAAACAGCATGGTTCGCGAAGACAGAAATTATGAACTTTTACTCACGGCATAAACCGGTAACTATTTATCATCTAAATTTAAATGAGTCTGGCCGTGAAAGCATTCGTACTCAGATACTTATTTAAATCCATTTAACGTTTTCTTTGTGCATCAATAATCTCAAATGTCTCGTTCGTACTTAGCAGAGATCGATACTTTCAGGTAAAACACACCTCATATAAAAAATTCAAATTTTTATCGGGTGACGCAAGTAAGTGTTAGTAAATATAATATTCCTATTTTAATTCTAGCTACAGTTGGATACTGCATTTGGAAATTTCACTCAAAATTATTATTGCTATGTATAGACTTGGTAGTATAGGTACTTCAATTTCAATTGTAGGTATGAGAAAAAATAGCGATTTCGATAAAACAGACAGCTTTATGTATATGTATGTCATTTATTATATATTATATAGATACTCTCGCAAGTTATTAGTTTTCTTAGAACGAGGGCCACATAAAGGCAGTCGATTTTTTAATTTGCCCATATTTCTAGCATCTGTTTTACGTCTGTTGTACAACAAGTCGAACTAAAGCCAACCATCCTACATAGATTGCGATTGCCCTGAATGCATTGCCAAGCGACAAGTGTTTGGTATTAATATTATTTTCTAAATCTAAGTACCAATATATTTGAAATTCTATGACGAAAAATAAATGACTGATTAAAAATTAAATGACTTGTATTTCCTTATTAATAATTTATTTAACTCCTATTAATTATTTAGTAGTTGTAACATTGTAAGTAGGTATTGCGGTTGTTGGTTGTTGCACTATAAACCCTCGCGGGAACATACGCTCCTAATTTATAACTCGCTCTTTGCTGTCTTCGTAGAGTCTATCAGGACGGCAAAAACTTATTTCTCGTATTCGGTTTCTAGCCTATTTTGGTCGAAACTCAACAATTCATGTTGCTCACATACACTTCCGCAAGAACATGCTGTCCTAATTTATAAGCGAGTCGTTGCTATCTACGTAGCACCAGCACGGTAAAATTTATTTTTCGTATGGCTTTCGTTTGCCGGGCGCGGCGCCACTACACCTCCCGTGTCAACATGCGATCAATATTTTTGTAGGCCGAAATTGTTCAATATTTGTGATTCCCCTGGCACGTATTCATGCTGCTGCTTCAGACTGTACCATTTGAATTTGATTGGTCGAAGAAAATGATGTGGTGTTTATCCAACAGATGGCTGCACCGTACGACGATAAAATATGTTATTCTCGTCTCATTCACATGTTGAAAAAAGGAACGGTTAAATCACTACAACATTCATATTTTGTTGTCATTTTTTTTTACACAAGTTCATGAAGGCTCAATACAAAATGTTGTGATATTGCTTTCTTGATGTTAGGTTCTGATTTGGAAAAAAAAATAACAAAAATTACCAATTATTGGATTGTTTAGCAAGGGTAAAAAACAAAACAACAACGCAAATGAAAAAAAAGTGGCATTCGTGCCCAGTGTAATACACCTTTATCTATAATTTAATGTATTACACGTGAGTGTTAACACACAATTTAGCTCAGTATGTTTGGTTTTATGTAGTGTTGTTTTGTAGTACGCTACTACCTCTAGTGGTTCCTCTTAAGAAGAGAAAAATCGTTATAATTTTAACGATTTCGTATGGATTTCTGATTATGTTGTTATGATCACTTTTGTTTATATTATGTTGTTATTATTATTTGTTTGTATCCAAAAGTTAATCATTAAAATACCAAACAATAATTCTAACAGGCTCCGAGGTAAAAAAATCTAATTGACTCCACTAGAGGCTAGATAATAGCGAGTAATTTGATAAATATCATCAACAAGTTCATCAATTTAAGAAATCCCGTAAGGCTATCTACACGCGTTGATCAGCAGGCAAAAACAATATCCAAATTCGTAATTATTAGCACTAGAGAAAAACAAGCCTTGAGTTTTTGTACAAAAATAATTAAGTATTATTAAAGTGTAATTAGCTTTATTATTTGTGTATTGGTCTGTAGCCACATAATTTAGTGGACCAGTAGCGTTTTGATATCAAAAGAATAATTATATTCTTTTAAAATCTATTGAATCTATTCTAAACTAAACTTAATCGTAGTGAAGGGTAGTTTGAACTACTACTACTATCATTTGCCGGTAGAATATTGAAGTTATTTTTTTGACATACTAGGTTTGAAAATTCCAACTTAAAACCTATACAGTGTAGCCAACCAAAGAACGAAGTCACGGGGTTTACATTCACCCAGTGTAAGCTTTCATGAAAAAATGAATTGCAATCCATTACTTAATCGGTTCAAAATTACTGCTAGGATGGGCATCAATGGGCATCATTAATCATTTTTTTCGGTAACACGAAATACGTATTACATCATGCATAACAGCAGTTTTTTTTTGTTTTACCCGGACGTGATGTGATGTAAGAACAATTAATTAAAACAAGTTCTTATAATTCTCAATAAATAAAAAACAATTTACAGTACCCAGGAATTTTCAGTTGTTTACATCGTACATCTTGTAAAGCGGTGCTTACGAGTAAATTATTTTTTTATGACACGATTAATGATTCAATTTAACGTAAAGTGTGGAAACCCCCAGAAAATTGTTCTATCAAAATGTAAGTGGTTCAATTTTTATAATTTGAGCGATTAGTCGTATTTTTTGAGAACTAAGTGGTTCTCAAAATAAAATGTTTTATATCTGGTGACCCACGTATGAGTAGTGTTAATAGACATTATTTTAGACATTACATTATTGTATACTTCTGATAATCTAGAGGTAAGTATAACTTCCGGTTTTCCCGGAAATGACCAGTTTATTTGCTTTTAGAGATTAATTTATTTTGAATATTTATTTCAGTCAAATAAGTACTGTACTAATAAATAGGTACTAACAAAAATTACTTTCCTTTAAACTAATATTTTTGTTTGATTTAAAAAGACTTTTCTTTCCATCAAAAAAATTTGGTTGTATACAAGAAGATATTTATTTCTTCCAAAGAAATAGTTTTGCGTTGGCTTAAAAATAGGTTTACTTCCGCCAAAGAAACCATATTTTGATTAAAATAAATATATTTTTATTGCGAATACCTCATCCAACGCCATGTTAGATGGCGCTGTAAACTCTCTCCTCGCAGTTCGGTCATATCTTGAGTATAAATAGTGGACTGGTGAAACCCTACCGGTCAGTTGATGGCATGTGTCTGGCTAAATTGCTAAAAAGGCCGTGTGATCGGCAGTATAGAGCACAGGCGCTGATTCCCAATCAGCGTACACTTTGCTACCCTAACCTTGACTATATGAAGGTCTGGGAAGACCAACCACTGGTCGAGGATTTGTGACATCCGAAAAGACGGTGACACGTGGAGATTTTGCTCTCTCCTGTACCCTCCGAGAAGTTCTAGTCAATAATAAGGTCCACATTAATTCCTTCAACAAACTAATAAATTCTTTATTCAAAGATCTTTAAAATATCGCATTTTAACCCAATGAACAATTTCGTTAATGTAAAAAAATCTGATGTGGCCAGGCACATGACTTTATCATACTATATATAAAATTAATAGTTTAGCTGCATGAGACTCTATTTGTCGAGATCGGCCATGTCTGCATTAAAATAAAACTACTAGAACTAGACAGATATGTCGATTAAAGCTGCGTTCGGATATTGTACTCCGTTGACACCGGGTACACCGTCCAAATGACACTTACGTGTTATTAGGTGTAAAAAGTGTAATGCAATATACGAACGCAGCTTATATTGACAGAAGTTATTGTCAAAACATTAGCGTTTGACACCAAGACTACCTACTGTCATTAGAATAAAAAAATCTGACAAATCCTGGCTACTAGTTTTCATGCAGTACGACCGATCTCGTAGAAATAGAATTTGCTCATGCAGCTAATCTATTGATTGTACCAAAACATGTCATAGTGATAAATTATTCAGAATTTCCTCATCTTTAATTTATTATTTAACTATTTCGACGAAATTCCAGAAATGGCGGCTCATTTGCAAAATCTTTCAAAACTGCTAAGACTAAACCTCCAGTTCCTTTGGACCATCTTCAACAGAAAGCTTTTCAGCTCTAAGTTTGGTTATGAAACTTCTAAATACGAATTTTCGTCCCGATACCTTTAGTAGTTTCTCCGGAATCGTCGCCACAAAAAACGGGTACACACACACAGACATTTTTTTGTACCTTGGTCAAAAATGTTCAGGGGACCCAAAAAGATATATTTCCGCTAAAATCCCAAAAATTTTTTTTGGCATGATTACAATACTTTACATACTGCGTATGATAAAGTAAAAATTATAATTCTTTCGCTAAACACAATCATAATTATTTGAACTAAATAAATCTCGTTCGTTATAAACTTATAATATACAAATTGTATATTTTAACTGAAAACATAAGTTGTTATCCACAAAGAAATATTTCTTTGCCACTATTTCACCACCAGATTTCTTTGAGTCAATACATATTTATTTAAATTAAACAATAACATTCTATCTCTGTAGACCTGCATTTTTACTTTATCATCCGCAGTATGTAAAGTATTGTAATCATGCCAAAAAAATTTTTTGAGATTTTAGCGGAAATATGTCTTTTTGGGTCCCCTGAACATTTTTGACCAAGGTACAAAAAATGTCTGTGTGTGTGTATGTGTGTGTGTGTGTGTGTGTGTGTACCCGTTTTTGTGGCGACGATTCCGGAGAAACTACTAAAGGTGTCGGGACGAAACTTCATATTTAGAAGTTTCATAACCAAACTTAGAGCTGAAAAGCTTTCTGTTGAAAAGGGTCCAAAGGAACTGGTGGTTTACTCATAGCATTTTTCGAAGATTTTGCAAATGAGCCGCTATTTGTGTAATGTCGTCAAAATAGTTAAATAATAAATTAAAGGAGAGGAAATTTTCTATAATTTATGTATATGACATTTTTTGGCAGAATTTATGGTTTAGCTGCATGAGCAAATTCTATTTCATCGAGATCGGTCGTACTGCTTTAAAACTAGTAGCCAGGATATGTCAGATTTTTTTATTCTAATGACAGTAGCTAGTGTCAAACGCTGATGTTTTGAAAATACTACTATCAATATAGGTTGCGTTCGGATATTGAACCCCGTTACACTTTTTACACCCACTAACACGTAAGTGTCATTTGGACGGTGTACCCGGTGTCAACGGAGTACAATATCCGAACGCAGCTTTAATCGAGATATCTGTCTAGTTCTACTATTTTTATTTTAATGCAGACATAGCCGATCTCGATCAAATAGAATCTCATGCAGCTAAACTATTAATTTTATATATAGTATGATAAAGTCATGTGCCTGGCCACATCAGATTTTTTACTTTATCATACGCAGTATGTAAAGTATTGTAATCATGCCAAAAAAATTTTTTGAGATTTTAGCGGAAATATGTCTTTTTGGGTCCCCTGAACATTTTTGACCAAGGTACAAAAAAATGTCTGTGTGTGTGTGTGTATGTGTGTGTGTGTACCCGTTTTTGTGGAGACGATTCCGGAGAAACTACTAATGGTATCGGGACGAAACTTCATATTTAGAAGTTTTATAACCAAACTTAGAGCTGAAAAGCTTTCTGTTGAAAAGGGTCCAAAGGAACTGGTGGTTTACTCATAGCATTTTTCGAAAATTTTGCAAATGAGCCGCTATTTGTGTAATGTCGTCAAAATAGTTAAATAATAAATTAAAGGAGAGGAAATTTTCCATAATTTATGTATATGACATCTTTTGGTAGAATTTATAGTTTAGCCGCATGAGCAAATTCTATTTCATCAAGATCGGGCGTACTGCTTTAAAACTAGTAGCCAGGATATGTCAGATTATTTTGATTCTAATGGCAGTAGCTAGTGTCAAACGCTGATGTCTTGAAAATGCTACTGTCAATATAGGCTGCGTTCGGATATTGAACACCGTTACACTTTTTACACCCAATAACACGTAAGTGTCAGTTGGACGGTGTACCCGCTGTCAACGGAGTACAATATCCGAACGCAGCTTTAATCGAGATATTTGTCTAGTTCTACTAGTTTTATTTTAATGCAGACATAGCCGATCTCGATCAAATAATATCTCATGCACCTAAACTATTAATTTTATATATAGTATGATAAAGTCATGTGCCTGGCCACATCAGATTTTTACTTTATCATATGCAGTATGTAAAGTATTGTAAACATGCCAAAAAAATTTTTTGAGATTTTAGCGGCAATATGTCGTTTTGGGTCCCCTGAACATTTTTGACCAAGGTACAAAAAAATGTCTGTGTGTGTGTGTGTGTACCTGTTTTTGTGGCGACGATTCCGGAGAAACTACTAAAGGTATCGGGACAAAACTTCATATTTAGAAATTTCATAACCAAACTTAGAGCTGAAAAGCTTTCTGTTGAAAAGGGTCCAAAGGAACTGGTGGTTTACTCTTAGCATTTTTCGAATATTTTGTAAATGAGCCGCTATTTGTGTAATGTCGTCAAAATAAATAAATAATAAATTAAAGGAGAGGAAATTTTCTATAATTTATGTATATGACATTTTTTGGTAGAATTTATAGTTTAGCTGCATGAGCAAATTCTATTTCATCGAGATCGGTCGTACTGCTTTAAAACTAGTAGCCAGGATATGTCAGATTTTTTTATTCTAATGACAGTAACTAGTGTCAAACGCTAATGTTTTGAAAATACTACTGTCAATATAGGCTGCGTTCGGATATTGAACACTGTTACACTTTTTACACCCACTAACACGTAAGTGTCATTTGGACGGTGTACCCGGTGTCAACGGAGTACAATATCCGAACGCAGCTTTAATCGAGATATCTGTCTAGTTCTACTAGTTTTATTTTAATGCAGACATAGCCGATCTCGATCAAATAGAATTTCATGCAGCTAAACTATTAATTTTATATATAGTATGATAAAGTCATGTGCCTGGCCACATCAGATTTTTTAATCAGATATGAGAAGTACAATACTGTCATAAAAAATATACGTTATACCGTTATTGGTAAACGGCATTTTACATCCACAATGAACCACAATTAAGGTTTATTTGCTTAAATGGCAAACCCAACGCTGAGCGCGCCGCTTGATCCAAGTGCATTTTGTTGATGTTGCTTGTCAACGAGTCCGGCGGTCTGTAACCAAGCTCCAGTTAGGTACCTGAAGGTTTTTTGATTATTACACCATTATTTTAAAAAATAATGCTAACATGTTATACATTGCGGAAATGAGAAAAGACACGACTATCGGAAAATGCCAAAATTCAACATGGCGCCCATAAGAAAAACAAAAGTTGGCCATGGTTACGCCGCCATCTTTGACGTTATTTCAAATTAAAAAATAACACAGCATTCCTTGTTAAAAAGTCGCTGTAGAATGTTTTTGTTTCAAATGTCTAGCTATATTTGGTTTTGAATAAAAAATTAAAAACGATATCTTAACATTTCAGGTTTTTGCGGATATCTTTAAAATGAAAAATGATAGCTGAAATTTCTTTTCAGATAATTGATCAGCACAAAAATACGAAACTTTGCCAAATTTAAACATAGCCTCTATCTCCACTAATAAGCGAGATCCCCATGGTGAGCCTCGAAATTGAATCACCCGGTATGTAGCATCATTAAGAACTGTGTGACAATATTATTGCTTTTGAATTGATATGATTTATTTGAATTTTAGTAATTTTGAATTTTAATAATTTTGAATTTTTAATAACAAAATGTATATACATAATTTATAAGAAAATAGCAATCGTTTTCGTATTTGTATAATAAATCAATACAAAAAGTTTTGCAGTCTAAAATCGATAAAAATTTATGACACACGTGTCACTTTTCAGTAAAACCTATTCGAAACATATTCTGGCGATGTCGCATTTAACCAATTCGCATGTTATTGCAAATGTTGAACTATAAACATTAATGTTTCCAGGAATGCAATAGAATTTCGTTGAAATTGTCAATCACTACGCAGCTACACCGTGTTTAAAAAGGTGGACGGTTTTCACAAAAAGGTGCGTTTTAAAATTTATGGCGCTACCTCTTATTATTTTATTATAGTTGTAATTTCATAATTTGCAGTTGTCACATTAACACGTTCATACCCGTCATTAAAAAAATTAAAACGTAGTATCCATATTTTAAAAACATGTTTTTTAATGATTTAAAAGTTTATTAACCATCGCCATGGCAATTGCGTATTTATTTTCGGCAATTGTTGTAAATTATAATGTGTTTTGTCTATAACAAATGATGCGTTTGTAATTTGTCATTACTGATGTTCCTTTTATGTTTTTCTCGAGGAATGGCAATCCATATTAGATAAACGATGTTCCGAACAAAAACGAATATAATCCAGATGTCGACACATCTGTTTTGATAAATTGCCCTTTCACTGTGAAAATCGTTCGTATTATGAGAAATAATTCCTTGGCAGCTTGTCCAAGTTTTGAAGAAAATGTCGTTTAAAAGTCGATTTATTCTGGCATTCCGGAGACTTAGTTATTAAGAAAAAACAGTTTGTTTATATTTTTAGGTAAGATTAAAGTTACTTCGAACCTCGGTCTGTATGATAAAGGTCAAGCGAAAGAAAAGAAAAGTTTTCTTATCGTGTGAAGCGAAACGAAATTCTACTTCGACGTGAGCTTTCAACACAAAACAAAGTAAACTTCGATCAAGTTAAAACAAGAGTTTCAATCTAATTTATACCTGGAGATGGTCTGTATGAATTATCTGTGGGAATTGTTCCATATGGCCTTAACACAACACATAATATACAGAATACAGAGTTATTGGTTAGTAAACGTATTCCTTTAAACGTTATAGTAAAGGTCATTGGCAAGTTATTTCACGCCAAATGCTCTTCATTATTTTTCAAAATCTATTAGTGTAATTTTAGTATTTATATGTTGTATCTAAATTATTTTATCAATGTTACAACTCTTAGTTTGTTCTAAGTTACACTTAAAAATGTAAATTAATAACGTAAAACAAAATGAATTCACGTATGAAAGCCAACTAAAGATGACAAATGAATTTAGGTGTCAATTTTCGTTGATTAGAAACATCATTAGAAGTAAAATGAGGCAACTTAGTGAAGTGCAAGTTGCTCGTGCTGTCGCCCTTATTCAGCATGGCCACTCTATTCGACATGTTAGCAGGGACCTTCGAGTTTCCCCTTCTGTTATTCAGCCTTTATGGAATCGGTTTCGGGAGACTGGGAAGTATGTTAGAAGAGCTGGACAAGGTCGAAATCAAAAAACTACTCAAAATCATTTCTTGTCCTTTCCTCTCTACGTCAGCGTACTGCCACAGCACGAGACCTCCTAAACGACCTAAGACGAGCACATGGAATACAAATTTCTGATCAAACTGTTAGTATATACAGTGTGTATCAGCCAAATGGAATAAATTCGATAATAAATAAATGGGGGCGTGTTTGAAAAAACGCTCGGACACGTCGATTTGTATTTGTGGTTGCGCATTTTTTTCAGTAAAAACTGTTTATACAGGGTGTCTCGTGTAACAATGGCCAATACTAACTTTCTTATTTTAAATGGAACACCCTGTATATTATTCAATTTTTGGATTCCTCAGTAAATTCTAGACATTTTATGTACAATGTCCTATACCTATCTTCAATTGTTTCGGAAAAATTAAGTGTTCAGATTTATTTCAAAAATTATCATTAAAAAATAAAGTTAGTTGATTACAGAAATTCGATACAACACACTCAATACTTATTTAACATTTAGGTATTGATAACGATAAAGTAACCAAAAACTATTGGCAAAAGCCATTTCAGTGTTCTTTTTATGTACTGATGAAATGAAAACCAAGCTGCCCTAGCCTTAATAAAGTGTTGTCTAACTGCATGACAGGAGCTGTCAGTGTTATAGTTATGGTTATAGTCTTTTGAATTTCATTAACTGTACATCATAAAAACGGTTCATTTAACAGAAATGCACAAAATAACCATTCTACAAATGATTGGTTATGGAGATAATACACGGACACAAATAGAAGTTGCTAGGTTATTTCAAGAAAAATTTCCCAATTTGCCGCCTATATCCCAAGGGACGATTAGTAAAATAGAGAAGCAGTTTCGCGAGCTTGGACATGTAAGGCAGATAATAAAATCAGCTGGCAATGCAACAAGTAAGGATACCAAATTGGATATTATGCTTGAGTTTGAGGAAAACCCACACACTTCTACTCGACAAGCAGCCACAACGTTCAATGTTAGTCATTCAACGATTTTTAGAACATTAAAAGAAAATAAAATGCAACCCTATAAAATGATACCAACTCACGAGCTCATGGAAGATGACTTTGATAGGAGAACATATTTTTGCGAAGAAATGATGGCAATGTTAGATAACAATGTCATCCAATTAGAGCATGTTTTGTTTTCTGATGAGTGCACCTTTACGCTTCACGGTCATGCTAATCGTCAAAATTGCCGCTATTGGTCTAGGGAAAATCCACACTGGATGAGAGAAGAACATACGCAATACCCTCAAAAGGTTAACGTTTGGGCAAGAATTGTTGGAGATAATATCGTAGGTCCCTTTTTTATTGATGGCAGTTTGGATGGCAATAATTATTTAGCACTGCTCCAAAATAATGTCTTGCCAACTTTGACAAACTTATATGCTGATCCAGCAAACCCACAAGTTCCAGCGAATATGATATGGTTTCAGCAAGATGGAGCACCGCCCCATTACCGAATCAATGTCCGGCAGTACCTCAACCGAATGTTTACCAATCGGTGGATAGGCAGGCGAGGATCGATTGAATGGCCAGCACGATCCCCTGATCTGACGGCATTAGATTACTTCTTATGGGGACATGTCAAAAGTATTGTATACAAAACATTTGAAGTATACCAAATTTGATTTGCCTAGAACTATAATTTAAAAAGTTACAGGTTTCGAAGGAAGTGTTCCCTAATTTTTTTTAGCGGTGTATATTTAATGAGATGTATCAGAGAGTTCGAATAAATAATAATAATAATTTTTCGTACTAATATCATGAATGCGTAACTTGCATTTGAATTTGTTAAATAATCGTTGCCCGTTATTCATTTGTAGATGATTTTTTTAGGAACTTTTGATTTATCGACAATTGCTACGCCTTAAAGAACCATTGACACAGAAAAACAACTTCGAAAATATTAATTATTTTTGATGTATCTGGTTATGACTTCATAAGTAACGTTTTCTTAAAAAATAGTAAGAATTAGCATATCTCGAAAACTATTAACTTTTGGATCATACATTTGGGGTGAAATAACTTGCAAATAACGTGTTTAAAGGAATAAATAATATAAAAAGTAATAAGTGTAAATTAAAATTTGATACATCAAGAAAAATAACGGTGTGTTTTATAGAAAAAAAAATACTTTCTTTGATTAATGCTCTTCGATCAACTTGCATGCAAATAAATGCAAATCAGGCATGACAAATGTGCAGTAGGCAGCGTAAATTACTAGCGTAGTTTGTCATTATGTACAATACAGGTAATTTATGATTATTGTTGTGATAAACTACACTATATAGAAACAGTAAATCAATGTGAAACGATATTAGTATAAATTGTCTCTACTACAAAGCAATGTACTGTTTTTTGTGTTAAACGACGAAAAATGGCAAATTTATTGTCCCTGAAAAATATGGTGTGTCTTACAATTAAAGAAAACAATAACAAGTTGCTAAAAATTTACAATTTTTGAGATATCCGTCTAGAAAATATCGTCCGTCAGAAGGTTAAGAAATGTCTTATCTCACCTTTTAATACATTTTGACCCCACTTTTATCAGTGCGTTTTTTACATTTTGACCCCACTTTTATCTTTGCGTTTTGTGATAGAATTTTTTGGAGTCTGGATTTGTCGTCAGTGCAAAACCCTTTTATCAAACTTGATAATTTGGAGGAATTATTTCTTAAAATGTGTTATATTCAACTTTTATGTTGATAGATTTTTATTAATTTTAATTGAACATTGTATTAAATAACAACGTATGATTAATTCATAGTACATTACATTACAAGAGCTGTAACTAGCATATTACCTACGAGTGGAAAGTTAACATACGAGCCGCGAAGCGGCGAGTTTTTGTTATTTTTCACGAGCACATAATATGCGTTACAGCTCGAGTATTGTACATATTTTTACCTACGACCGACAATTACAGATCCAATCACTTACTTTAAATAAAGGAGAAATATTGCGATAGAAGTAGATGTATTAGGTTAGGTTAGTATATTTGATAGTTCAACAAAAATGTATTTTATCTATTGCTAGTTATGTTGTGACAAGAGGGAAATTATAATCAAATAGGAAAATATGGATCTACATTTGCGTTGTGATGACATTATGTCGTGCGTTAACGATACAAAAGCACAACCAAAAGCACGTGTTTGTTATAAGCTATATACGAGTGAAGCAGTTCGTGACGTAAGCGTCATTTATACATACGGTTGTAGGTAAAATTTAAAACGTTTCTTACTAGTATAGAATGTTCATTAATATTATTCTACAATCTGGGATAATTGTAAATTTTACGGTTTGCCGGACAAGTTACTATAATTGCATTTTGTCGTGTATATCTGTATGTGCTAATGGAAAATACAATTAACTCATGATTAGCATTAAACAAAACAATATCAGCTTAAAATAGCTACTGCATATGTACAAATGGTACTGTTAGTTCAATATCCATAGTATTAAATGTGTTCCTACGCTGGACAACACACGTTTTAATGCCTTTGTGGAAATATCCAGGGCCGGCTGACGGCCCTCGGAAAAAACCTCGACCCTTCAACATATTTTATAGTTAATAGTTTCCATCCATAAAAAATTACTTTATGGTTTGTTTATTTACTACTAGATGTTCGATGTTGTAAAATTCTTTTCTGTTATAGGCATTCCCTCTCAATAATTGAGTTAATTTCAACTAATGTTTGCTTTGCTACACTGCTCAACAAAATTAGGGGAACACGTTTTTCGAAAGCTGTAACTTTTTAAATAATAGTTCTAGGCAAATCAAATTTGGTATACTTCAACGGCATATATTTAAGTAAAGAAAATTACGAAAACAATGTTACAACTCTTATTACTTCTAAAGTTACACTTAAAAATGTGTATAAAAATGTTAATAACGCAAAACAAAATGGAAATGACTCTAGTATCGATGACAGTCGGGTTTTCTGTGGATTTGTGAGGTTTAATACAGTGTATGCCCTCCACGAGCACGAATCACTTCCTCACACCTGCGTGGAATGCTTCGCACTAGTCTGCGAAGACATTCTTGGGATATGCTTTCCCACTCCTCAATCAGTGCTTGTGTCAGTTTCTGTATGATTAGCGCGGTTGCGAATACGTCGGTCAAGCTGATTCCACACGTGTTCAAAAGGATTCAGGTCAGAACCAGTGTTGCCATTTCGGTAGATTTTCCACTAGATCTGGTGCATTTGACTTATGATTTAGTGACAAAAAATCGCATTTGGTGACCTAGTAGAATTTCTGGTGAAATTATTTTTAACCTAAATGAAAATCTGCTGAAACATGGCTGAAACGTATGACAGTAAAAATGGGTGCTATCTGAGTTTTCAAAGTTAGTATAGGGGCAAGTTTTATATAGGAAAGAGTTGAAGCTACTTGGTGATCTATACGCATGTTTTTGTGCTATACCTAGCGAACCTATATATTCATGGTATTTATAATAACCTATATAACCATACCGTTTGATTATTTGTATAGGACATAGGTGATATAGGTTGTTCGTTGCAATTGCTGAAAAGGTTAGTTTATTTAGCTTTTAGATGGGAAAACTTCAACAAAAATTTAGACCAATCTGACTAAGACCCTTTATTAAAGGATTGGCTTGTTCCCTAGAATACACAGCAGGTATTAAAGCAAAATGTAAGTTGTGTCATAGTTTGTTGACCAATAGATATGGCGACTTAAAAAAGCATAGCGAGGGAAAGAGGCATCAGTAGAATGCAAATTTAATAGTTGGAGGTTCACCTTAGCCAAGAATTAATTTTGCATCAAGTAATCCAGAAATTAAAGCCGTCAAGCTTACAGAAGCTCGACTGTGTTTGTATATGGTGAATTTTTGGTAACGTTTTAGTGACAACAGCACTTTCAAATATGGCAACACTGGTCAGGACGCCGGCCATTCCATGACCTGAATTCCACATTCTTGTAAAAAGTTTCTGGTCATGTCGGCGCTATGTTGCTTTGCATTGTCCTGCATTAGGATGAAATTTTGACCGACCCCATATGCAGCAGGCACCACGTGGGCCTCCAAGATGTTTTCGATGTAATTCATGACATTCAGTCTACCAGGAACCACAACAAGATCAGTTCTGTTGTCTATACTGATTCCAGCCCAAACCATCACAGATCCATGACCAAATCTATCCACTTCCTGTATAGTAGCGGCTGCGTAGCGTTCACCAGGACGTCTATATACACGTACTCGATCGTCGCAACGAGTTAAACGAAATCTGGACTCGTCTGTAAACAGTACAGTGATGAAGTTGCCAATCTCTGTGATCTAGAGCAAACCTCATTCGCGCTGCTTAGTGATGCTGCGTAAGGCGTGGTGCGCGGATAGGTCTTATTGGTTTCAAATTCGCTTCTTAATCTGCTTTTAACAGTTTGATCAGAAATTTCTATTCCATGTGCTCGTCTTAGGTCGTTTAGGAGGTCTCGTGCTGTGGTAGTACGCTGACGTAGAGAGGAAAGGACAAGAAATCGGTCTTGATTTTGTGAAACGTGTATGTCGATTTCTTCATTAATGTACTTTGTTTCTAGCATGGGACACACTGTAATTTGCTATTAAAAATTGTTATATTAATATTGTCCGGCCCTGATATACCTACCATCCTTCAGTTATTTCAAAGTTATTGACTGGGTGGATTTATTTGCTAGGCCTTGAATCGTTTTACAACAGGAATATGTCACTGACGTTAAATTATAATTGTGTATGCAGGTACAACTGAGAAGATATACTATTACATATAATCGTAAATAGCTTTTATTGTTTGCGTTCAACTGCATGTAAGGCCAATGGAAGTTAATGGTCTGCGCACAAATAATGATGTTTCTTAATTTGCGTGGTGGTTTAATTTATCACCAACTTATTAATACTTTAATGATCAACACTATTTAGTGGAAAATACCATTTATATACCCAATTTTATTGTGCATTTTCGTATAGAATAGGAAATGTTTGGGAGATGTTTTTTCAGCTTCCTAGAAGAAATAAATCATTTTCTAATTATGTACTTACTACCTCACGCCATATATATTATATATTATGAAGTTCGTAATTACGACCAAATTTTTTTAGAAAAGTTTTTCATGCTAATAATTGCTTAAATTGATAATATACCTACATCGTACAATTTTTTTTTAATAATGAAGATAATGCTTTAATTTAAAGCAAATTAGTATAGGTGTATTTTTAATTGAGTAACACACATTAAGTTGGTGTATATGTAAATTAAATAAAATTGATGAAAATTGAATTGCTGTAATGATCAAACATGCGTCACCATATATCACTAATTACCATTATTTCATTTAATTTCAACAAGTTTCTGTCACATTAAAAATTAAATAAAGCTTTTTATATCCATATGATAGATTCATTACCAGCACTTCCTCTAATATGTAATCAAATTCTGACGTAATATTCCTAGAATCAATTGCCATACATCGTAATTGATAATAGGTGCATTATTTCTACTTGTTTAATGATAAAGACTGTTGATAGTTCAACTAAAATAGAACTTAATAGAACAGATATCGCTCAATGGATAAAGGCAAATTGTTTATAGGAGAATTACTATATACTACTCGTTCACAGGATTCTTGTCTATGATCAAAGTCAATTTCTGCTAATCCATGGACCAGTTCAACCTTATTGTTGTTATTAAAAGAATAATGGAAAAGTCTAAAAATAACTTCTTCATACACCTTTTAAACTTTTGCTCTATCGCAAATATTAACGGAGTTATCGATATTAAAAGCTTCTTAATTACAAACCTGTATAATAATTCTATACGTCTACGGAGTTTATTTTCACGTAAACTAATGGCAAACTTGTGCCACTCCCAAGTAGAAGAAGAACGAGCATTCAAAGGTGACATCTTTGGTCGTCAACTTCTACGGCTTTTGCAACGGTATCCTACCAGTGGCGTCCAATTGGCCAAGCACTAGCCATTACACTTGCCATCAAATCAATAGCAACTGCATCGCTGTATCGTAGAAGTCATTCATTCTATCGACTAACATACTTCCTGTGAACTGTGAAGTGCTGATGAAGTAAAATTACCTAGCATTGAAATTTGTATGATAATTGGCCACTGGAGGCTGAGGTTAACAAGCTAACGGTTTATAACAGAAATGCGTGGATACTGCCTACGCATCCTGATGCATTTTGGTTCTTAAAATGCAAGCAACGCACTGATTAGATGAGGGGAACGGCGCGGTATCGTTCTTTGGCGGCGAAGATCAAAGGGGCCGTGCGGTGTCGACTGGCGCCGAACCGTTTCCTAATAATTTTGTGTATGTGACTATCGCATGTTCTGAAATGCTTATCTTGTATATTTTAAATACAAATACAATTCCACAAAACGATACAGTGATACAAATTAATTAATTGCTTTATTATAACATTCCTATTTTACTACTAACTATGGTTGAACATTTTACCTTTTGTATGTTGAAAAAAATTGTAGTTTTGGTAAAACAGACAGCTTTTCTTACATAAATCATTTATTGCTTTACATTTATTATTAGAATTAGTAACTAATTATCAGTTAGCTCCGAAGAAGCGAACAGCATGGTTCGAGAAGACAGTAATTATAAATTTTTACTCACGGCATAAACCGGTAACTATTTATCATCTAAATTTAAATGACTCTGGCCGTGAAAGCATTCGGACTCAGATACTTATTTAAATCCATTTAACGTTTTCTTTGTGCATCAATAATCTCGAATGTCTCGTTCGTACTTAGCAGAGATCGATACTTTCAGGTAAAACACGCGGGCCACATAAAGGCAGTTGATTTTTTAATTTGCCCATATTTCTAGCGTCTGTTCTACGTCTGTTGTACAACAAGTAGAACTAAAGCCAACCATCCTACATAGATTGCGATTGCCCTGAATGCATTGCCAAGCGACAAGTGTTTGGTATTAATATTATTTTCTAAACCTAAATACCAATATATTTGAAATTCTATGACGAAAAATAAATGACTGATTAAAAATTAAATTACTTGTATTTCCTTAGTAATAATTTATTTAACTCCTATTAATTATTTACTAGTTGTAACATTGTAAGTAGGTATTGCGGTACTGCAATATAAACCCTCGCGGGAACATGCGCTCCTAATCTATAACTCGCTCTTTGCTGGCAAAAAATTATTTCTCGTATTCGGTTTCTAACCTATTTTGGTCGAAATTCAACAATTCATGTTGATCACATACACTTCCGCAAGAACATGCTGTCCTAATTTATAAGCGAGTCGTTGCTATCTACGTAGCACCAGCACGGTAAAATTTATTTTTCATATGCCTTTCGTTTCCGGGCGCGGCGCCGCAACACCTCCCGTGTCAACATGCGATCAATATTTTTGTTAGGCCGAAATTGCTCAATATTTGTGATTCCCCTGGCTACGTATTCATGCTGCTGCTTCAGACTGTACCATTTGAATTTGATTGGTCGAAGAAAATGATGTGGTGTTTATCCAACAGATGGCTGCACCGTACGACTATAAAATATGTTATTCTCGTCTCATTCACATGTTCAAAAAACCAACGGTTAAATCATTACAACATTCATATTTTGTTGTCATTTTTTTACACAAGTTCCTGAAGGCTCAATACAAAATGTTGTAATATTGCTTTTTTGATGTTTGGTTCGGATTTGGAAAAAAAATAACAAAGATTACCAATTATTGGCTTCTTTAGCAAGGGTAAAAAACAAAACAACAACGCAAATTAAAAAAAGTGGCATTCGTACCCGGTGTAATACACCTTTATCTATAATTTAATGTATTACACGTGATTATTAACACACAATTAAGCTCAGGATGTTTGGTTTTATGTAGTGTTGTTTTGTAGTACGCTACTACCTCTAGTGATTCCTCTTAATACACAATATTTTAGCCCACCATTCAACAAAATGCATATAGAAGTCTGCTCCTCATTTAATCTAACGAAGGAGTTGCTAGTTTAGTAGTATCCATCTTGAACAGCACTAATGCATCCCCTTTGTTACAGCAGCGCATGTCATTCTCGAAATACAACGTCAACTGCTTCAGCGACACCTACACCGGCTTGCCATCACCCGTCTCCATCCGCCGTCCGCGGCTCAACTCCGTCTTCGTAGGTAGTTCAACGATGGCCTTCATGAACACGCCACCACGACGCGCCAAGTCAGCCATCGACATCCAACACCTGATCATCAACGAGAAAAGCAAACGCGCCTCAATATCCGGTTTCAACTCCATGCTGCCCATGACCACCATCCACAGGGAGCGAAAACCCTCAATAACCATCGACAGGCCAATACCTTTGCACGGCAGGAGAAGACCATCAGCCGTCATAGATAGACCAATGCTTGCGCATTACCACCACGGTAGGAACAGGCGGACTTCTTGTTTTATCGACAGGAGGCATAAAAACTTTATTAGCTTTGACCAATCCGAGAGGAAATTGTCCATAACCATAGAAAAGGCTCCACATTCAGAACCGCCGAGTGTTAGTTTTGATACCACGCCTTCCATTTCGTTTGATTCGCCGACTGTTATCGTGGAGCATGCTGAGATAAACCATTGTAATCGACATGGTAAATCCAGCAATTCACCGAAAACTTCAAAGAGTTTTGAGCATCCTCCTTTGAAGATTGACAAGCTGGTTGCTCCTAGGATGTCTACGAGTCTGGACGTCCAAGCTTCTGGTGGTGAGAAGACTTCGACTAATTCATCAGTTAGCTCAGCAAGGACTTCAATAAACATCGAAACACCTAGTTTAGACAAGGAATCGACGTCTGCGTCAACTGGGACGAATGACCATTCGGCTGTTGTGTCGTTTGAGGATGCAGCGCCTCTCTTGGAAGACCTGAAAAGCTCGGACGTATGATCGGAGGTGTAAGTGATCGTCCTTGCTCGGTGGTATCAAAATTTAGAGATATATTTATGAATATAGGTTATTTTGTGATACGAAAACAACAGTAACGAATGTACTGCGGTCTGTACGAATCGTCCGCTGAGATTGGTTCGGTTGGGAGGTCAGGTCGAAAAAAGCTCAAATGTTAAGATATTCATTAGATTTTGTAACTATTAGCTAGTTCTAAAGTGCAAACGGTATGACCAAATAGCTAATGCAAATTGTTTTGAAAGGTTTTATAAATTAAAATAGAAAATATGTGCAAATAAATGAAAACCATAAAAATGAACCCAGTATTCGTAGGTACATTGTTTATCACTGTTGTTTACTAGCTTGGAAGTCATTTAAACTTGTCGCTGTTAAACAATCATCAAACAAGCATCTCTCGTTTTGTTTCTTGATAGTTTAAAAAATATCTTGACCAATGTTGTTAGAAGCAAGGAAATCGAAAAAATTATTGACCTAATGATCAAAGTCTGCGTACACGTCAAAGTCAGTGAATGGACTACTCACTTCCGGAAAAACCGGAAGTCATATTAACCTCAAGAGTATCCCGAAGAATGGCATTTATTGTCTATTAACCCGGTATAATAATACTTTGTGGACCATAAAAGAAGCGGTGCAAATTTTTAGTTACTCATGGATAATATTATTGCTGTAATACAATAATATTTAGTCACTTCAAAGATTTCTTTAAAAAGACGAATTGTTTATAGTGTGAAGATTGATAAGTAATTATTCGATAATTAAAAAATAATAATAATCCATACAGTTTTAAGTTTAGATATCAAAATATTTTACGTATGTCGAATTTCTTAATTACTCAAAAATACAATAATTAAAACTAATTAACTATCATGACCAGCAGCAAAAAGAAACGATTTTAACCCGATTCTTGTACGCTTTTGTTTTGTAGAATCTGAAGGCAAAAATATGAAAATGGTGTTTCAACATCAACAACATTTTTTTTCTCCGCAAAACTATTTTTTAGAAATTAAACGTCATTTTGACTAAAATGTTTTATCTGGATTTATTTGGTTTTCAATTCCTTAAGAAGTTACAGCCGTTTGAAATATTAACAAAACAAACAAAAATAATAAATACATTTCAAACGAAAAAAATCTGATGTGGCCAGGCACATGACTTTATCATACTATATATATAAAATTAATAGTTTAGCTGCATGAGATATTATTTGATCGAGATCGGCTATGTCTGCATTAGAATAAAACTAGTAGACCTAGACAGATATGTCCATTAAAGCTGCGTTCGGATATTGTACTCCGTTGATACCGGGTACACCGTCCAAATGACACGTGTTATTGGGTGTAGAAAGTGTGAAGGTGCGTTCCGACTGGTGGCAATGATTGGTAATGGCGGTGGTAGCAGACGAAATTATAGTGTTTCTCACATGTCGTGATGGTGACACATATTAGTTTGCATGTACATAAACTTGAGTCACTAGCAAATTCTATTAGAAATACTATAATGGCGTCTACTACCACTGCCATTAGCACTAATTAAAACGCACCTTAACGCTGTACAATATCCGAACGTAGCTTGTATTGACAGTAGTATTGTCAAAGCATTAGCGTTTGACACCATCTACACCGTCATTAAAATCACATCTGACATTTAATCTGACATATCCTGGCTACTAGTTTTAATGCAGTTCGACCGATCTCGATGAAATAGAATTTGCTCATGCAGCTAAACTATTGATTGTACCAAAAAATGTCCATAGTCATAAATTATTCAGAATTTCCTCTAGTTTAATTTATTATTTAACTATTTCGACGAAATTCCAGAAATGCCGGCTAATTTACAAAATCTTTCAAAAATGCTAACACTAAACCTCCAGTTCCTTTGGACCCTTTTTAACAGAAAGCTTTTCAGCTCTAAGTTTGGCCATGAAACTTCTAAATATGAAGTTTCGTCCCGATACCTTTAGTAGTTTCTCCGGAATCGTCGCCACAAAAAATGGGTACACACACACACACACACACACACACACACACACACACACACACACACACACACACACACACACACACACACACACACACACACACACACACACACACACACACACACACACACACACACACACACACACACACACACACACACACACACACACACACACACACACACACACACACACACACACACACACACACACACACACACACACACACACACACACACACACACACACACACACACACACACACACACACACACACACACACACACACACACACACACACACACACACACACACACACACACACACACACACACACACACACACACACACACACACACACACACACACACACACACACACACACACACACACACACACACACACACACACACACACACACACACACACACACACACACACACACACACACACACACACACACACACACACACACACACACACACACACACACACACACACACACACACACACACACACACACACACACACACACACACACACACACACACACACACACACACACACACACACACACACACACACACACACACACACACACACACACACACACACACACACACACACACACACACACACACACACACACACACACACACACACACACACACACACACACACACACACACACACACACACACACACACACACACACACACACACACACACACACACACACACACACACACACACACACACACACACACACACACACACACACACACACACACACACACACACACACACACACACACACACACACACACACACACACACACACACACACACACACACACACACACACACACACACACACACACACACACACACACACACACACACACACACACACACACACACACACACACACACACACACACACACACACACACACACACACACACACACACACACACACACACACACACACACACACACACACACACACACACACACACACACACACACACACACACACACACACACACACACACACACACACACACACACACACACACACACACACACACACACACACACACACACACACACACACACACACACACACACACACACACACACACACACACACACACACACACACACACACACACACACACACACACACACACACACACACACACACACACACACACACACACACACACACACACACACACACACACACACACACACACACACACACACACACACACACACACACACACACACACACACACACACACACACACACACACACACACACACACACACACACACACACACACACACACACACACACACACACACACACACACACACACACACACACACACACACACACACACACACACACACACACACACACACACACACACACACACACACACACACACACACACACACACACACACACACACACACACACACACACACACACACACACACACACACACACACACACACACACACACACACACACACACACACACACACACACACACACACACACACACACACACACACACACACACACACACACACACACACACACACACACACACACACACACACACACACACACACACACCACACACACACACACACACACACACACACACACACACACACACACACACACACACACACACACACACACACACACACACACACACACACACACACACACACACACACACACACACACACACACACACACACACACACACACACACACACACACACACACACACACACACACACACACACACACACACACACACACACACACACACACACACACACACACACACACACACACACACACACACACACACACACACACACACACACACACACACACACACACACACACACACACACACACACACACACACACACACACACACACACACACACACACACACACACACACACACACACACACACACACACACACACACACACACACACACACACACACACACACACACACACACACACACACACACACACACACACACACACACACACACACACACACACACACACACACACACACACACACACACACACACACACACACACACACACACACACACACACACACACACACACACACACACACACACACACACACACACACACACACACACACACACACACACACACACACACACACACACACACACACACACACACACACACACACACACACACACACACACACACACACACACACACACACACACACACACACACACACACACACACACACACACACACACACACACACACACACACACACACACACACACACACACACACACACACACACACACACACACACACACACACACACACACACACACACACACACACACACACACACACACACACACACACACACACACACACACACACACACACACACACACACACACACACACACACACACACACACACACACACACACACACACACACACACACACACACACACACACACACACACACACACACACACACACACACACACACACACACACCACACACACACACACACACACACACACACACACACACACACACACACACACACACACACACACACACACACACACACACACACACACACACACACACACACACACACACACACACACACACACACACACACACACACACACACACACACACACACACACACACCACACACACACACACACACACACACACACACACACACACACACACACACACACACACACACACACACACACACACACACACACACACACACACACACACACACACACACACACACACACACACACACACACACACACACACACACACACACACACACACACACACACACACACACACACACACACACACACACAACACACACACACACACACACACACACACACACACACACACACACACACACACACACACACACACACACACACACACACACACACACACACACACACACACACACACACACACACACACACACACACACACACACACACACACACACACACACACACACACACACACACACACACACACACACACACACACACACACACACACACACACACACACACACACACACACACACACACACACACACACACACACACACACACACACACACACACACACACACACACACACACACACACACACACACACACACACACACACACACACACACACACACACACACACACACACACACACACACACACACACACACACACACACACACACACACACACACACACACACACACACACACACACACACACACACACACACACACACACACACAACACACACACACACACACACACACACACACACACACACACACACACACACACACACACACACACACACACACACACACACACACACACACACACACACACACACACACACACACACACACACACACACACACACACACACACACACACACACACACACACACACACACACACACACACACACACACACACACACACACACACACCACACACACACACACACACACACACACACACACACACACACACACACACACACACACACACACACACACACACACACACACACACACACACACACACACAACACACACACACACACACACACACACACACACACACACACACACACACACACACACACACACACACACACACACACACACACACACACACACACACACACACACACACACACACACACACACACACACCACACACACACACACACACACACACACACACACACACACACACACACACACACACACACACACACACACACACACACACACACACACACACACACACACACACACACACACACACACACACACACACACACACACACACACACACACACACACACACACACACACACACACACACACACACCCACATCCACACACACAGACATTTTTTTGTACCTTGGTCAAAAATGTTCAGGGGACCCAAAAAGACATATTTCCGCTAAAATCTCAAAAAATTTTTTTGGCACGATTACAATACTTTACATACTACGTATGATAAAGTAAAAATACATAAAAAATTGTTTTCTTTTTCTAAAAAGGTTATGTAATTTCCATGCAAATGTTTCATATGAACTTATTGGTTTTCTCAATTCCTTAAGAAGATGGAGCCATTAAAAATACGGATTTGCTAATATTTCAAATGGCTCTAACTTTTCAATGAATTGAAAAAGTCGATATGAAACTTTTAACTCAGTATTACAAATACTACTTGAAAAAAAGTTTGCAGAAAGAAAAGTGGGCACCCTGTACTTCAGATCTAGATTCTGCAAAAAACAAAGATTGGATTTAGAAAAGTATTAACCATTCAAGACAAATGTGCCGTCATTAATAGATTAGAAAATGGAGAAAAAAATGTCGCTATCTGCACGTCTTTTAACTTGGCACAGTCGCAAAACGACAATTTGGAGAAATAGAGAAAAAATAAAAGCCGCTTGTGATGAACATCCCGTAAAAAATAAAAACATGCGTCAATCTACACACGGCCTGCACAAACCTATCTAATACAGAGAGCTATAATCGGTTGTGAAAAATAATCGACTACATAAAAATGTAAAATGACTGATTATTTCCTTTAACTGATATTATTTGTTATCTTATTGTAAGAAGAATTATTTTTATTTGTTTATTTGTACGAGTATAAATAATAATTGGATGAATAAATCTGATTACTGCGAACATATTTTGAATAAATTCCAATTTTTTCGATTTGAAATCAAAATTTAGCCAGTCGGATATAGCGTCCAAATTCCGCGGTCCCTTCGCGGACGTTATATACGACTTCCACTGCATTGTATTTTTAACAAATTAAATAATTAGTAGTCTGTGAAATTGTCTAGTATCTAGATTCCATAGTTTAACAATTATTTTTTTATTAAGCAAAATTGTGACAGTTGAAAAAATATAAATTATTTTTTATTTAGTTTTTCCTTAACTCTCACAGCCGGAAAATTAATATGTATCTTTTGTTTGGTTTTGGTAAAAATATAATTGTTTCATTTTCTCTTATACCAACATTCTGACACCGCTTTTTTTTTTTTAAATTTTTTAATTAAAAAAGCTGTGAAGTTGGACGTTGTTTAGTAGATTTTAGACAAATTTTACTATTTTTGTTTTAGCAGCGTATTTTGGAACTAAAATCAACACCTTTTTTATTGAACCAAAATTGTGACAGTTGTCCATTTTGTCTTAGCAGTACGTACTATCGTGGCCGAATATTATGTCCCTTCTTTTGATGTCGATTTTCTCGCCAATCTAGGGGCGAAAAAATTTGAACAAATTCTTGTCCTGTCCTTGATTAATATACTACAACGCATACAAATTAAAAAGCTGTATATATTGGCGTTTGCCCGATTTTTCCAAATTAAGAAGAATTGGCGCTGTTTTTGACCCATAAATTTCAGTCGTTTAACTTTAGCAATTAATTACTCCAGAAATAATCCATAGATTTCAACGAACTAAAAAGTAAAAATCACCTGCGGAATGGTAGCTTTCAATGTGCATTTTTGTAAAATGATCGGAGTAGTGGTTAACCCACAAAAAGCTATATTATGCAATGCCAGCAATTTCGTTATTAGAAGAGCTAGGATGAAGTGTCGATCATAGGCTACATAATAAATCATATACCTATTTACAGTTTATTACAGAATCATTGTTTATCTTGAATTTTCCCTACATAAGATCGTGTTGAAGCATCTCATGATCGCCGCAATTGACGCGGCGGTCTTTGGTCTTCGGGGTGATGCGGGGGAAGGGATCGACAGCGACGCTGCCGGTAGTGGGAGATCGCACGGGCTCAAAAGTTACTCCGAGAACCGTGTTTACGGACACAATATAACGACCTATCAGTTTAATACGCTCAGAGCTGCCATTTGTAATATATGTAATATATCAAGTTGTATATGTTATATTGTTTTTGCCTGTATTTAAATATTACTATTAAATAAACACAAAAACGAAGTCAGGCGGAGTCACGCGCAAAACGTTGTTCATGTTTATTTCGGTCTTAAAAATTAACAAATCTTCCGAATGATATTAAATTTAAGCGATATGTGACGCAGTAAATAAGGATTATATGCATGCTAACTGCATTGTGCTGTTAACATTCCTTACTGATCAATCCGCTTCCATCAAAATCTTGTTTACAACCTTATTGTATAAAAACTGAAGAAAACAAAAACGCCAATCGGTAGAAGAGACTCTGAATGCAACCTGAACAAACATTGAAATTTTTGTGCTAAGCGGTTTAGGAGAAAAAAAATCGGAATGACGGCAGTTTTACAAATTTGCAAATGCAAAAATCGGGTACATTTTTTCACTTCTCTCGCGCTCATGTCGACACCGAGAGGCAAAAAATTTTGATAGTCATACACATCATATGTAGAAAGGATTGAGGAGTATGACACTTTATTTCAAGTTTTTCTGATCAGTAGTATTAGAGTTATGAGACGTCAAACATAGGAGTCAATACTATCGAAACGAGAGGTGGCAGTTAGGGCATTTCTCTCGTAGCGGGGTCACATATTATAACCAAAATTCTGAATTTAAAAATTAAGAATTTAATTCTGTTAGTTAAAATTACTAACTTGACAAGTTATCGTTCTTTTTGTGTATTGGTAATCAGCTGTCCGCCGGCGCCGTTCTCTTACTGTTGACAGTACCGTTAATGACTCCTTTCCCCGCATCACACCAACACCGTAGAGCGTCGGAATTCACGCGGCGTTTCAGCACGATCTTTTGTATGGAAAATGCAAGTATTAAATGCAAGATTATGTAATAAACTTTAAACCTATGAATTATTAGCCTGTAGTCTATATTTCATTCTTCTAGCTCTTCTAATAACGGAATTGCTGGCATTGCATAATATAGCGTTTTGTGGGTCAACCACTCACCCAATCATTTTACAAAAATGCATATTGACAGGCTCACATTCCGCCGGGGATTTTACTTTTTAATTCGTTGAAATCTATGGATTATTTCCGGAGTAATTAATTGCTAAAGTTAAACGAATGAAATTTACGGGCCAAAAACAGCGCCAATTCTTCTTAATTTGGAAAAATCGGAAAAACGCCAACATATACAGGTTTCTAATTTTTATGAGTAGTAGAGTATTAATCAAGGACAGCATCAGAATTTTTTTAAATTTGTTCGCCCCTAGGTTTGCGTGAGAATCGACGTCAAAAGAGGGGACATAATATATGGCCACGATAGTACGTGTATTTGTCTCAATATGCTTCATTTAGAATGCCAGTTTTACATAAATAATTTAAAAAACCTTGATACAGGCATCGAATCATTGGTTGCAAAAACAGTGCATAAAATAGTAACATTCGTCAAAAATCCACAGCTAAACAACAAGTTTGTTAAACATGTTAAACTCAAACATTGATGCTCATAAGAAATGCAAAAGTTGGCAATGGTTTCTTCACCATCTTTAAACATACTCAAACTAGTAAATGTTATTTGAAACACGAGTGATTAAAAGTTTGTACCCTTCTTTTTTTGATCCACAACATTTATTATTAATTTATGTATTTATTGTGGCTAGTATATTGTTAGCAATACACATATTTGTCAAATAATTGCAACTGCACCATCGGATGTTTTAACGCACACCATTTTTTTTCTGAATTTACTTTCACCAATTTATTATTATTCGTAACTGTTTGACCAGATTGTTGCACTTGACCTCTCAACTGACCTTCGATTTAATAATTATATCTTGTGAAACGAACTAACTTATATATACCTTATCTTTCCAATAGTAAACGTTACTTATTTCAACGTTGATTGGAACTATTATATGTATAAACAATAAACGCACATCTTCAAAACGTAATATCAACGATTAAATATAATACCGGAAAAAGAAAGAAAACACAGAAACCTAACTGTTTTTGGTGTATATTCCAAACTTCATATGTACTTTCCATACTTCTTTCTTCTTCAATGTCAAAGTTTAGCAAAATAATTAGGTGTTTTTTGTGTTTTGTTTTGACGAATGGCCAAGATTGGTAGTAGTAAATACTTCTTCTTTTTACTAGAACGTGTGTTATTTATTATTGTTTTTTTTATCAATCAACACCATTGGAACGGGAAATTCTCAGTATTTACGCATAAGAATTTTTGGGCTGGCCTCGTGCGAATTCGCACGTGCCGAATTGAAAACAGCTACACCAAAACCAGGTATTTATTATAGGTCGTGATAGACGTCATGCCCTTCATTAAAATTGACTGAGATTATTATTTTTTCTTCTTAATTCCAAGAATTCTAATAAACATGTTTGGACGCAGTTGCGTTGCTAAAAAAAACACTAAAAACACGTAAACAGAATGCAATAATTACTTACTACTGATCTTATATACAGATTTATACGTGAGTAAACCGTATTCCTTTAAACACGTTATAGTACAGGTCATTTTCAAGTTGTCACCCCAAATGAAACATCCAAATGTTAACAGTTTTCGAGATATTTTAATACTTACGATTTTTTTAAGAATACGGTGTCTTTAAGACGTAACAATTGTTCATAAATCAAAATTTCCTAAAAAAATCATCTACAAACGAATACTGGACTAAATACTTCGAATTATTTCAGAAATTCAAATGCAGTATCGTATTTATGCCATTATTGCGAAAAAGATTATAATACATTTGATAGGAACTTGGTCCTAAAAACTACTCTGTTTCAATAGCTATCCATCAAGGTATAAATCTCAACAAAGCTCCTTTCCTAATAGATTACAGGTTAAGAAAACTTTGATTATTTCTATTAAAAACCAAAATTAACGGTCGGCGTCACAGGGAAGCTTACCACATACGACGCAGAAATCTTGCTCGCAACTGAAACGTATACAAGACATTTGATAGAGAGGGAATTTGAATATCTAAATTTGCAAGATTATAAATAGAGAACGCAGTTTAATTGTCTCTATAAATTTATTATTTGTTATGCTCAAATGGCCGCAATAAGAACATTTAATGGAGATAAAATAGAGATAAAAATCACCATGTTCTTTTGAACCGAATGGTATATACAACCATAATAAAATAAATTGTAATTTAGTCGTCTTGTACTTTATTCACAAAAACTGGTCGTGTAAAATTAATTAACATATTCATTGGTCTGTAGTTCAAGCGTTTGATACGAGATGTCGCTCTTGTTTAACCCCTTGATGTAGGCAACCCAAACGAAAATATGTATTGATTTTTGCTTTCATTCATACGGATTCAATCTAATTCGTAATAGCGTCAAAACTGCAATGGCATTATTGAGGTTATGTTTCTGAAAATTATTCTTGAAACTGTACTGTTTGCTTTTCTGCTGCGAAATCATGTGTAATTAAACTGTGTTTATTTGAATAATGGTTATAAAATTAATGAAATGTGAAGTGTTTATCGTAAAGGTTTAACCGATGTATAACGGATTATTAGTAGTGTAACAAGTGTTACCCTCTGTCAATTGGGGTTATATGAAAAGAAATCAAAAATTTGTTAGTCAACAGAAGTTTCAGGATTTTTCTGTCACGAATTATAAGTAAATATACAAGTACAGAATGGCACGTATCGATTGATTCCCTGAAGACCTGACTACTTCTGTACAAGGTACAACCACAAAAATATAAAATCACACAATAAAATTAGCTGCAGTATATATGTTTCATAGTTTATTATTATTTTCGCATTTGAAACCATTTGATTGTGGTAAATTTGTAATGTACCAAGTTTCGAAAGCTACATAAAACAAGTTTATGCTTCTTCGAAAAGAATTTATAAAAATAATGAATGCTATTTAGCATGGGTGTGCTTGAGGTGAGTACAATCCCGAGCATGAAACAATTACACAATGAAGTTAGCACCGGCAAATACATTTTATTGGTTATTATTATTTTCACATTTGCAAACCAATTTTCGAAATTGGCGAATTTATACAAGCTATACAGTACGTATGTATTATAGATATGTATGTAGAATACATATAATATTTCTACTTACCTATAAATTCTCATACATAACCTAGCACAAAAAAAAATATTAAAAACAAATCTGGCCCATGCCAAATTGTATGTAATTGTATATCACGAAATTCTTTGAGAAAGCAATATTATCCTACGTATTGCACCGACATGGACACTAGACAAAAATTATTACTTATATGTACTTTATTAGTTTGCAAAAAGTTGTAACTATTACATACTTATTCTAAAGTAATAAGTATACCTGTAGACAAAACTAGGTATAGGTATACAGCCTGAGTAATAACACTAATAAGTAATAACCAACCGATCGGTACCGTAATTAGTCAATAAAATAAACTAAATACCTATGCGCACATAATAAATGTAACTTTTTTGCTCACTTCATTTCATTACTCACGATATGTAATTACACTTTGTGCAAAATGGTTCAAAACAAACGTGTGGCCGGCGCTGGGCAAGAAAAAACATCCCTGGACGGATATCAGGATATTCAACAGATGTAAACAATGTAGTGGTTTTCGTATAGTAGAAATGTGCCTGCTTTCTATCCCACTTTGTGCCATTCGTCTTTGTCTAGTCACGTGATCCAACGTTCATATGTACTGTTTCAATTCTTTACCACAAAATTCTGATATTACTGCATCGTGTATGCAACCCAAATAGCACTTTTTTTTACCGGTTTAGGAAATTTTTTTCGTTTGGTGCCGACCCTTAAAATGAATTTTATTCACGTGATTGAAAACGCTCTGTAATTGGCTCAGTCTCCAGTGCCGTCATTCGTTAGTACGCTTAGAGCGCGTTCGGTTTGTCAGGGTAGGGTATGGGGAGAGCAATGCTCAGATGGGTCGGTTGTCTCCCCCTTATATGCAGATAAACGCCGTATGGCGTTAGTCCGCCTATTATTCAGTGCGTCACTCTCACTGTACCCTACCCGATTATCCGAACGCGCTCTTATGCTTCTCCCGTTTGAATTTAATAGCACTAAAGTGCCATGTAAGCATAATTTTGTAGGTTAGGTTAGCCCTAACCTTAAGCTGTCAGATCAGATAATACCTGATTCGAAAATACGATAGATAACTTATTCTAGTTACTTATGTCGAAGTAATCTTTACAACAAAAACACTTGTATTGGCCGCTATTTAGTTCATTTGGATTTCTATGAGCCAACCACTTTCTTCGCAGTTTCAAATCTTGCCGAACAGCTACAAATAGTTTAGAGTTTTTATTAACGTATTTCTGCATTGTGGATTTATACATCATTTATAACCCATTTTTATGTAGAAATTTGAAAACATCACATCATACAACACAATTACCAAACGGCGACGATGCCGATGCTGACAGACCATATGGGCCGATTTGACATCTACTATCGTGTGACGTCACACAACAGAAAGTATCGTTTTGGCGGGACTTTTTGTGATTCAATTTTTAACGCTGATTTTTATGATATATTGAGGACACATTGAGCACTAACATTTGGGAATGTTAGGAGTTGGAAGACTGTAGGAGACTACTTATTCCCCCAAGTATTATTATCTCTTTTGTTGGGATTTATACCTTGATGGATAGCTATTGATACAGAGTAGTTTTTACGACCAAGTGCCTATCAAATGTATTTTTTTTTTTAGCAATAATGGCATTTTATGTTATCCTTATCATTTTTAGCACAAATCGAGAAGTTAAAATGCGAAATGTACCACTTATTATAATGTTGCCAATCAACGGTGCCGATCATATTGAATGAAACAGAAGCGTTAGTGCCTTTTTGGAATTTCATGCAATATTGTAAACATTTTTCAATTTGTCTATTACCTATGACGTGAACTATTGCTGGGCTGCGTAAAAGTTATATTCATATTATATGGCAATATATCAGGAGCGAAAAATGTGTTCATGTCTCAGTGGATCGAAAACAAAGTATATTAACTTATTTTATGAAGAATTATTAAGTTATTATTACTATATTCCCTGCAAAATTGAGCTCATTGTGAAATTATTTCATCAGATACAAACAATAAAATGCAATTTGTAAATTCACCCCAATAAATTGCGTATTGTTTTGGGTACTTGTATCTTTTATAGACCAAATTTCACATACACTACACTATTAGATTAAGTAGATAATATACTGAGCAAGATAAAGTTAATACGATAATTGATAAGTACGAAGCTCAATAAACACTTAATAGTCAATTTCGCTAATTCTTACATTAAGCTTAGCGTAATATGCAGCGTCAGTCATATTAAATAAATCATCTAATTGTTGGTCGTCTTGAAGGTTGCATGGACAAATAACAGATATTACCGTTTACAATACCGTTTCAAATGGTATAATTTATATATTCTAGTCACACCACCCAATCGTATATTGACGTCATTGCAAATTAGTTACTTATAAACTGTAATTTAGTATAATGAATTCCTGGACTGCAGAAAAAATCAGTAGTTCTAGAAAAGAGCGCAAAACCACTTTTTGTACTTTAGGAATCCCAATTTTCAAGTCACACTGATTCATGAAATGTAGAATTTACGGTATTTTATTACACATACTTTGCGTAGATACTAAGAGGACAGTAACAAAGTTGATTCGCATCAACGTAATTTAATAGCAATGTTTTAAATTTTAATACAAAAATGATCTTAATTTCCGTAGTTACACAACTGCAGGAACAACAACTTTAAATGCGAATAATCTCCTGCTAAATGTTACTTAATTGAGATCATTATCTGCTTATTTTTAATACTTGATGACTTAATTTGACGATAATAACTACACCTTTTCCTGCTGTTATTCAGAAAGTAGCAACTGATATTCAGAAAGCAACACATGATATTCATCTATTTCGAATTATTTTCAGAAATCAACACATGCTATTCATCTATTCCTATTTATTTTCAGAAAGTAGCAGTTGATATTCATCTATTCCGATTTAGTATCAGAAAGTAGCAGTTGATATTCATCTATTCTGATTTAGTATCAGAAAGTAGCAGTTGATATTCATCTATTCTGATTTAGTATCAGAAAGTAGCAGTTGATATTCATCTATTCTGATTTAGTATCAGAAAGTAGCAGTTGATATTCATCTATTCTGATTTAGTATCAGAAAGTAGCAGTTGATATTCATCTATTCTGATTTAGTATCAGAAAGTAGCAGTTGATATTCAGAATATGTCATTTGAAATTCAGAAATTGACAAATGATATTCAGTAAATTTAAATAATTATAACTGTATTAATATTTTATTTCGACAATTTCTGAGGAAATCATAAATATATTGTTAGCAACAGTTATTTCCTGACATGATTTTAGGTCTATGTATGTATTAATCTATGTATGTATGTATGTATGTATGTACATAGAATAATGTATAATTTGACGTTTTGAAATAATGTTTCTTTCTCTGTGCTTAATTAAGTTCTTAATTTTAAGTGTAAATTTTTAAAAATAAAATATGAAATAACTTTGTATATTTTAACTATGTGCCTCTGTTTAGCGTGCATGATATAAAAATACGCTTTGTCATTCTGCCATGTGACATCCATTTGATCTGTATGCGACCCACTGTGCAGAGAAGTTCCTTAAAAAATTCTGGAGAATTCTGAATTACATTTGCTACTTTCTGAATATCAATTGTTAATTTCTGAAAATAATTCGAAATAGATGAATAACAACTGCTACTTTCTGATACTAAATCGGAATAGATGAATATCAGTTGCTACTTTCTGAATAACAGCAGGAAAAGGTGTAGAAATGAATATATATATATATAAATATATAAATCTGGTTAGATAATTTAGTTTTAATATGTGAGATAACGTGCAGTGCACATACGTAATACTTTAATAACATCCTGATTCCAAATCTAAAGATTCACCGTCAAAATTTATCATGGCGGATATAATATGGTGGTCAAAACTGAAAAATTTTGCCTAAATTGGTGGTTGAGTTTTCATAAATTGTCTGCCTTCATTTGTCTATAAAAATCGTATTTGTTTATCAAACTCAAAAATGCATTTCTATAGATAATCTATCTAAGAAGGTCCTAAGAAGGTCCGAACATTACAATTAATTAAATATTACGGATTCAATATTACGACAAAAAATGTGAAAGCTATTGATTGGCGTGCAACTGATTTATATTTTAAGCTTACTGATTCCAAATCTCATGTCAGATTTTGTAAATTGAGAATGGCGGATTCAATATGGCAGACCCAGAATCAAAATATATGCAGATTCACATGAAACTTTTTGCCTGCGACATTTGAGGATCTCTAATTCCAAATCTGTAGTCAGATTTTCAAAATTCAAAATGGCGGATTTAATATTGCAAACCAAAGTCTACAAACTGTCGGATGTAATTGAAACTTATTTCCTGTAATATTTAAGCTGTCCATTTCAAATCTGATGTCACATTTTCAACAGAATGCACAGGCTGATAAATCGAATTGAATTTACTTTTATAAGCATTTAGAAAAACTTTAGAAAAACGCGCAGTAGTACAATAGTACTTGCTAGTGTGAAAGCGATTCATAAAATGCAAAAATATACAGAGTGATTTTTTACATTCATATTTTTTCAACAATCAATAAATATATAATTTTAAGCTCTTTCACACGTTCATATAAGCCCCAACAGCAAAGTCTTGTAATATTGCAGGAAATAAATTTTATGCAAATCCAACATTTTCGGTCGCCTTATTGATTCCGCCAGATTGAATTTGAAAATTCTGATATAAGATTGAGAATCATGATATTTGTAATATTACAGGAAATAAGTTTTATGCAAATCGGATGTTTTTACATTTTCGGTCGCCATGTTGGTTCCGCCATTCTGAGTTTTGAACGCAGAAGTCAGATTTGGATGCAAAAGTCTTGTAATATTGTAGGATATGTTTCATGCAATTCGGAAATTGTCTACGTTTTTAGTCGCCATATTGACTCCGCCATTTTGAATTTCAAAAATCTGTTATCAGATTATAGACCAGGCAATAGAGACTTTTTTGTGACAAAAATAGTATCAGCAAGCCGCCGGTCCCAGGTCACGTGGAACAGTCCGTAGATGTATTGTGATGTGTTTTCGACTAGCAAATATCATTACTTAATTTGTTATAAACAAGAAACCTAAATAAATCGTGCTTTTTTTTCGTTGTTCGCTTGTAATAGCTGAACCGATGGAGCAATCTTGATACTGTCAACAGACGAATTGTAGAGAATGAAAAGACGAAAAAACTGAACCCTACACGGACCCGATCGGATTAATATTAACGGAGGAAATTCGGAAGAACCGGAGAAATCTACATTTTTTTCAAAAATTCATAACTCCGCTATTTTCAAAGTTGTGACGCAGGCTTTTCGCGAGAAAGTAGCGATTGATGGGTACTTTAAGTGTGCACAATCCAGCCGCTGTCCGATGATTAGTTTTTGCACAATTGCGATTTGAATCTTTTTTGTGCAATATGGTTCGGCGAGCCTGGATGCTTCGGGGGTGGTCCGATTTTAATTTTTTTTACGTATTTCGAAAGTAGAAGTATTGTGCTACAAAACGTCTATTCTGATTTTGCGTTAAAATGTTGCGAAATAAGCGAAAAATGCTTGCAAACTTGACCGAAATCTGCGGCGCTCTCCTAACCAGTCGAGTAGTGGCGGTAGGCGGCCGACGCGGGGAAGCGCGTATCTATAGTAATCCCAACGCGCTGCGCGCTTCCCCGAGTCGGCCGCCTACCCCACTACTCGACAGCGTTTGAGTGCGCGGCAGATTTCGGTCAAGTTTGCAAGCATTTTTCGCCTATTTCACAACATTTTAACGCTAAATCAGAATAGACGTTTTGTAGCACAATACTTCTACTTTCGAAATACGTTAAAAAAATTAGTCGGACCACCTCCGACGCATCCAGGCTCGCCGAACCATATAGCATAAAAAAAATTCAAATCGCAATTGTGCAAAAACAAATCGTCGGACAACGGTTGGATTGTGCACACTTAAAGTACCCATCAATCGCTACTTTCTCGCGAAAAGCCTGCGTTACAACTTTGAAAATGGCGGTATTATGAATTTTTGAAAAAAATGCAGATTTCTCCGGTTCTTCCGAATTTCCTCCGTTAATATTAATCCGATCGGGTCCGTGTAGGGTTCATTTTTTTTGTCTTTTCATTCTCTACAATTCGTCAGGATTGCTCAGTATCAGGATTGCTCCATCGGTTCAGCTATTACAAGCAAACAACAAAAAAAGCACGATTTTTTTAGGTTTTTTGTTCATAACAAATTAAGTAATGATATTTGCTAGTCGAAAACACATCACAAGACATCTACGGACTGTTCCACGTGACCTGGGACCGGCGGCTTGCTGATACTATTTTTGTCACGAAAAAGTCTCTATTGCCTGGTCTATTAGGAAAGAGGAGTCCTAGCAATATCGCACGAAATAAGGTTCATGCAAATCGGCTATATTTTATTATTTTTTGTCTCCATTTTGGTTCCACCATTTTGAATTTTGAAAATATGATATCATATTTGGAATCAGAGACCTCAAAAACCTCTTATGACTATGTTTAACACATGTGTTTCAAAAGCCCAAGCTTATTACGAGTTTTGACCATGTTTTCGGGATATGTGACCATGTTTTCGGGATATGTCTTCGTCATTCAGTTTATTTTTCTGCTTCTCTATGGTTAATACATAACCCGTTTCCAAACCTTTGTTTATATTTGCGCTGGAATTTTTCTATGACACCAAAACATGATTCACCAGTTTAATCTCTACAAGCAAATAAGATAGACTATACAGTGAAGTAAATATGTTTGTGCCAAAGAAATATGTTAATGTATCCGTACAATAAATGTGTTAAATACAAAAAAGCGATTCGAAAAATAATTCTATTAGTATGTCTACATATATCCATTATTTGTACAAAAAAAAAACACACACACACGGACATTTATCATAAATGTTCTTTTTCTGGTAACCGCAAAAAATTATCATGAAAACAAACCCATTAACGCATCTGCATGATAACTTACAAATTGCATAACAATTTTTAGGCACTTGAGATTTTATATATTACTATGTATATGCATTAGGAGGCCACTAAAAGCATCAAACTGATAATTTGACCTGAGATGATTATAGTTTTATCCAACCAACATGCTAAAAACTTCTTTGTGTTCGCAGAGTTCAATTTGAGAAACAATCAAGTCATTATTAACCCTTTTTTATAATCATAGCAAACATTATACTGTAAATTATACAGTGGAACACCGTTTTGTATTTTATTTATTTTAAGAGCTAAGTAGCGGTTTGAATTTTTGTCTTGCATCTTAAACTTCATGCTCGTGACTTATATTCTCGTCAAGTAATATATTTTTAAATCATTTACTATTTTTTATGATTTACTCGAGTATCTCTACAGAAGTACACATGGATAATCAGAAATCTTGACTTTTGCAAATTTGGTAGCACTTTGAAACAGAAAAGTCGATCTTTCGACTAAAAAATCGGCCTTCATTTGTCTATAAAAATCGTAATTGTTTATAAAACTCCAAACATCGTGTGTACTATAGATAATTCAGTTGCTTTTTAATCAATATGAGATGGCGTAGTCTTAACTTCGGAGTTTTGCTGTTTAAAAAAGCAAGGCTTTGCTAGAAAAACTACCATCAAAATTTTGCCAAAAAAGTTATTTCGAACTCCTTTTTCATATTTTGATATTTTTCTAAAATTAAAAATACCAAGTTAGCATCTTGTGATGTCATAATATCTGCATATAATTAGGAAAATGTTTGTGTGACATTGTCAGGTAGTACTTTGATTTTATCTCCCATTATTGTTATTAATGTCTTTGACAAACTTATTGGCTTATTTATATGCTTATTCTAGCTACTACAAATAATGCAATCAATATAATAGCACCTAGTCTAAATTTCACATAAAAACTAGAATTGTTTATTAACTTTATTAGAATAGAAACTTTACATCAGGGTCATACCGCGAATTTTTAATTTTAGGTTACCAAAACCAAGAGTGCTGGTAACGACCGTCACGGCTATTTAAAAAGGTTTTTCATAAAACTTATCAATTTCAACATCTATCTACAACAATTCTAGGAGATGAGTCGTCTTTTTGTTATAATGTTGCATCAAAATAATAATAATAGCCCCCATTGCTTATGCATAGTCGTTAAACGGGCGTGACGGGTGTGACACGTTACGGCGAAATAACCCACGACTAGGAGCCTGGCATTTTTGAAAAATCACAATAAAAATGTGTTTCCTCTGTGTACCTCAATCCGTGGAGATATACTATATATTTATTATAAGGAACACATCCAGGTTTAATTTTAAAAATTTCTCTGGTAGTTTGTCATTTTTTTTGACAGTGCAATCGCCTTTTCAACTGAAATAATTGCCCTAACTATTTTATTTTTCCTGGTCCATCTCGTCATTTTGAATTTGGAAAGGTGCTCTTAGCCCAAGCGATACTTGTCTTTTGCACTACAGCGAATTTTTATGCGCAAATTGTTATCCCCGGCGATAAAAAAATCCTTACTGGGCGCCTGAGCTTAGCAACTAAAATAGGGAAAGTCTGAATTTGTAAAAATCATTATTGTTTAATCGAGGGCTGTGGAGTCGGTAAAAAAACTGTCGACTCCGACTCCGACTCCAGATAATTTTGGTAGTCCGACTACGACTCCAACTCCGACCCCGGCAAAATTTTATTTGTTTCCTGCGAATTTAATGGCAAAAAAAGTCAATCTGACATCATCTAATTGTAAATAAAATCAAAAAGGCCTGTTGATCGGACCACAAAATTATGGCTATATTTAAAAGGAAGCTTTTTTATATTTTTAAAACATCTCTGAAATCATTAGAACTTCAACTGTTTTCTCATTAGAGAGCACATAATTCTGAACTAGTTTGTCACTTGAACACCGATGTTCTATCTTTAATAATAACAAATATAATTCAGAGTAGATATAACTCCTTAACAAAAGTTATAAATCATCTAGCAATGATAAAACATTATAAAAGATATTTATTAGCACACAGATATTTTTTGTTGGATCAATACGTTTATTTTAGATTATTTATGTATCTTTTTCTCCGAACAAAAAGTAAGCATGCATTAATAACTTTACACATGACAAATAGCGACGCATGTGCAATCAATAGTGATGTTATGGTGTCGTCGTTATGGTAACCCACTTATTTCCAAACCGTGCTTAATTCTATAAAAAAAAACACCCAAAGAAACTGCTTATCGATATCGTGACTGCGTGGCAAATTATTGGAAATTTATTAATTAAATTATTTGAACAATTTAAACTCCACTGTAGTCTGACCAATATTTACATAATAAGCTAGGGTTTTTTGGGATTTGTTTTAAATGAATGAAAAAACAATACCACCACTGGGACTTGAACGCATTTAATGTCAAACTATAATATAAAGATATGACGTATATTTTTGCCAGTCGTGTACATTAATAAAGAGATTATAAAGGAAACCAAGTACTACAGTCCCTCCGATTTGTACAACAATAACTATATATACATTAATATATTATACGGTATTAAGATCAATTATTTCAAATTGAGTGTTTTAGAAATTGTGATATATTTATATTACTATAAAACTATGATAATGAATTGCTTGTATAGGACCAAAACCGTTGATCTCCTTTTTGATCGTCGTCCTAGCCCAGAAAACAAATGCTGAACACAAGCTTAGTTATCTGCGCTATATGTATGATAAGTCGATATATTTAATGGTTAAATATGGATGCACAAATTCACGATTTGACACGTTCACATTTGATCAGAAAAGAGGTCAACTAATTGAAGCACTAGAGTTATAACTAACGAATGATATCATATTCAGAACTAAAAACTAACTATATGGGACCTAAGGTAGAATGTATTTTTTAGAACATGTTTATCTGTATCGTCTATCATGAAGAGTGAGATGTATGAAGTGCATGATATCAGTAGCCATGTTCGAAGTGAAAACTGTAGACCAAGAAAATTAACCAAACTAACAAATGTCTTAACATAGTTCAAATCTAGAGCTGTATATTATATACCAGAACCAATATTATTATACTGTTGCAGCATGTTTATATTTAAATAATAACGTATCATGTTTATATGATATACATACATATTACTACAACTTGTACTGACATTGTTATTATAGTATTGATAAATCTATTGACGAAATAAATTCTGTAAACTAAACAAAAGGTACGTAGCTTCATTATTTCCTTTTTCCTGCTCCTTTACAGAGGCTGTGCCAAAAAGTTTGGTAAGTATACATATTTCAGGAAAAAAAAACAGAAATATTTTAAGAGCAAACTCAAACAGTTTCCAACAGTTTGATCAGAAATTTCTATTCAATGTGCTCGTCTTAGGTCGTTTAGGAGGTCTCGTGTTGTGGCAGTACGCTAACGTAGAAAGAAAAGGACAAAAAATCGGTCTTGATTTTGAGTAGTTTTTCGATTTCGACCTTGTCCAGCTCATCTAACATATTGGCCAGTCTCCCGAAACTAATTCCATAAACGCTGAATAACTGAAGGGGAAACTCGAAGGTCCCTGCTAACATGTCGAATAGAGTGGCCATGCTGAACACAACAACGTAATGGGTAACATGATAATCTCAGACATCATTATAGTTACAAATGACTGATTACTGGATACTTACCTACAAAATGCTATAAAGTACATACACTGCTCACGGAAGTTCGGACACATAGTAAACATATAGGAAATAATGATAAAAGCACTGATAACGTAGCAATAGGCACCTCTATTTCTACCAAATAGCGAACACATTCTTAACGTTGATTTCCAGTAACATACGACATCATTAAATGTGCTAATTTAAAATAATTTTTATATTTAATTATTATGCAACATTTATGCTGTTTTGTAACTAGTTGTTGGGAATTTCCTAGCTTCCATTAAAAAGGATTAAATACGAAGTAACAAATAGTCATAAACACTGCATCTCAGACAC